>JAEBDU010013267.1:4224025-4720461 GCA_016802625.1 Heliconius numata | reverse complement strand
GCGAGCTGAGGGCGTGCAGAGGCACACCAAGACGCCCAGGTAAGCGTCGCGTATCGCGAGCTGAGGGCGTGCAGAGGCACACCAAAACGCTCAGGTAAGCGTCGCACGTCGGCAGCAGAGGTACACAGAGACGCACGGGGACGCGTCACTTGTCGTGGAAGCAGAAGCACCTTATAACGGCACGGCGGCGGCATGAATGTCCTGCAACAGAACCATGAAAGCACCAGGGCGAGCGCTCGAGACATCCTTAGCGCTCGAGTCTCATAACATGGCCTTCAAATGACTTAACCTATCTCGCTAACCGCGACCACGGTCGACGTGATTTGTTTTGTGATTTACTTCCAGCATCACCCATATTTAACACTGTATTTCTATATAGGCAATAAATAATTCAAGAAAAGAGAAATGATGAAACTGGTGTTTTATTTGCTTTCACAAAAATAACAAAATTATAAAGTACAAGGATCTGGCCTGATGGGCTTAGATAGGTATCCCACTTCTGAAATTAGGTTTCAGAAGTGAAATATCAAAAGAAAACTATACAACACTATTATTACAAATACAATCTTATTTATTAAAAATCAAAATAAATATAAACTGAAGTTTAAATAACTAGAAACTTATATAAAACACCAACAACATTCGAAAACACATATAGGTATTTACTCAGTGTTAATTATAGCAGCTCTTTTAACCAATTCACAATATTTATTAATTAAAACATTTAAATTACTTTATAACTTGCTAATAATTATCTATTAACAACCTAGTAACAAATCACATCGACTACAACACGTATAACCTCAAGTATATGAGGGCCAAATATGTCTTCCCGCTTAAATTAGTAACTTAATAAAAATGAAAAGGGCGGGATGTCAAAATGATATTGACAGCGACATTGACACATTGCAGTACTATATTTGACAGTTGACATTTGTAGCACAGAAGTCTCCTAAGTATATAATAAATACATATTCTTTATAACTTAAATATATACGTATATATACCTATATAAAAAGGAATAAAAAGAAAATTAAGCTTCACTATATAAGATGAGGAGAGATTATACAAGTAACCACTATATTAAAAAAAAAAAAGATTAATTGTCTAACGATGCAAGAAGATGTAGTTTTAATTGGGATTTGAAGGACTTTATGGAAGGGCTTTTCTGGATAGTTTTAGGGAGTTGGTTCCAAAGGGATGCGGCGTAAACAGAGAAGGATTTCTGAAAGAATTTGGTGTTGCTCTTAGGTACGTTAAGTGTCGGTATGACACCAGACCTCCTTGAGCGTGTAGGGATAGGGAGAACGTCAAAGCGGGAACGAAGATAACAAGGAAAATTCTGGTAGTTAAGGATCTTAAAAAGGAGTGACAGGATGTGCATATCTCGGCGAAGTCGAATTGGGAGCCATTTGAGCTGAGTTCGAAATTCGGAGACGTGGTCATACTTACGCAAACCGTAAACAAAGCGTATGGCAAGATTTTGGAGTCGCTCTAATTTGTTAAGCAGCTCCTCGGTCACATCCAAATAACACACATCAGCGTAGTCGAGAATAGGTAAGAGAAGAGATTGTGCAAGCATAATTTTGGTTTTATGAGGTAGGAAGTATTGGAGACGCTTAAGAGAACGGAAGGAGAAATGCATGCGCTTGCTGACATCATTAATGTGCGGTACCCAGGACATGTTACTGTCAAAAATTAGGCCCAGATTTTTTACTCTGTTACAATATTCAATTACTACTCCTGAATACAGGATCTTCGGCATTGAGTTCCAATTTATTTTTTGTCTAAGTTTGCTGCTTCCAATGATAATTGCTTGTGACTTACCTGGATTTACTAACAGTCCGACAGATTCGGCCCAAGTAAAAATAGCAGCGAGATCATTATTTAAATCTGCAATAGTCCCAGGCAAATCGCTAACATAGCAATGCCGGTATAATTGCAAATCATCCGCATACAGATGGTAGGGAGAAGAAATGACTCTAGATATATTATTTATAAAAACAGAAAATAGAAGTGGAGAAAGAACACCGCCTTGAGGAACGCCACAAGTGATATCTAACCACGTCGATGTGACATCATTAGATTTTACACATTGCTGACGACCTAAAAGATAGGAGCGAAACCAGCTTAAGGCTTCAGAAGAGACGTTAACTGCACGAAGAGAGCCCAGAAGTATATCAAAGTCAACACAGTTAAAAGCGCTGCTGAAATCCAGCAGTACCATTACAGTGAGCCTGGTGTTATCCATAGCACACCGAATGTCCTCCGTGATATTCAGCAACGCACTAACCGTGCTGTGAAAGGATCGGAAACCGGATTGGTAAGGACACAGTAGGTTGTTAAAGGAAAGGAAAGAATACAGCTGATTATTTACTAAGGATTCCAGGACTTTGGATAGGATTGGAAGGATAGATATAGGACGATAATCGGTGACGCTAGAGGGATTGCAGATTTTTGGTAAAGGAATGACATAAGCATACTTCCATTGTGCGGGAAAAACATTACAAGTCAGTGAGAAATTAATAATGTGGGTGACCACTGGTGCAATGTATTCCACCACAGGAAGGATCATGTCAAGGCTGATACAGTCACTTCCAAAGGATTTAGTGGATATGGACTTGATACATTTCTTGACTTCAACTTCAGTTACAGTTTTAAAAGAGAAAGATGTAGAGTCAGGTAGGACAGTAGAAGATAAAAATGACAGTGTTTCAGATTTAGTTGAAGGGCTTAAATTTAATAGGGGTGTAGTAAAAGATGAATTTAAATCATTAAGATCCAATGATACCGAATGAGTATGCTTGGTGTTGCCTACCCCGAACGTCTCTAAGAATCTCCAAACTTGCGCTTGACTGAGATTCTGAATAGTGGTGTGAATATATCGGCGTTTAGCATCCCTACACATTCTGTTGCAAATGTTTCGCAATTTTTTGTATGCAGCTAGGTTTTGTTGGCAAGGATATTTTTTATTTCTAGTTTTAGCTCTATCACGTTTACACATCGTTCTTTTAATAATAGGTGTTAGCCAGGGAGCAGGCGCATGCTTCATACGAACCGGTCTCACAGGGGCATGTTTGTCGTAAATGCGAATCAGTTCAGTAGTTAAAGAGTTTACCATACTGTCAATATTTGTTGATGACATTATGGGTGACCAGTCGATGTCTCTCACATCCTCCCTTAAGCGTTCAAGGTCCATATGCTTAAAATTGCGTTGGAAAAGTATTTTACCTCTAACCTTGGGAGGACGGAATTTATACGTAAGAAAAATTAAATCATGAAAAGAGAATGGAGCTGTCATTTGCCCATGAGAAACAACGAGATTAGGGTTAGAGACAGAGATGAGGTCAATAAGAGAGGGTCTACAGTTAGGAAAGTAATGGGTGGGACACGACATCGGAAGAATGTGTAAGTTGTAGGTATCATATAATGTTTTTAATAAATTAGATCTTGTATCATTTTTTAACAGACAAGTGTTTAAATCGCCCGTACAGATTACATGCTCGTATTGAGGTGAAAGATATTCCAGAACACCTTCTAAAGCACTAAAATAGTTGATTTTATCATTAGGGGAGTATAAAGTCCCTAAAAGAATTTTTTTATGGTTTAACGTTACTTCCACAAAAAGATATTCTAGGGTTCCTGTCGCTTGATTGGGGGAGCAGGCAATAATACGAGCAGTAATGTTGTTGCGAAGGTAGATACCGACCCCACCGCCACCTTGCAAAGTACGATCATTGCGAAATAGCTGATAACCTGGGATACTGTAACTAACAGAGGAAAGGGAAGGATTTAACCAGGTCTCAGATATACAAATACAATCGACTATGCCGGAGCTAAAGGATGCGAGAAGATCTGAGTAATGAGCAGGAATGCTCTGAGCGTTGATATGCACCAGGGAAAAAGTATTAGACGGGTTGTTGAAAGTCTTAGACAATTTATCTACAAGTGGTTCGGAATCAGAAAGTGAAGAGTGATTTTGACTTTCAGCGCTGTCATAATCACTGTTAGAGCAAGAAAAGTATTCATCATCAATTAACATAATTTAGGTATATAATATATATAAATATATGTATACGGTACAAATATTATAATAAAAAAAATAAAATAATAATAATAATGATAATAAAAAAAAAATCACACAAAAATTAAAATTAAATTTGATCCATGTGCACAAGTTGACTGAATATAAAATTAACACTAAGAAAAAAAAAATAACATAATTTTATAATTTTACATTTACAACTATTAACTAAAAGGAAAAAAAAAACAATGGGACATAATAAAAAAATACCAACAATCAAAAATAAACTAACAAATAACAAGAAAAAAAACAAAATTATTACGTGTTAAGATTGAATGTTACGAGAACATGAATGTACCCTACAAAATAAAAAAAAATATAAATACGTAACAAAATATGTTATTGCATCAGCAATTAAGTATAAACCGAGGAAATTACGTTGGTATAAACAAATCACATCCGGCCAGAATAATTGTCGTCAGCTGGTTTCATATCAGAACATCGATGCATTAACTGTTTTAGTTCAGATAGAGAAGAAATCTTACTTTTGGCTTTATTTGGCATTAATATAATAATCATGCCATCAGCCGACCAACATTTATTGATTCCAAAATGCTTACGAGCTGCTATAAATACCTCTTGGCGTGATTTTGTTAGAAATTCGGTAATTGTAATTTTAGAACCCTTCAATGATGTTTTAGCCCTCCACACGTTGGAGCGGACATGCAAACTAGTAAATCGAACGAGGATGGGACGAGGAGAGTCCTTTTTAGCGCCCAGTCTGTGACAAGATTCAATAGCTGCAGGCCTCACGTCAGACAACTTCATTTGGCCGGATAACACTTCAATTATTTTATGCATCACGTTTTCATCCTTGTCCTCCTTTACACCATGCATAAGAAGAACTTTTCGTCTGGACTGTGTCTCCAGGCGGTCCATACCAAGCACAACTAGTTCCACCTGTGATTTTAGTAAATTCAGTGTCTTCCAAACAAAAGCCTTGAAGGTGTGAAATTCTGTAGATAAAGCCTTTATTGTGGTAGCGGCTGCTGCAGAACCCGGCTGAGACAAGTTTTTTTCAAATTCGCCCATTCGTGTAGAAAATATAGAGGAGAGTTCCTCCATACTCTTGAGAAGCTGGTCCACTGGTGTCACCATTCTTAGTTATTTAGTGTAGAAAGTTTGTGAGAAAGTTTAGTAATGTTCAACTTAACACACGTATCAAACTATTAACACATGTGCACACTTATTACTATTTTAATTAACAAGAAAAATTAGGAGCAATAAAAATACGTCTAGTCACTTCTGCGTCTACCCGCGAAATGTGTATATATGTAAATAATTATATTTAATAGATTATGTCAACTTTATTTATTTTTAATGATAACCTTCATCCATTCATATCTTCTCTCAAATTAAAATATACGTATACCGAAAATCTAAACTATGTTTTAACAAAGAACATTTCATCAAACAATTTGTTATCTTCCTATCTGAGCCATAAACGCTGGTGGTGCGAAAAGATATGGTAACAAAAATTGATAATTACAAAATGTAGAATAGCTTTTTTTTATTGGAAGGACAAAGTAAACTCGCGTACGGATCACCTGATGATAAGTGATCACTGCCGCCTACGACCCCTTGTAACACTACAGAAGCTACAGGTGCGTTGCCTGCAAAGAGAAGGAGATGTCATTTTGAAAGCATCCATGTCGTACCCATTCGGAAACACTGCCGCAGGCAAACACCACAAATGTTTGGCGCGTAGAATTAGTTCTAAAATAAACATATATTAATATATGTATCGATACTTTAATAAATACGAAAAAAACTATATTAAGGCTGTTATAAGTAAAATCGTTTTATTAACTATTAATATGAATATGTTTTATCTTTAGCTTCACTCTCTTGGCCTAACACCATTGCCCATGTATTGTAATAATGGGACATTACTCTGCTCCTCAGGTTCATAGGTTACATCGATACAATTAAAGTGGTAAAATATATTTTACAGAATTCCTCGATAAATACAACCATTATGTAGTTCGTCAGATTAATGCGGTCAACTAAACATACTCTTTCAGCTTTATAACTTTGGTATGAATTCAATAATATATGCGATGCAAAAACTAAACGCGTCTGACAGCTGACTATAGACTTTGAAAATTGATATTAAAATGTCAAAGCTACAATGACATCTAACTATTGTGATCGTATTAGAATATAAATAATTATTAGATTTACATTGATGTATCATGTATTAATTTTTGTAATAAATAACAAAAATAGCAGGACATGCATTCATTTTTCACTAACAAAAACAATATTAAAGGGTATCTATTGTTCGAAAAATCGCAACTGTGAATGTTGTGAAAAAAAAATTATCATTTAAGTGATTTATTAACATTTGTGCTGTGTTTGTGTTCCATTTAGAGTTCGATAACATTTCGTCTGACTTAGTGCGTAAGTACATGGTTGCTATTAGTTCTACATTAAAAGTTATAAATAAACTTTCTCAATTTTGACAGTTCACTGATATTTTGCTTGTCTATAGTGAATTCTTGTTTGAAAGTAAAAGTTGTTACTAACTTCTAAGTTTTTTACACTGCAATATATTTATCTGTTTATTTTCCCTTCATTACAAGAAGCTATGAATGCAATACTCTTTTTTTGCTAATGGATTGTGCAATTTCATTCCATTATTGAATATTATTGAATTTAAAACAGTATTATTGAATTTAAAACACTCATATAACAAGGAATATTTCGATATTTTATGGAATTTAATACACTTTCATTATCTATTTAATTATAATTTAATAAATTTTATAAACCATACATTAATACAAGGTCAAATGATCACTTATGAATTGTCTTAATATTTATTAATAGTTGGCAATTTTATGCAAAACTGTTTTTTTTTTCTTTCATCTAAAGTCTAAGATAAATGTAAAGTGCAACAATATGTTGCATAATTGTGTTAGTAAGTATTAAGATTACAGAAGATAGACAGTTTATCAAATCATATTACAATTGTATACTAAAAGTATGTTTTACAGTTTGGTCAGTTTGTTTCATATAAATTAAAGTAGAATTTTTATTTTAGGAAATTTGAAGATGATTATTTGAAATATTCAACACTATGGATTCAAGTAAGTATAATTTTTTTTCTACCTTTACTATGCTATAACTACAACAAGTGTACTTCTACAATAGTTGTGTGTTGAATCTCATTCAGGGGAATGGTTTATTACAAATTCAAATTCAAAATATTCTTTATTCAAATAGACTATTATTATAAGCACTTGTGAATTGTCGAATGAACATATAAACAAAAACCTACCACCGGTTCTGCAGAGAAGAGCCGGCAAGAAACTCAACAGTTGCTTTTTTCAAAGTCAATAGTACAATTTATTATATTAGCTGGTAACTATCCTAAATTACATTCAATAGACATTAATTCCATACATTTTCCTACCCTGGAAAGATATCATGTGATGTGGTGTAGTTGATGCTACATTTAGGCAAAGAATGTAGAGTGAAGAGTTACTACACAATATAGTTTTATATTTTACATACAACTTGAAGAAAAAATCTTTGACTAAAAAGTTTATTCTTAGACAATTTTTATTTTTAAAGTTTTTAAAAAAGTTAGCTAAAAATTTCTCATAATAAATAAATCTGTCAATATTAAAAATAATGTATAGATTTATTTTAGGACTAAAGTTGTTTTTATATAATCATACAAATTATTCTGTTAACTTTTTTACAATAAAATTGGTTTATAATGATGAACATGAAATATGGTATTGATGTCCAATATGATTCATGTTTTTCAGATAAGATGCGATGCTCCTATATATATTAAATTTATCTAAACATTGTCATTGTTCATTCCCTGAGGTTAAATATTTCATTATCTCAAATGGGAATGGATGCCCTGGCATCACTACGGCCTCCATTCGTAAATAATGTCAAGTAGTTTTATAACACTTATAATAATTATCACACCATTTCGTTGTTTCCTATCTTATTGATAACATTGCAGAATAGTTGTGCAATAGGGTAGGCAAAGAGGCTACGTTCCCGTTCGGGATATTGCTGCGTGCGAGCTATATCACTCGCGCTCGGTAAGCCTACCGGTAACTTCAAAACAACGACAACATCTCCCAGCTCAGGGAGGCGAAGCATGGCGTTGAGTTCCACCACACAGCACGAAATGTCTCAAAGACATAGAGCGGTACTTTGGGAATTAATTGTGTCCATATCATATACCCCATATATCCCTGCTATATGGCAAAAAACATGAATTTGTTTTACATCTGCTATAAAAATTGTTAGTTAATTTGAAAATTATTGTGATGTATGATGAACGAAATTATTATGAATTCGGCGAGAATTAGAAAACGGGTACTTATTAGGTACATTAAATGTGCGTTAACCATCGTGGCCCAGTGGCACAGCGTCAGATTGCATAATGTTGTTGGGTTCGATCACGTTGTTGTATGGGAGCAACCTAAAATATTTATTTTATTTTAGTATTTTGTTATTATAGCGGCGACAGAAAAAAAAACACAGTTACGTAGAAACAGCTTATAGTCAAGCAGATAGACAGACGGAGGACGGACTGACAGTAGAATCTTAGTAAGAAAAAAAAATATGAAAACTACACATTTGTGGCCAAATCCTAAAAATAATATGCCAAAAAGGGGGCAAATTTGGTATTAAGACCGTTAGTTCAAGTGAGGTATCAGATGAAAGGGCTCTGGTTAAACTAAGCTTGAATTTTCGCAAATTCTCGAGACCTCCAATTTTTTACGGAACGGTAAACTTGTCCGGTTTTTTTTACTCAAATATTCTTTTTTGTTGCAGGAGACGCGACCGAAATGGTGGAAAAAAATAAAACTGATTTGTAAGTAGTTTTTAATGTATTTACACTTTTATTTTTAGTAAAAATTTTATAATTGATGTTTTACTTAAGACACTCTGTCCTTTTCCTCCCAATATCCGTCCTATTTCCGTCTAGACTCTAGAGCGAGAGCATGAATATTATCCTTTACCTCGAATGAGAATTGAAGCCGTTGTGTCCTCTAAGAGTTACATACTGCAATTCAAAACGTTGATGATGATTGGTGCAAGTAAAGAACTGTACTCAGAGATATCAATTAGAAGATTAACAGACATTAAACAGATCTTTGTATGCGGGTTTAATAATAGTTTATTGAGAGGCCGTGACTCTCTAGTAATAAGAAATACGGCCCTTAAATTCGAAGATCTTAACATTAGGTTGAAAGTGAAGCTGAAAATAGAAACAATACTTAGTCCTATATTTATAAATCGCTCTCAACTCTGACATCGATCTTCAGAGCTATCTTAAGATGCCGTTTTCCTTCATAGATTACCAAAATGGCATCTCAAGAAAGAATTGCGTGTTGAGGGGCAGACGGCAACGCCAGTTACCAGAGCGAGGAAATAAAATTTTAAAATGTTCTTTTTCCTCAAGTCGGAATCGAACCCACAACCTATCGCGTTTACAGTCGCGTGCCCGCGCCGCCATTGGTCTAAAATATTGCCTTGGCATTGCCTTACATTAGGACTGCACAACCTATATTTCAACTCGAAACTATCGAATTCATTCAGACATCCCCATTGCACTACAAAGGTGTTAATTTATCATAAAACAAGTGAATGAATAAACAAATTTGAACTTTATTCAATTGTGAGTTAAGGCGTCCTTTTATTTATTAAGCTTTTAAGGTCGCGTAAGATATCGTAAGTGGTCTTATTGCTCAGTAATGTTTTTAGTGATGGCTTGTATATTGTCGATAGTTTGGTTAATGTATAAATGGACACGATGGTTGTGAGCTCTTATCTCATTTTAGGGGATGTTGTAGAAGGGTAGATAGAGGGAACCTGGAAACCTAGGTTAAAGACACTGTTTCCATTAAGATATTTCCGTTTCACACTTTCCGGTCTATTCTGAGGGCATGAATTCAACGCCGTACTTTGGCTTGTTAGCAAAGCGACGTAAATGAAAATATTTACTGATTGTAAATACTTCATTTTTTTCGAGTGGAATTGAACTCACAAGCTAACGCGACGTTACAATCGCACACTGGTGCCCCTGCGGCACGACTAGGCTCGCTACATCCTAAACTTATTGTTATATTAAAGCCAAACTATACAAAAACTTTACATAAATTGTAGCTTATGTGTTTTGCTTAATTCTGATATATAAACTATATCACGTTAAAACTTCATCTAAATCCGTTTAGTAGTTTTTGCGTGAAAGTGGAATTAAACTTCCATCCTCGCTAATACTTTCACATTTATAACATAAGTTGGATTGTAATAAAAATGTTTTCTTGTTTAATTTAATTCGATTCGTTCGAATCTTCGAAATTCGTTCGAATTAATATAATTCGATTTATTTTATAATAATAATCGGAAAAGAGGTCAGCATGTCAAATGTAACATATATGTACATATTACCTACATTATATGAGATAAAAAATATGACTGTAAAACCGACTGGTTGTGGGTTCGAGCCGCACTTGAGGAGTTGAAATATTTATTTGAACTCAACACGCAATGCCTCCAGAATTCGGTGGAAAGTGGGGAACAGAGTTTCTTAACACTAGGTTCCCTCTGCCTACCCTGCTGTGTGCGGTATACAGCGTAAAGCTGATTTTATTTATTTGATTTATGTTTTTTAATTTTATTCATATACTTCATTAAGTAAGTAAATAATATAATTAGTGAATATATGTCGTAATACAAATAATAAAGAAATGACTGTTTGTCCTATAATTGTTCTGTGAGGCAAGTGTTTACTGCATATAAACACTTTTAAACTAACAAATAATATGATATTGACCTCAATACATCAAACTGGAAAGTTTTGTTTGCTAGTAGATACTTGATTTTTATCTTTTTTTATCTGGTCTAAAGAATAGCTAAATATCGATCGATTTCAATCATTGCTCTTAATATTTTTTTAACCGACTTCTCTAAGAAAAGGAGGTTATGAATTCGACTGTATTTTATTAAATTTAAACAGATAAGAAAATCGTCCTTAAGAATAGAATATCCCAGCTTATCTTTGACTTTTTTTATCGTGATTCAGCCTTCTTACAACAGTGTACATCTGTTCAAGTGCAGTCTCGTGTAGGTTATTTTGGATTCATGAACTAGCAGTTGTAGGCCATCTATAATACCAAATTAAATCTCACAGTGCCCGTCCTCGGCTGCCACTGCTAGGGTACGAATGCCAAAGGACAACATGAAATGCTATTATGGGACACTATAGTTTTTTGTTCTTGTGTTGAAGTTATAGCTAAAGTCAACATTTTTGTTTATTTCGTATATCGAATTGTTTTTTACCTCCTTTCCTTCCTTTCAACGAATATCGATACTTATGTACATAACATCACTAAGCGCGTATAAAATAAAGCACTGTAGTCACTAGTCAGTACTAAGTCGCGATTACGCGAAGGCGGTCGGTTACTCATTTTATTAAATCATTTGTTGTAAAATATTACGAGATTTTAATGTTCTTATCTTACAATATAATAGTGTATTTTTTGTGTTCCTTCTCTCCATGTTTGCGATTTTATAAGTGATCTTTGTTTGATTGTGTACCTACTCATAATGTTTGATGAATTTATATATTTAGTGATTGTAACCTTTTTTATATAAATATTATAGTTTATACGAAAAAGCTGAAAGTTGTATGTAAGTTTGCTTGTCTATGTGATATCTCAAAAATGCCTGGCCCATTGGTTTTAACTTTTTAGTTATGATTGAAATTGTGTACTTTAGTTTAAAGTTAAAACTAACGCTTAAACTTTAGACGATCAAATTTAATGACAACATAGTCTATATTTTATATTAGTTGAGTCATTTTTTTATAGCCGGTCAGTCAGTTGTAGTATTTATTTTTTACTTTATTAGATTCTATTAAACACTAAACTTCACGCTGTATTCTGCACGTTAGACAGAGGAAGCCTAGTATTAAAACTTTCCTCCAAATTTTGGAGACCTACAAAATTGAAAAATTAATTTTAATATGTCCTTTATAAACATAGTTTTGTTTAAAAAATATGATAAACAAGAACATCGATACTGCATTGGTACTATATTGAATTTTGACAACACTAGTTACACAGAAAATGGTAAAATTATAGAAAAATAGTATTGATGTTATAACATTTAAAAGTAACTGGATGTCTTTGTATCCCTTTGTATATTAATGTTTTAGACTAGCTAGAGAGCTACCTATAAGCGAGCTAGCTAGTATTGCTAAAAAAGTTATTATATCATAAAGACGTTATACTTACGGGTTTAATCGGGGAATGATTATACTAAATATTTAATTCTCGGTTCTGGCTGGGCAACTAAACGGGCGACTAAACGCATTGTCCGGAAAATTGGATAGTGCAAAGGAAAGAAAGATGATGTACTTTTGTTGTCGGTATAACAACAAATACTAAAAAATAAGATAAAATATTTTTTTAAGGGGGCTCATATACAACAAACATGTTTTATGGCGTTTTTATAGATAATTGTAAGGAACGCTTCGGCCACCAGTCCCACTTGCACTACGCCGGTTTCTTGGAATAAGTGTTTTATTGGATTTTAGATATTTTATTTACAAGATTATCCAAAAAAAACATCTTGAATTTTTTACTAAGTAATTCAAGTTTAAAAGATTTTACCGTTTGGCATCAAACGTATTGAAATTATAAATATATTTTGCTCATATTTTCCTTTTCTATATATTGTGTACAAATGAAATGATTATATTGATGTCTTCTGTGTAAAATCCCCACCGGATTTAAGCGAATGGGGAATTCCATATAAATATTGTGACATCTAGTGTACAGTCAAACAAAAGTTATTAAAAATGTATTTTACTTCACGCCGTATCCCTCATATAGCAGGCTAGGTAGAGTCAACATAGAGTTCAAACTCAGTTTCTCACCCACCGTTGAGTGTTGAATGAACCGGAGAAAGCGAAACTCAACGTCGCACTTTGACTCCATCCCGATTAGAGTCAGACGCTATCCCACAGCGCCACGACGGCCCCAATGTATTATTATTGACTAAAATAGGTGATTGTTTATTACCTACTCAACAATGTCATTTGTGGGTTATGAATCCGGTTAAGGAAAATGACCTATGCAAGACATTGGGTGCAACAAACATAGACAGTCACTTACCTACCCTACACACTGTTGCAGGCGCCGTAGTCTGGATATTTTCAGTATATCTTATTCTCTATATTTATCAACAAGTCAAGATTCCGAGCGGGAATCGAACCCGCAACCGTGGCGTTTGCAGTTACATGCTGTGCCGCCGTGAATGATATTGACATTGTATTAATGTTTCTATTGTTCACTAAGATAATATTTATTTTCTCTTATAAATATAGATTGGAAGTTTGTTTTGGTTATCCCATTGTGAGTGATCGATCGTGAGTTCAAATTCATAAGTTCGTAAATGTGAATGAAACTCTTCCGTCACCGAGTCTGTGTCTCAGGTTCATTTGAAAGTTATTTTAAGCCTCGATTCCTCACAGTGAATGCCTTACGCTGCTATAATTTCGATAGCGTAACACTTTCACTTGTTGTCGAGTCGGTATACCTACCCACCACTTTTGTATTGGAGGCCGTCGTGGCTCAGCAGTGCAAAGACTTACTGTAAACGCGACGTGTGTGGTACGACTGTAACCCCCGCAACGGTTGTGGGGAAAGAAATATTTAATATTTTCTCGCACTGGTAACATAACGTAACATAACAAAGCGCGATGTTGAGTTCCGCCACTCAATACACAATGCCTGGAATTCGACGGAAAGTGGTGGACAGAAATATCTCAATCGACGGGAGACGGAAGCTCTCAAGTTCCCCCTTTTCCTTTTGGCATGAAAAAAAATTGAATCCACCACCTTTTTGTTCATCTACTAATGAAAGGAATAAAGCACCTACCTCTTAAATACAAGACAAGTCACGGACATACGTTTTCTATGTTAAATACATATTATTATAAAATAGGTTTATGATAATAAATGTTATCAGTGAATAACATATTGTTTTGTGCACGGTTCCACACGGGACCAACCGAGCTATTTGCCAGTAAGGGCCCTTTCATACTGTGTGCTTGAGCGCGCTAATGGTAAGTTTGTTGTTGTGTTGGCATGCTCTAGCTCGTATTAGGTCCGCCTGTCATTGAATCTTAGAAACTGAAACAGAAACTACCTTAGTTAGGTGACAATACAGTTCAGCTGATGTGATGATAGAGCCAGGAACTGAATAGTTAAAACTCTTCCTGGACCTAGTGGAAATTTACTAGTAAATCAAACTAGTTTAACCACTATAGCTTTTTTAAAATTTTATTATCTTTTGTAATAGTAAATTCTTAATGAGCGAGGGCCCTTATTTCGTTATCAGGTAGCATCTTGATACCGCGTTCCTATCAATTTTGCACGCAGTGTAATTCTAATGATACGTGGCTTTAGTTAATCCCTTTCATTTTACAAATTATATAGTGTGTAAAGAGAGTCGGGTATTACTGTTGGAACTTCCTGTTACTATCTAATTTTAAAGAATATAAAAGAAAAAGAATCGACTCTCTAATTTAGTTGCTTTTATTTTAAAAAAATGTAAGAGTTATGGTGAATAATGTACAAGAAAATCTCAACATTTTTAAAGTTCTATTTTAGAAAAGAAAATATTTTTAGAAACGTATTACATTATTAACATCTATACAAATTTTATGATAGCGGGATTCGAACCCGCGCCGCTGGAAACTGCCCCAAATACTGATCTAGAGTTAAATGTTAGGAAAGTTCGATTCGATGTGCCGCGAGCAGGTAACAATAATATTGCAAACTCATCATACCTCCTTTTACATTTTTATTAATAGATTGTGTGTCACTTATAGATATTTATATTATTATTTGTACGAAAAATAATATATTTTGAACAATCTAAAATACACTTTAAAGTGAAGTGTGGTGAAGTGAAGTGAAAGTGTTATTATAATTATGATAATTTCTTAATAAATTGTCAAAAGTGTGATTGTTATAACAAAATGCTTTCCCGAGGAATTAAATATCAACTCCTGGAGGACGAGGATCATGGGTAAGATGTTTCATTTTTTCTTCACTTTAGTTTTGTATTGATATTTTTGTGTAAAGGTTCATGTTTGATTTTGTGCCAGTAAAAGTTATGTATGAGCATCATACTATTCTACGTATTTTTGATGTTGTGAAAGTGACCTAAGTCAACATTTTGCATTTATTGAGTAATTACAAAATAGATTTTCTTTTAGATTTACTGTATTTTGCATATAACCGGGTATGTAGAGGGAACCTATTGTTAAGGCAATTTGTTTCCTAGCTTTCATTCAAACTTTTGAGAACAACTTCTTACGTGTTGAGTGGTGGGACTCAACGCTGCACTTTAACTTCATACCAGACCGAAACAATGAACTTAATCGATTCCCCTAAGTGTGAATCGAACCCACACTTGTTGAGGTTACAGTCGGATTGTTTTAGAAATATTGAGACAACACATAATATCAAAAATCATGGAATCCAACATATCCTTAAGATTGTTAAGTATAAACAAGTCGTCGATGTTATCACCGCACTATCACTTGTTATCATGTTATCAACGCTGTCAAGTGTTTAATATCCACTTCAATGTAATTGGCCCATGAAGTCGCATGATTTTTCTTGAGACACGACTCTATCTATCATTGACATATTGATTTTGATATAACGGTTTTGTCTGTTTGCCCAGAGATATTTTTTATATATTTAATATTATAGTTTAACGCTGTGTAACGTGTTAAGCGGCTGATCTCAACGCCGCATTCTGTCGTGTCACATTTCCTGTTCATTATCCATCTATCTTAGCCATCTTTGGAATCATAAACCTGTACGTAATTAACGTACAATGGTAGATTCCATTTTGGTATTAGTTTAGAAGCTAGTGCCGTTAAGTTACAAATACAAGTTAGTATACAACTACCTGGACTGGACTGGACCGTGGTGTCGCAGTGGGATAGCGTGAGCGTGATGGTCGTCGTGCTCCTGTCAGACATGGTCTACGAGTGGGAATCGTGGGTTACAACCGTCGTGTTGCAGTCACACGTGCCTCTCAGAGTTCCGGGCGCCCGTCATCTTACAGAGCTGTTTATTTCTAATCTGTGGAGTGAATAACACATAAAAATATTATATTTAATTACAAAAATTGAATTTAACCTTTAGACTTCTGTCAGTATATCAATCATGATAAAAATGTATTATATAAAAACAAACATCCGAGTGTGGTATTTATAATGGCCATTTTGCCAAACAGGGTCTGAGTGTCTATGCGATGGCTGTTGGTTCTAGGTATCCTACTTCGGGGAAATTCTCCGTTCTAGTGGAAAATAGAGTGTCTTAAGACTGTTCTCTATTTAAGTAGCGGTATACTTGCTTGGAGATGCTTAAATTTAGAAAAAGGCATAAATAAATATTTTCTTATATTAACACTAAGTTCGGTCTGCCTACCCCGCTGTATGCGTGGCCTGTGTATCTGTAAACCGGAAGTAGTCCATTTGATATCTACTCAAGACAGCTTAGATAAGCGCAAGTGTCTGGCCTGCTCTCGCCCGCGATTTTAAACTGTCTAAACTATACGATTATTTATCTAGTAGGTAAATGAGAATGGAGTACCTTAACACTTCCCACTTCACAGGTTCCCTGTTTCAAAAATATGAAATTGTGAAATTTGGAAAACGTTTGTTGAACTAAACAAGGCCGTAGTAGAGGTCGTGGAGCAGTGAGAAAGCTTCCCATTGTAAGCACAACGCTTGAGGGTGTGATGGAGGAAACTTGGGAAAATAATTTATTCGTAATGAAGCAAAGTGCAGTGTTGAGTTCTGCCACTCAAATTTAGGCCAAAAATGAACGGGGTCTCTTGACACTAAGTAGGTACTTTCTGCCTCTACAATATTTAAAGAAAAAATCATGTTACTTTTTGAAATTTGTAACTTTATATAAGTAAAAAAAAAAATCGGTTTATTTTGCCCTTATCAAACAAATATCAATAGATATGTATGTTTATCACTTATCAGCTGTCACGTTGTAATCGTAATATGGCATACATATATCAAAAGTCTGTTGAAACTATCGAAATGTTTCGAAACATCTTATAACAATTTGAGTTTAGCGGGAATCGAAGCCGCGCTTAACGCTTCTTGCAACTCAATTGAGTTTTATACCTGTTGACGGGACCTAATATGCTGTGTTTTATTTTAGGTGAAGGCTATATTCCATGCATTCTATTGTGCTCAACTGGCACGCTCGAAACGCCATAAATCAAGAAATCAATCAATTTCATTCCAGTTATTAGATATATGTAGAGAGTCCACTATATTATACGATATATACCATGAAGCTGTATTCACAAAAAACTATTTCATATTACAATTACTCTTGTATATAATAAGAATATACTACTGTCATTGTAAATAGTATTTAACAACTAGTCCCAATGGCATCTAAAAACTGAAAATATCTGGAAAGCCCCTCTCTAGATCAATAAGCGTGGGCGCTATCAACGCCCACGCCCACGTGCCTGCGCCGTTCGTAGGAATTTAATATCGTCCTGCTTAATCGTGTTATTTCTTAATAACACGATTAAGCAGGACGATATTAAATTCCTATTTCCTATTCAACTATTTCTTAATAGTCTTAAATATAGGTATTTTTAGGTAAGATTTAGTTTTATTTAGTAACTCTAGTCTATGGGTTCAAGCGGTATTCTGCGCATAGTAAGATAGGCAGAGGGAAATTGGGAAACTAGTGATAAGACACTGAATACGGGAACTCAACGCCACGCTTTGCTTCGCTACTGCGCTATGATGGCCTCTGCGCTCTGTCACTTGCCACCAAGGGACCCATAAAGAAAGAGGTAGGCATAAACAGTATGACCTTCGATACAGGAAGCAGGGTGATTGATACGTTGCCAGCGGTGCGTATAATTGCTCATATGTTTATATCGTAAGTTTCTAACGGAGTTTATGATTAGTATCGAGTTTTCTATTCTGTTCTATATGATTTACGAGTATATGGCATCTTAGCTCGACGGGGGTTTTTGAAATCCAGAAAATAGATAATTGATAATTATCAAGTATCTAGTTTTAGAAATTCGGCTCCATGTTCATGTATAACGTTGTATCCTGCATCTAGCTCTAGTATATCCAGGAACAGACAGACCCCATTCGCTCCTTACCATAACGAGTAACAATTGAATCCACCACGATGACCTTGAAACTCCGACGTAGTGCCACGACGATCTGTAAAAGTTTCATTAAATAATACATGTTTGATGAATCTAATTGTAGTTATAATAATTTATACACCGGATGTAAAAAACCGCATTCGTATATAATTAATAATTATACAGTGTTATTTAAGTATATGTACTACGATAGTAGGTGTATTGTAGCTCTTCAACGCCGCCGTGGTGCAGGACATGGCGTGGATCGGCGCCATCAGATTAAGCTAATTAGGCCTTGTTTGTGATTACTTTGTATATCGCAAGTTCAAGCTAGTTCTTCTTCTTCTTCTTCTATAGTATTAACTATATTATTATTTCCCCAATGGTGTAAAGGTAATTGTAATTCAAAGGATATTGCTATCAGTTGCATAATAAGGTAGCCTTCAGACTTTACGATGCTTCGCGCGACCCACTTACGAATCGAGTAGAATTATTTAATTTATATTTTTTTTATTTACACAAATATTAAATGCCAAAATTTAACTTTCTAAATCCGGTGGTATCATTTATGCATTGCATGTAAGTCACTCAGTTACAAAAGAGTTTATTTTTAAGCTGTAACACGTGGTATCCCGCACACGGCATCGTACTCACCACTTAAGACGGAAATGTACCCTCTGCTTACCCTGTCATATGTGGATATAGCGTGAACTTAACAATGAAGACTAAATATAAAAATAATATTTTCAGTTGAACTACTATGAATTTCCTTAACTTACTTATTTTTTAATGATTCTTGTTGACGGTTGTTTAAGAATTTTACGCGAACAAAGCCACAGGCAAAGGCCAGTGATTATAAATTGAACTTTATTTAATGAGTAGGTATTCCATACAATTGTTCATACATATTTTGAATACATTCACAATGTTAATATATCACGGCTGTCCTGCCCTCGGCTTCTAAGGTCTTCAATTTGACAATGCGGGTGCAATGACGCAACTGTCTTCTAATATAAATATAAAATTAATTGTAAATTAAAAACTTTGGTGGTACGAACTATTTAAATACCACGAATAACTCGTGACCCGTGATGAATTTGACTTGTACTTGGTTGGTTTTCTTGTTTTCAATACTTGGTACTACAGAACCTTCTTAGAAGTTAACGATTAATAAAAAAATTCAAAGTTTTTTTAGCTCCCGCTATATGCCTCACGTAGCCGAGGTGTGGGCAGAGGAAGGGACCCTCTAATAGGCTATATCGGAATAATTAACGTGATATAACTTCCTTCCTCGAATGATGTATGAGACAAAAGACTTATTTATTAGTTTTCAACCAAACAACCTGTCTAAAACTGATTTTTCCTGAAGTATAAATAATTAAAAAATATTATTAAGAAAATAACATATCAAAACTCGGCGGCAACGAGTTCGAGTAAGTACATTATAATGAAAATAAAATATTTATATGTCTTTTAGCTTAATGTTGCAATCTGCATCCCGCTTATAGGAGGGAAGGTAGACGGAACCTGCTTAGACACTCGATTCTTCACCGTACCGCCAAATTGTTAAGACTTAGAGTGAGACCGGCGGAATTCAACGTCGCAAATATTTTTTTAAAATTAATAAACGTGAATGAAACCTCACGTCTACTGTCTACGTACACCCATAATAACGAGAATTACCATGAAGAATCTTATTTACATTTCGCAGCTTATATTTAATATCAACAACCATTATTGTCTATCTCATATTGTATAAATAAAATGTCTTCGCGCCGCCATGTTCGAATTTTCCCGCCATTGGCCTGTGAGCTGTCAAGTGTGACAGATAGCAAAAAAAATTCAGGTGGCGAAGACTTTATTGTAGAGTAAGTGAAAGCTTGTTTTTAATGTTTTATTATAAGCAAAAGTAAATATTCAACTTCTCTAAAGACCTATCTACATAATTATAAATTATAATGTTAATTTCAATTTTATTACTTCGCAACTTCCTTAATTTTTACTATTTCATTTATGTCATTTGTCGTGCGTATTATATAATTTGAAATTCTGGTTTTGTGTAGGGTATTTGTCGTGTTTGAGTAGTCCTAGCCGTAGTGCGCAGTAGCACAAAGTGTGCAAAATCGACTGGTTGTGGGTTCGATCCCCACTCGAGGAAAGGTAATATTTATTACATGTATATTTTTATTTCCTCCTCTCGTGTCGGACAAAACGCGGCGTTGAGTTCCGCCACTCAACACTTATTTTTTAATTTTGATTTATGTGTAAACAAATTTTAAAAAATCATTGCATTTACAATTAAATATTGAACTAATTAAAACGACAGTCTCGTTGAAATAGAACCTTATCAATTGTTTATAATATGAGTCAGCCTCTACTAAATACTGTACGAGTAGGTATTGTTTATTTTATAAATTTGGTACGAGTTGGAGTAGCGAAATAGGATGCTGTTATTTAATATATCAGGGTGCATTAAGTTGTACCGGGTAATTGAGTTTTCTAAGTCAACGCAATGAAAAGATACGGGGATTTTTAAACATGGCTTTGTAATCGTAACCTATACGTTGCCTACTTCCCTTTGACCTACAATTACGACAATTAGCACGAAGTTAGAACTTACAATACGAACAAGGAAAACACAAAAATCGAAAATACATACGTTTCAATCATCTCTGGTCACTCTGCTATATGCGGAATGCAGCGTAAACCTAAAACAACTGGTTAAGTGCGAGTAGAACTCGCCCACTGAGGCGTCTGTGCCGATTTCAGGATTGTAGGTCAACTGGAAGTAACTACAACTTATAAAAGTTGACGAACTTAAGAAAACTTTCCTTCATCTATCTACTGTATTGTAAATTCTCACTTCGTGTGCGCGTGATCTCGAGATGACAGACAGACGGAAAACAAAGTGATCCTGTAAGGGTTCTGTTTTTACGGAACCTTCATAATATAATTAAAATGTGTATATAAATATATGTATAAATCGATTAGTACGTAGTTATATTGTTTCGTAGATTTCTTAATTAACCCACGGACTAAGGAATTAATTACAAGTATAAATTAAATGTCAATTACGTCATGTGTACACACGACACTACCAGTACTATACTATCGTGCTAGTAGTCAGCGCTGTAGCGATGCTTTTCTTGTAATATTTAACTCATTTGTGGTGTAAAAATATTTTTTTTATGATATTATAAATGTGTGTGTTGGGCCTGTGTGCAAGTGGCCTAATTCCCCCTGTTAGTTAGCTAGCTACGTACCATAAAACCCTTAGGCTTCAACAAGCTTCACATCATCCGCACATGGTAGATATTCCTAACGTACGAATGAAACGCTTTTAGGTTGTATTCTTAATTCGCACAGCGGGAGGCTGAACTCCCACGCGGGAGAATGAGTTATTGAATATTGAATATACATTCACAAAGTTCCCATTGATTTCATATTTTGCTGAAATAGGCATTATAAATTTAGAACACGCGGAGCGCGTGCCATGTCCTTTAAATATTAAAATTCATTCATATTAAGGAACACACCTACAATCTTTCATTTATTATATGCACATTGAATTCATCAAATATATTTAATGAATTGAATAAGTGTATGATTTATGATTTCCAAAATAATAATTTTCTAAATAGTTTTAAATTGTAACATCATAATGTAAATACAGCTTGAAGCGCTTGCATTGCTTTTGTACACAAAACCTTTGCACTCGGCGCGGCGCGGCACTACGCACGACACTATAACGCACACTGGTTTATTTAGATTTCATTGTATTGTATGTAACGCTAGCAGCTTAACTTTGTATCACAAACAAAATATAGAGAATCTCTTATTTTGTGTGTAATAGTGTTTTGTGTTGCCTTTAATTAAAAATAACTATAACATTTGTTGTATCTGACATTTATTTTTTCTGGTAAGTTTTGTATTAGTTTTTATTTATTATAGAAAAGTTTTGTATGATTGACACATATTTGTTTTGAAAGCGTTAATTAATCTTTCGAGAGTATATTGAACTCGCAATCATCGCGCTTACAATCAGATGATGTGAAACTGAGACGAGGCGGAGACAATGACCGTTTTTACAACTTATCTATTACTTATTATTATTTGTTACAAAATGTATTTAAATCTGATATCCATAAGCGTAATTTTATTTTGTTTTTTATATTTAAAAAACTTTATTTCGGTGTTATATAATATATATTTTTTTCAATTCACTTTTAGCAATACATGATATTTTAAATGTAGACAGTCGGATAATGATATCAGCGAAATATTTAAGATAAAATATAAGTATGAGCACGTGAGCTTTGCATCTCGTTGATGATGAGTTGCATTTTTTTATTTTTGCAGCTTCACGCGGTATTGATATGTTTGTCATTGGGAATTCCGAAAGGCGGGGGCTTATATTCAGGTCTTATACTTATATATATGACGGCGCGCTGCTATGTATTAGTTTTAATTATAATTTCACAATTATTACATTCCGACTTTAATTGATTTATGTAGTGGATTATATTAGAGGAATATTTAAAATGGAGCGGGTAACCCCGAATAGGGTAGTAGGTGTAGCCACGAATAATAGCAGACGTCATTGGTTGACAGCTATGGCGTGAGATGTTCACCAATTAACCTATTGGCTCCTAATCTATTGTATTTTTGTTAATCTTGTGAGATTTATTGTAAAACTGTTATGTAAACGAGTAATTAGACATTGAAGAATATAAGTGTGACTTTTATTTAAACATCTCTGTTGCTACAACGCCCACAAAAGAATAGTAACAGCCAAGACCGCTTTGAGGCCCCTTCTGATGCTTCTACATATATTTATGCACTGACAGGCTGCTGATCATGTCTTAGGGTCTCTACACAATAGTTAGTCACAATAGTTAGTCAGGTGGTCCGTGCCACCTCAGAGTAGTCTAGTGCCAAGTACTTACGAGTTAGTTATAACCAGCATACGATTTCGTAGGTAGCTACGGTCGTACTCGTGACCTTGCTTTTACTTGCACACACTGCTCCGCCGTTTCCTAATCTTTCTAAACATGTAACTATAACTAAGCTTTACCGTGCACATCGATACGATTACCAGGATTTATAATTTATTACAAAGCGGTATAGACACTGCCGACCCCGACTTCATCTCGCGTTTTAAATATCTTATGACATATACTTATGATATATATATTGCGTAACAAACGTCCGGACATGCAAGCGATCCTAATATTACCTACGTACTATTACGTACTCATACTCGTACATACGAGTATATTAATCGGGTTATATTGCGTAGATTTCGCTCTACCGGTGTCTTACATATTACACTACTTACATATTACACTAGGTACATATTACATATTACATTACTTAAAAAAGCAGCTTCACGCTTTTTCCCGCATATAGCACCCTATAGGCAGAGCGAGCCTAATATTATACCCTCATATGAAAATCTTAACATTAGTGGGATCATTACATATATAATTATTATGCATATTTTTCTGATAATAGGAAATGGAATAAGTTGATCTATTTCCCTTTGCATCTACAGTATACACTTGATTATAGTTGTGTTGGCAAAGCGCAGTGTTGAGTTCCGCCACTCAACTCGAAATGTGTGTCTTAACACTAGACTCTCTCTGCTTAATCTGCTACATGAGTTGAGTTATGCACTTCATAAGTCGTAATCTACCTAGGTAGCAGGTACTGCGCGAGATATTAAGTAGGTACTCTGTATGTTGTTAATAATAGTCGCTGAAAATACTTTAGTTTCAAGGTTAGATATAATTAGGAGGTTTAATGAATGTGACACAAAAACGGTCACTACAAATTAAGTAATAGTTGTTTAAGTACCTAGAAGTTTGAGTTATTAATTAAAAGAAAACAACTTCACGCTATATTCCGCGCACAGCAGCATAGGCGGAGGGAACCTTACTTCCCGACTGCTATAAACAAGTTCGTTAACAAATAAAGTTATATCAATCGAAAATGAAATCGCAGGTATAGCTGGTTGTAAATATAATAATTCTCTAGTGAGAGGTCAATCTAGCCCAATTAATTTTTTTTATTATACATAATGCTCTATCTCGTACATTGCAGATTGGGCAGAGGGAACTTGGAAACCTTGTTTTAAGACACCCCGTTCCCTCACTTACTCTCCGACAAATTCCGGGAGCATTTCGTGTTGAGTGGCGGAACTAAACGTCGCGAATATTGCATTCCCTAGTGGGAACCCACAACTGTTATCTGTGCTTGTGTACACCCTCAAAAATTATAAATCTCTTTTACTTAAACAAATCCTTTAAACGTGCTCTGAACGTAGTAATTATTGTTAGAGCGTAAAATATTATATTTAACGACTGCTTTTAACGTTGTTATGTATTTCTCATTGTGCTGACACCACTTTGTTAGCTTCACGCTGTATCCCGCACATAGCAGGGTAGGCAGAGGGCATCTAGTATTAAGACACTCCGTTCCCCACTTTCCATTGAATTTTCGAGAGTATGTGTTGAATGGAGCAACTCAACAGCGGAGAAAGGAAATTATTTTAAATATAACCCTCACCAGGTGAACCGACGATCTGGTCAAGGTCGCGAAAAGCAGCCGGATGCGGATGATAAATCTCATTTCCTCGAATTCGGATCAAACCCACAACTATTGTGCTTAAAGTCAAATGCAGTCCACTCACAAACGATGGATAATTTATATTCATTCTTCTAATTTAATTTATTTTTGTATTTACAGAGGGGGTCCAGATCTGGTGGCCGTCCGGGTGCCAATCAATGGCATGACCTGTCAGTCTTGCGTGAAGAGCATCGAGGAGTCGGTGCGGGAACTGCCCGGTATACATCAAGTTACGGTAGGTCGGAACCCTTAGAGGTACCTACTTCAAATTATTTGTGGCTGTAAACGCGACCGTTGTGGGTTAATGAAAACTCTCATCTCCTTGCAGTAGAAACCGAAATGAAAATAAGTTATTCCCCCCATAAAAAAAATAAGTAGAAATCGAACCCACAACCGTCTGAACCGCTGCATTTATATATATATATATATATATATATATATATATATATATATTACGCTGTCTCTAGTCCTTGTATTTGTGTCGCATCTCTTTACTCAGTTACTTTTTTTCATTCTTAGGTTTAACTTCGAAGAATTACTTTGTTGTTCGCCTGTCTGTCTATCCGTACGTCTTTCAATAGCATATTTTTGCTATAATATCGAAGAGGCGATACATTGATAATATTACATTGTTTTTTCCAGGTGGAGCTATCAGAACACGCAGGGTACTTCCGGTTTGACCCTCGTCAGTGTTCTGTGGAAGCGATCCGCTCCCATATCGAAGATATGGGATTCGAAGCCCCGACAGATTATCGCGACGACGAAACGAGGTAAGTACTCGTACATTTACTTTATGAAATACTAGCGGCCTGCCAGGCTTCGCTCGCTTGAATTACATTATTCATTTAATTAACAGAATTGACTGACAGTCATACGTGTTGATGTCAATGACTAATTGAATTTACTCGTTCAGAAACAGCCTTAAATGTAATGTTATTGATTTGGGTAAGGATTTATAATATTCTTTGTAAAATAACTGTAATGATTGGATATTACAAAACATACCCAAATCGAATCGAATAATCCAATATCGAAATCGAATTGAAAATATTTAATTGAGAACCTCCTCCTTGTTTTGAAACTCCGTGAAAGATACAGATTTATCATAAACAAATACAGATTTATTATAAGTATAAGTATAGATATGAATTGCTTTATATTTGCAGGCAAACTCATACCTTGAGTTCATTCAAATGCCGTTAACTTTTTTTAATGAACCGATTTTGATGAAACAAACTTTAGATGTTAAGTTGAGTTAAAAAAAACAATTGGTGAAAGTTTGAAGTAAATCGGTTCAGTACTTTCAGAGATTAGCGTGACCAGAGTTTACGCACAAACTATATTTTTGCTTTCTATCCTATCGTCATATTATGTATTAGAGGTGAAACATCGACAAAATAAAAAAAAAATACGTTTCTTTTTTACTTTTTATAGCACTGTGCGACGGCGGGAACACAATTTTCTTTTTATATATTTTGCTCAAGTATTTTTCTTTCCCAAGAACACTTACTTACTCATAGCACGTCTCTCACTCTTCACAGAAATCTTTTACCGCGTGAAATACCAACAGATCTCCTAATCGACATGACAGGGTCGAGTGATAGAACGGAGAGTACAACACTAATATCTGTGATAGGGATGACCTGTCAGTCCTGCGTTAATACCATAGAGGGTAAGTTTATTTTTTATTTTAAATGTTTTGTGTTTTTTTATATTAATTGATTTTATTTCTATTCTATTGAATTTTACAGGTAGTCTCAAAGAAATGCCAGGCGTCACACACTCCAGTGTCAGTCTGTCAGATAACACGGCTCTAGTCACGTTCAATCCACATGCCGTAACTCCTAAACAGATATCAGACGCCATATATTCTATGGGGTTCGATGTTAATATTATAAGTGTTGATGGAAAAGAAGATACGTGTAAGTAATGAAGTATTTTACTCTATTATGATAATTATGAGGTAATAGATAAGAAACTTTAAAATATTCGTTTTTGGCATGGCGTGGCTTGAGGAAATATTTAATATGTTCATTTCCTCGCACTGGTGTCGAGGCAAATCGCGGCGTTAAGTTCCGCCACTAAACACGCAATGCCTCCAGAATTGTTCCCCTAGGCTCCCTTTGCCTACCCTGCTACATGCGGGATACAGCGTGGACCTCAATTGATGTCACCATGAACGAACATTAAAAGTATCTACTAGTTATAGTAGATAATACCATTATAAAAAAGAAGCGTAGACGGGGCGACCAATGTAAAATCTTATGTGTTGAAACGCGTAATTGAAGTCGTGCTTGGTGATCGAAGAAATAAAAATTATTTAAATATAATAACTTCCCCAGTGAAGATCGAACCCACAACCGTCGGACTTACAGTCCCACTGTGCCACGAAAGGCTCTGCCTTTTATTTTCTCATAATATATTTTGTAATTTAATAATAATAATTTTAGATTTAAAACAAAATAATTTCGAAGAAGGTTCAGGAGATAGAGTAAAATCATCGCCAGCAAGAAGTAGAAGTCAACAGAATGTAAGTTAACTATATTTTATTAATTCAATATTATTAATGTGAGACGTAATTTAGCTTATTGCCTTCCTCGATAAATGCGCTTTACTACACAAAAACAATTTGTCAATCGATCAAACCAGTAGTTCCTGAGTTAGAAGCAGAAATGAAGATGTTAAATATATTAGTCCCCCGAGTGGAAATCGAACCCACAATCTTCGCTTGCACACGCATTGCATTACGTTAAAACGTATATTGGTATAAGTATTAAACATCTAAATAATCCTTTTTTATATATTAATTTTATTTTTTGTAATATTTGACAGGGCACAATATCACCAAGAACAGAAATATCTCGATGTACACTAGAAGTGCGCGGCATGACGTGCGCGTCGTGCGTGGCGGCCATTGAGAAACATTGTGCTAAGTTAAATGGTAATATTTTTAGTTATTTGCTTCACGCTCTATCACGCATATAGCAGGGTGCTTGCCCTTTTAGAGGGAACCAAAATACATAAAGTGTCATAGAATGTCTAATTTAATAGAAATTGAATTAATAAATTCCCTCAACAAGTAAGGAAACTTGATTCCACAACCGCCGTAATACTGTCACAATGTCAGGATGTTTTCATTAAATATAATAATAATAAAAAAAAATTTTAAAAAAATTCCAGGTGTCCATTCAATAGTAATAGCACTTTTAGCTGCCAAAGCGGAAGTGAGATATGAGCCCGCTAAGATATCAGCCATAACGGTCGCCGAGTCGATTACCGAGTTGGGGTTTCCCGCTGAACTGATAAGTGATAGCGGCGCGCCGCGGGATTTGACAGTTTTGGTAAGGTTTTTTTTATTTATTTAATTATATAAGAGTTTTTGTATCTGTGGTGATATGTTTGACAGTTATTTTCTGATCTGTCACTGTCATCACTATTACTATAGTGTGTTTACTCTATCTGTATATGTTTTCTTTTTTCCAGATAAAAGGCATGACATGCGCCTCATGCGTCAACAAAATAGAGAAAACGGTACTTAAGTTGATCGGTGTTGTGTCATGTTCCGTAGCGCTGACTACTTCAAAGTGAGTGAATATTTTTAACTATGATAAACTGTTAATTGTGTTGGATGTTAAATATCCAGGTGAGACAAACTACGTCGTTAAGCTCGGTCACTCTCTCAAACTTACAATGTCTCTTAAAAACAAATAACTTGCTTCAATTTCATTCAAATTTATTAATATATTTTAAATTTCAGATTTCAAAAATTGTTAATATATTTAAATTAAGGCAAATCGCGATAGGAATTTTGATTTTAATTAGACAAATCAAGTAGACGGCGCTAGTTCTGCCAATCCACGTACAATGTATGTTAGAAAAAGATAGGTAACTTTGATCTCAATCAAATTTATTAATATACTGTGGATATCGTAGACGCAGTGTGCAGGGAGAACTTAGTGCCATAACACTACGTTCTCTTTGCCTACCCTGCTACAGAGCCAAGCTAAAAAAGGAAATTTGCATAAAAATAAAAAAATATGCTTAGGTTAATTAAACGCAACAACATTTTTTTATTTAATTTCGCTTTTTTCTATTTACTTCCTTTTACTTTGCCCGCGTGTGGCCGCGGTACAGTTACACAGCCACTACTAACGCCCTACAGTCTTCCTCAATAAATGGACTATCCAAAAGTATTTTTCATTTTGAATCCGCAGTTGAGATTATTACGTTCGAACAATCTTATCAACTTTATAATATTAATATGTAAATGTTAAATATATATAAATGTTTTTTTAATTTCAGGGGTAAAGTAAAATATGATCCAGAAATAATAGGTGTGAGGAAAATATGTGATACTATCAATGACTTGGGTTTCGAGGCGACGGTCGTCAGTTCTAATAATCGGGGCACAAGTAATTATTTAGAACATAAGTAAGTGTATAGAAATTAGTTTATAATAGTTATGTTAGTAAGTTTAACATGAAATAGTTTTGCTATTTAAATTTATTTAAATTCCATTAAATTTCTTCTTATTAATATAAAATTAAATTCCTTCACGTCTTTGTCATAAATATTAGGAATACATCAAAAATGGTTCGGTACATTTTTCATATTATGTCAAATTTTCCAGAGCACACAATTTGAACCTCTGTAATTTTCGAGGCATCCTGTTTTGTCTCCATGTGATTATGGTGCACAGTCTTTATTTCTAGAAAATCTATTGTTTTTTCATAAAATTATATGATGTTCACTAGAAGTTTATACCATATTTTCTGCTTTCTTTTCCAAACAAAAGAGAGGAAATAAAAAAATGGCGCGGCGCGTTCCTCATCTCTCTCATTTTCGGAGCACCCTGTATGGCCGCCATGACGTACTTCATGGTGGTGATGGCGCACGGACATTCGCACAAGGACATGTGTTGTGTGGTGCCGGGACTCAGTTTGGAGAACCTGCTACTGTGGGCGTTGGCTACTCCTGTGCAGGTGGGTAGTTATATAATAGTGACGTGACACTTAGTTGTGTGGACTGTTTTTGTATTGTTGTATCAAACCATGATTGAATGTTTTTTGTGTGTAAATGATTATATTGGCAGAAATTGTAGAATTTCGACATCGTGGTAGCGTAGTTAAAATGTATTTGAGTTTATGTTTTTAATTCCAATCTGTGATTCATGTTTTATACAAAATTAGAAAACTTTGCTTTTTAGCATGGCATTGAGTATCACTACTCGGAATGAGTGATTTTTTAATTAGTGACCAAGCAAAGAATAATTATGTTTGATCATTTGACCCTATCTACCAACCACACAAAGTATAGAAATTGTGTGAAGATAAAATAATAGAAAATTATATATTTTGATTTTAAATTACAAATACACATTTTGAACATTCTATATACCTAAATTACATAAGAGCTTAGCAGCTTCAAATGAAGCCTGTTTATTAATAACAATATTTATTTATTTAATCGTTATTGAGGTAAAACGTTACTCCATGGAATCACATTTTATTCACAATGTAAACGCCACAGTTATGGGTTCGATTATAGTTCGATGTACTTGTCCCCACTCAGCGAAATGAAACAAGAAAATTCGTGGCGTTGAGTAACTCGACAATTGTGCGCTGCGTGGGGAATCGAGTGTCTGAACACTAGGTTCTCTCAGCGTATCCAGCTATATGCAAAATAGAAGATGAAGCCTTTTTTGTATAAAATAATTAGATTATAAAGATATTATTATTACTATAAATTACAGTTTATAGGCGGGTGGCATTTCTACAAGCAAGCGTATAAAGCTCTTAAACATGGAACTTCCAACATGGACGTCTTGATATCAATGACTACGACTATTAGGTACATCATAGAAATATATATTGTATTGAATAGAGGCCGTCGTGGCGCAATGGCACAAGCGTGCGACTGTAAACGCTACGGTTGTGGGTTCGATTCACAATCGGAGAAAGGAAATATTTAATATTTTCATTTCTTCGCACTGTTAAGTTCCACCTCTATACCTCAACACGCTATACCTCCTGGGTTCGGTGGAAAATGGGGAACGGAGTGTCTTAACACTAGGTTCCCCTGCCTACCCTGCTGTGTGCGAGATAAATCTTAACGCTTCTAAAAAAACTTTTAATTCCCAAAATCATCTCAAAGAAGATGTCGTCGTGGCGCTGTGGTGTAAGCGTGTGACTGTCAACGTAGGTTGTGGGTTCGAGTCCCACTTGGGGGGGTATAAATTATTTAATATGTTCATCGCCCTGATAATAAGTCAAAGCGCGGCATTGAGTTCTGCTACTCAACTCGCAATGCCACGATAATTTTCGGAAACAAGAATAGAAGTGTCTTAATGCGAACAGAGTGTTTTAAAACTAGGATCCAAGGTCTCTCTGCCTACCCTACTATGTGCGGCTAAAAAAATATCCTCCTTTTATCATTATATTATTTTCTAAAATTATTTTTTCATCTTAATATATTTTTTTAATTTAATTATTTCAGTTACGCCTACTCCCTAGCAGTAGTAATAGCGGCCATGGCATTACAAAAGGACACAAGTCCACTAACTTTCTTCGATACGCCACCTATGCTACTTGTTTTCGTGTCTTTGGGACGATGGCTGGAGCATATCGCTAAGGTAAGTTGGGGGAATTGTTACCCTCTAGGTTTATACGTTTATTATTGTGAAACAAGTACATGTGTGAAAACTTTCAAAATTATTAAATACTCTTTTTCGAACATTTAACAACCTGTATAAGGAAGCTATTGTTGTTTCTTACCAAATAAAATTGAGCTTAAATAAATGTATGTGAACAGCTAATAGATTACTAAAACACCTATCTAATTATATTCTATGACAAAAATTCTTGGTTGTGTTAGTTAATAAAATATATTTTATTTTAACACTTTTAATGTAAATATGTATAGTTAGCTACATGTTAAAAATTGTGTCCCACAGAGAGCAGGGTAAGCGGTGTTGAGGCACTCTTCCTTAATAATAATAATAATTAACTAATTTATATATTTCTTTTGAAGGGTAAAACTTCAGAAGCTCTCTCCAAGCTCTTATCCCTGAAGCCAACTGAAGCAGTTCTGGTGACCCTCGACTCTGAAGATCGGGAGGTGAGCGAGAAGAGCATACCAGTGGATATGGTTGAACGGGGGGATGTTCTGAAGGTACTTTTGTTTTTGTTTTCAGGTATAGTAAGGTCGACGAGTTGCCCTGAACTTAAGCTTTATAATCTTTTGTGCACTTTCCACTCGCACTTGTCAAGAAAATAATCAAAAGTAAGAAAAACATTATAATGAAAATGCGTAGACAAACTACACATTCTATTATATTCATACACACACACACACGCGCGCGCACGCACGTGCGCATTAATGTGATATAATATAAGCAATCCAATAGCAAAAAGGTTTTTTTCAATTCGAACTAGCAGTTTCGAAGTTAAATGCATTTAACTAAACAAATTATTCTGTTTTAGTATTAGTATAGATTAAATTAGAAAAAGTTGTAGTATTTCATGGCATTATCATCATGTCAAAGTGTATAAAACTATTATTTATATGTAATTTCATTTAAGATCATTCACATTTTGGTTAAAAATAGCATCAAAGACCATAATGAATCGAGTATAGATACTCGATTCATTATGGCAGAAGACAAGATGTAAATAAAAAAAATCTGTTTCTCAAACTTTTAAATATTTTTTTTATTTCTATTTAATTTATTTATGCACACGTTTTACTTAAAGTTACTTAATTATGAGGTTAATAAAGCTAAATATACTTATAATTCAATTATTTATGAGAATTCGGAGGATTCTGAGGAACTATCTACTACATTAATGACGAAAGGGTTCACCATATTATCTGTTATATGATATACACCAGATGTTTTACCTTTTCTTAACTGTATTTCAGAATTTATTAACGAAAATAATCGGATATTGTAGTGTAAAAAAAAGGTTATGAATTTTGAAAATTTTTTTTTTCGAGCTTTACCGTATGCTATTTCTATTATAACATATTACTGTGCTATATCTTTCATTCATTTAATGTATTACTTCCATAAATACATAGATCAATATTTTTTAAAATTAATATAATAAGTCCATCAAACCTGTCATGTATAAGAACCTTTTTTTGACATGTTTGCCTTTTGTCTCTTGCCATAGTCAATTGAGTATAGGTACACGGTATGAGTGCAAACGCAATGTTAAGTTCCGAGACTTAACACACAATGTCTCGAAAAATGTCTGTCTTATTATTAGATTCCCTCTGCCTGCTCTGAAATAGCGTAAACCTTTTTTTACACAAAAAGCTAAATTTCACATTTTTCTTAAACATACTTATTTATAAGAGTTCGACCAATTAATTTTTCTTTTTTAATTTCATTCATATAGGTGGTCCCAGGAGCTAAAATTCCAGTAGACGGCAAAGTGATATCGGGACAGAGTACTTGTGACGAATCCCTCATTACTGGAGAATCTATGCCCGTTACTAAAAGTAAAGGTAAGAAATAAGTTTATTTTTGATTTTTGGAAAATGAAATGAATGAGTGTGTTAGAATATCATGTAACTATTTCAACTTTGCGAAAGACAATATCGCGCGTTGTTTTATTTCAAGGAGAAAATAATTTAAATATAAATATCCTGCCAACTGATAATCGATTGACGTCTGACTGCAAATACAGTCAGATATATGGATTATAGCACAGTTACTAACACTGAAGCATCTAACACTTACATACCATATAAACAAAAAAAAATCCAACACAGATTCCCTAGTAATAGGCGGTAGTATGAACCAACACGGCGCCCTCCTAATGCGCGCGACTCACACGGGGGAGGCCAGCACGTTGGCACAGATCGTGCGGCTCGTGGAGGACGCGCAGAGCGGAAAGGCGCCCGTGCAGCGCCTCGCCGATACTGTGGCTGGGTGAGTTGAAAAACTTATAGGTAATATGACGGGTAAAAAGGCCGTGTTGAGGCCGTAGTGGCGCGAAAAGTGGAGAACGTAGTGTCTTAAGACTAGGTTCCCTCTGCCTACCCGGACGTGTGTGGGATACAGCGTGAAACTGATGAAAAAAAAGGTTATTAGAGGTAACAAGAACATAATTATGACAAGTAACCCTTTAGCTTGAACCTATTATCTAGTATCTATTAATTTGGAATCTTTTCATAAAATTTCCAACAATAATTTATTTCTCATGTGAGCATCAATGACATTGAATTCCATACATTAACATATTATATCTACGTACATACATATAAACAGAAGATACATTGAGTTAAATAAGTTTCAGTGTATATTAATAATATCAGAAGAATTATTCTTAAAGAAAAAATCTTTAAAAAACTGTGAACAGCGTGGTTTGATGATGATTATAAAAATTGGCCAAATAGTAGACTAGAAAGGACAATTTTTTAAAGCATATTACTTTTTTACAGCTACTTCGTACCAATAGTCGTGTTCTTATCAGTCTTGACGCTCGTCTGCTGGGTTATCAGCGGAGCGCTTAAGATTAAAAGGATACAAGATATTACACCAGTGAGTTTATTATGTTTATTATGAATTTAAACGTAGTGAAAGATTTCTCTTCAATTTATTAAATACGCATAATTTGGACTCCTGCTACACGAAAATTTAGTTTTGGCTGCATGTAAACATACAGTTTATGTAACTAATAAATAACTTTAAAATATTTTCGTTTCTTTGCCCTAGTAACAAGATAACGCGAGGCGTTGAGTTCCGTCACTCAACAGAGTCAACACGCAATAATTCGAAAAATCGCGTGGAAATTGGGGAAGGAGAATATGCAGGATATAATGAAGCTATTTATTTTTTTAATTCAACTATTTCCTTTCTTCCAGGCCATGTACCGAGATTCTGGATTCTCAGATTGGGAATTAATCTTCCAAACTGCCTTCCATTTCTCTTTATCAGTGTTAGCCATAGCCTGCCCCTGTGCCTTAGGCCTGGCAACCCCAACTGCCGTAATGGTTGCTACGGGGGTGGGGGCTAAAGTCGGATTACTTATAAAGGGCGCTGAGCCCTTGGAAAATGCTCATAAGGTATGGTATGGTACTCTTAATTTCTCATCGATTCGAGAGACTCTGGGAGGGCGCAGTGTAAGTTCGTTATACTACACATCAAGCACAGGAAAATAATTGAAATGTGAATTATTGGTATCGAATCTGCAACCATTGTATATATGTACAATCAGACACTTCAATTGTATAACAAAGAGATATAAACATACAAATAAGGATTTTGGAAATAAAAATGTGTATTCTGAGTTCTAGTTATACACATGTACACTGGCATTTTTTTATATTTATTAAAATAAAACTTGAGTAGAACTTCATAAATGCGATGGTTTAAATTCCATTTATGAAAATATTTATATGTTTATTATGGAAAATCCTACTAGTCATCTGGCTAGTTTAGACAAAACTTTTTTGCTTATTCTCTAAAATATTTCATGCTTATGAACTTTTAGGTAAAAACAGTAGTATTCGACAAAACCGGTACAATAACACAAGGCAGTACTACTGTAGCGCGAGTCTCTCTACTCACTGGCGAACCTTCTACTCTGCCTGAAGTATTAGCGTGTATATTAGCTGCGGAGTTAAACTCCGAACATCCTGTTGCTTCTGGTAAGTTCTTTAATGGTATTAAGATTACAGATTTCAATAACACTGTTAATAATTTTTTTTGATAAACATAAGGCAAGCGTCTAGGTTGTAATCTGTTGTGGGTTTGTATTTAAATTATTTATATTTATATATATTATAAATATAAATAATTTAAATGAGATATTTTATATATAAAATATCTCATCTCTCATCTCATAATTGGTCCTTCAAGCTGGACACAATCTAATTTCATCTAAAAAGGACAAAACAATGATAATATTTGGCGCAGTGGGTTTCCGGTGGCGCTGGGGTGCAGTCTCTATGTAAAATAAATTTGGTCCTTCGAGCCAAAAACTATAATTAATTTCCCCTCTTTCCGCCATCCCAGTCCAGTCCAGTGGTGCCGCTGGCGCACCTGGTTGTTGTACTTTGTGCTAAAAAAAACGTTGAGATATTATGTTTGTACTTCGAAACATGTATCAAGATAAATAAATATATATCAAAAAATCCATCGAGCCAAATATTTTTTCCCTATCTATTAAGAATACTTTTATTTAACAAAAAGTAACATTTACTTTCTTTATAAATTGGTCGTACAAGCCAATAACCAAAGAAAATATGCCCAGTAAGTAAACTAAACTTTCCTCTTTTCCACCATTTCAGCAATAGTTCGGTGGTGTCAAAGCGTGGTGGGTGACACTCGCGCCTCGTGTAGTGGGTTCGCCGCCGCGCCTGGTTGTGGGCTCCGCGCTAAAATCACTCTGCGTAACGGAGTGACTTACTCTCCCCAGTTGAAGACTTTGTTGGGGAGTGCTAAGTGAGCATGGTTTTATCTTTTTTTTTTATTAATGCTGCTATTTTTTAAATATATGTAATAATAAATTTTGTGGAGGAGGTGAAAGAGTTATCCAGAAGATGTAACTGTACCATGCTAGGGGTAGCGTGAAAGTAAAAAATAGTTTTTAAGGCACCATGTTAATAATGTTATGTCACGTCGTTTTCCACCTATTTTAAAGAAATTGTGTAGAGTTGCGTTATTTAATGCCGTCCACATGTAAAATAATTACGGTAACTAAAATAATTCTTAATAATAAAATTTCTTCAAGTGAACTCAGACTACCGAACCTACAATCGTGAAGTGTTTCTTCAATAATAACATATTATAATGAAATTTAACAAATAATATTTATTAAATTTATTTTAAATTTAATAATATAAATTTGATGTAGTTTAATTTTAAATTAAATATTATTTATGTTTTGAATGTTACTTAGTGACGCTTATACTTATTATAGGAACCAATCAAAATACAGATATCATTTATTTTTCTAATAAATGTATGTACTAGCGTAGTATTTACAAATTTTTCAATTATGCATATTTGTTAATTCCCAATTTATCTATTTCATCTAGAGTCTAGACCGTAAACCTGATTAATTTTTTTTTAAATAAATTCCCTAAACGGTAATTAAACCTATACCTTTACTTGTTAACAGGGAGGGATCAACAATCCAGTTACAGGGTGTTCCTGTAGAAATAGTGGGAGGGGAAGGTGATGCAGCACTCTCTTCCGCTCAAGCCGCTGCCAGATTACACGCTATTATACGGTTACATGCTCAGGATGAGGTTAGTGATTTAATTCTCCACTTTACTAAATTTTCTTTATTAAATTATATAGCCTATGTTATTCTGATATATAAGTCTATATTACTGTAAAGTTTAATATAAATCCGTTCAGTAGTTTGTATGTGACAGTGGAAAAAACCATCTTCACAAACTTTCACATTTATAATATTAGTAAAATAGAAGGCAACGTATTTCGTTTTAAAACATGAATGAATTAATGAATTAGATATTGTTAATAGATTAGGTGAAGGCTGTTAACGAAAGAGGAACCTTAAGAGCCACTTGTTCTTTTTTGTTAACAAATATGATTAAAGTTATCTTTTCGGGAAAGGATGTCCCAATTCATTTTAATATACTTCTAAAAAATACAAATAAATTATTCTACCAACTCTCATCTATTAAAAAAAGTCTAATTTATATATAAAATTTTGATATTATTATCGTCCATAATGTCCAAATACCACTCTAATATCACAATGTACCCTCCAGGAAGTGGAACAACTAGTGTTAATAGGTAACAGAGAGTGGATGGCGCGAAACGGAGTGTCCGTACCGAGGAGAGTTCAAGAGGCTTTACAGAGAGATGAAGAGTTGGGGAGGACTGCTGTATTGGCGGCTATTAATGGTAAGCAAGTAATATATTTTTTGCTAAGATAGATCTATAGTAGTACTTAGTCGGGCCATAAATACTATTACAAGATTTGGTTTGTTTTGTAAAAAGGTATCAAAACATCGGCACAAATTTATCAAGATTCCATTTTTGAGATGGTAGTTAAGCCCCTTAACAATACCATGGTCAATAACCAAGAAGGTCCTTTCAGCAAGATTCAGTGTCGGGTCATAAAGCTCGATAAACCCAATCTTTGTGAGACACGAACGTGCTGAACTTCATCAGTGCTTTGAGACTGGTTGTCATCGATTATGATTTATGGTCAGTTTGTTCTAAACGCCATTTAATTTAAAACAATACACACGATTGGCAGTGAACAACTTTCCCATAGAAAGATTGCGTGCTATTGATAACAGCTGGTCTCAATGTTTAACTTCGAAAAAACTTTGTATATTTTTAATGGGTTTATATTAATGTACTCCGAGTATACTCCAACTGTATTAAATGTTACATATAATAAAAAAAAAATTGTGTAATAATATTTGTTGGCAAGATGAAGTATAATAGCGAATAGCGCTTCCACTAATAATAAGCAAGCAAACTCTTCAGTTTGCTTAAACGCTAAGATCTCGGGAAGTACTGGTCATATTTTTTTTTGTTTGGAAGGAGTGCTATAGCTTATAGAACATTACGATGTAATTCTTAGTTAGCTTTAAATATCGAAATAACAATAATAATGAACACCATCAAGTTGCTTTAACCGCATGCGCTGCAGAAATAGTAAGTAATATTACCGCATGCGCTGCAGTATATGTAAATACAGTACATCAAAAATATTTAATTTCATTATTTTTAAGGAAAAATCCACGACACCGTATCTTTCTTATAACATATATCGTATAAATGGTACTTTTCAGCAGAATTTAAATAGAAATCACTCTTGAAATCTGATGAAAACTAAAAAAGAGGGTCAAGTCACTTAATACTCTTTTCTCTGCCTTCTAGACCAACTAGTATGCACAATAGGCGTAGCAGATGAAGTGAAACCAGAAGCCCATTTAGCTGTGTACTGTTTAAAAAAAATGGGCCTGGAAGTGTGCCTTTTGACTGGAGATAATAGAAAAACCGCCGTTGCTATAGCGAGACAGGTCAGAGCGAAATATTTTTGCGATTATGTGTAAATTATAATATTTGTTTTTTTTTTTCGCGTTGATTGGTGAAACTCAAAGCCGCGTTTTATTTTGTGATCGTGCGAGTGTTAATAGAATCCATCGCGGCGACCCAGTCGCAGCTTCTGTACAAACAAGTCGTGTAATTAATGTCCATGTAAAATGAAGGCCACTCGTGGCGCAGTGGTACAAGCGGGTGACTTTACGGGCAGGTTCATTTCCTCGCTCTAGTAACAACGCCACTCAATACGCAAAGCTTCCATAATTCGGTGGAAAGTGAGGAACGGAAATGTTTTAACTGGGAAATGGTGCCTTAACACTAGGTTCTTAGGTATAATTTTAACATTCACAAATAGAAAATAATAAATGGTATAAATAATATTAATTAATATAAAGTCGTGTCGCAGTGGGACAGCGTATGCTTAGTGTAAACGTAATAGTTGTGGGTTCAATCCCCGCTCGGAGAACGCATTATATTTAGTATTCTGCTCTTTTATAATATAATTAGTTTCACTTACTGTCACTTATGTCTTAAAGTGAACATAAATGAGTATACCTAAATGCGTGTCTTGAGATTAGATTCCATCTGACACACAAAAACAATGGTAAAGCTGTGTTTTATTTACATTTTTTGATTAGAACACAACTTTACTATTGCTTCCGTTTATAATATCGTTTCATATGAACTTCTTACATTATTTTTTTTTATTTAAAAAATCCTTCCGGCAGCCGTAGTGGCGCAACGGCACGATGTCCGATTAAAACGCGACACTCGTGGGTTTGATTAATTCTGTACGCGAGATACAGATAAATATTTGTATTTCACTTTTAAGGTGGGCATCAACAAGGTGTACGCAGAAGTGCTCCCATCACACAAAGTGGCTAAAATACAAAAGTTACAAGAGAAAGGACAGAAAGTGGCTATGGTGAGTTTCATTTAAAGTCAATCACCTTTAAACGGGGCACATAATTTTTATTGTAACTTACTTTACATAACTGACTTAGAACATTAGTGTAATGCTACTGCTACCATCGACTAAATTCGACTGGTAGTTCAGGAGTAATATTCAAACCAACAAATAAACATAATTATTTTTACAATATTCCAGGTAGGCGATGGTGTCAACGATTCACCGGCACTCGCCCAAGCAGACGTAGGTATCGCCATCGCGAGCGGCACCGACGTGGCCGTAGAGGCTGCCGATCTTGTATTAATGCGGGTAACTTTGCTATTTACCATGTTACAACTACATTTTTCTGTTATAGTTTTTTTTCCTATTAAAAAAATATTTAAATGTTCTTAATGATGACTTGAATGAAATGACTTCCTCGAATTTAAAATATTCTGATTATTGACGTAATCCATTTATGTTTTCGATAACAGACTGTCAGTACCTGTATTTTTTAATACTTATGTATATGATTTAATAATTATATACATATACCATACTATATTTTACAGAATGATCTCCTCGACGTGGTGGCGTGTCTTGAACTTTCTAGAACTACAGTAAGAAGGATTAGACTGAACTTTTTATTTGCATCAGTGTATAATTTACTCGGAATTCCCCTTGCGAGTGGCGCCTTCGCTATGTATGGGTTACAGTTACAGGTACGTTAATTCCATCATTCAGTTAAAAAAAACTATTTCTATATCATTACTGTTCCTTTGATTACATATGTATGTCACCAATAATAGCTTGAGACAGAGGTACGGCGTGTGACTCTACACTTTTTTATAGCTTCACACTTTATCCCGCATATAGCAGGCTAGACAGAAGGAACCTAGTGTTGTGACACTCCGTTTCACATTTTCCGTTCAATTTTTAAGATATTGTGTGTTGAATAGCGGAACTCAATGCCGCGCTTTGTCCTATTCTTCGAGTGGGCAAACGTGGAACAATCCCATCGAACCTACAACCATCGTGTTTACAGTCAGATACTGGTCCACTGCGACACGATACTCGATATAAAATATAATATTTCATATATAGGAGGCCAGTAGTGGCGCAGCGGCACAAAGTCTGACAGTAAAATCGACTGATTGTGGGTTCGACCCTCACTCTAGAAAATGAAATATTAATTCAAATTTATTTTTCGCTCGAGGTGTCGAGGCAAGGTGCGGCGTTGAGTTCCGCTACTCAACACGCAATGCCTCCAGAATTCGGCGGAAAGTGGGAAACAGAGTGTCTGGACACTAGGTTCCAGTTGCAGGTTGTAGTTGCCTACCCTGCTATCTTCGGGATATAGCGGGAAGCTGATTTAGATTTTTGATATTATAACTAAATGTAACCTCACATTACATTTTAAGCCATGGATGGCGTCAGCAGCGATGGCAATGAGTTCAGTATCAGTGGTGTGTTCCAGTTTATTACTCAAAACGTACGTATTTAGCTTATTCATTCGTTCATTGACTCTTTTGTTAATTTATTACCCTGGTACCAAATGTATGATTTATATATTGTTATTGATACAAGACACAAATACTCTTACAGTTTCAAATGTGATCTAGACCTTGGTAAAGAAAACTCTTTTGTTCGTATATATTTAATTCATTCAATCAGTCATTTGGTATTTTATTTACTTTATCAAGGCAATAAATATTAATTATAGTTAAATATTTTAATAACAAAAAAATATTTTGCAAAATTTTAAGCTGCAATAAAATAAAATTGGATTTTTAAATTGATCTTATTTTGTGACGATGGTCAATTACTATCTTAAAATAATATTTATTTAATGTATAAATTTTATACAGAAGAAGAACAGAGAAATGAGTAAAGTAACCTATTGTACGTATAACGATTTAATATATTTATATGTCGCCCACGAAAATATATGAAAGTTATTTTTAGTTAACATATAAAAATATGTAAAAAATATATTAAAATCTATTTTGATATAATATATTTTTCATTCATTTAGATCAGATTCCTGGATCTCTTTTTAACATGCATTCTGCTTTTGTGTAACATTATCTATTTTTTAATATTAAAAACCAACTAAGCGAAACTAACTTTGGAATTATACAAAATAATAAAAATACTCATACGTACCTGTGACTTCAATTGTTTATCCAGATTCACACTTGAACGTTTCTTTTCTACAGATTCAAGAAAAAATCCCCCGACCAGCTTCGAACCCCGGAATATCTTCAATCGACGCGTATTGAAGAATTAGATTCGGTTTCGGTCCATCGAGGGCTGGATGAGAAAGTGGATCTTAGTGATAGATCACCGTTGTCCAAGTACGTATGTAACTATTATAGTGCGGTCGACGGGTCGTGTTCATTTCCGCTATTGAAGAAAATAATGAAACGCAAGTAAAACATGCGCAGCGGTCACGACGTGCTCTGAACTGTATATACGAAAATAGACAACATTTGACTATAACCGCGAAGATTAAAGGGTTCGATATACACTCGAAGGAATATATTATTTTCGTTTTCTTCGTTCTGGTAATAAGACAAAGTGCGGTGTTGAGTTCTGCCACTCAAAAGGCAATATCTCGAAAATTTGCCCAAAAATGAAGAATGAAATGTCTTAACGCTAGGTTCCTTCGTGAAGGTCATTTATTTATTTATATTTAATACTTTTTTGTATTTATAATATGTCATTAAATGCACTGTAGCAGTAGTATAGTAAATTTTGCATATATATGTACAGGCATCCCTCGTATAACGTACCGTGCTATATCGAAACCGTGTTATACGAAACCAGGTATACCATACTGTACACCGTGTACTATCGAGACCTTGTCTTGTGTTATATCGAAACCGTGTTATATCGAAACCAAATCTTAAGGTGTAAAATTTTATGATAGCTGAAATTTCGCTCCAAATACTACATAAATGAAAAAGGACCTTGAAGTTTTTATTAAGAAAAATAAATTAAATTTAATTTTATGATGAAATACAAAAATTAAAAAATAGAACAAGAAATATATTCAAAGACTAATAATAATAACTACATAGTATAAAACAAGTAGAAACAGCTTATTGAACGAAAAAATAATTAAAATTTAAAATGCATATTTTTCAAAATCGTGTTATATTAATATAATTTCTTGTATCGTGTAATATCGAAACCGTGTTATATTAGTCTCAATTCTTGTAACGTGTAATATCGAAACCGTGTTGTACAAGTACCGTGTTATACGAGGGACGCCTGTATACGTATATCTTTAGTATTCGAACCTACACTACGACTACCAACATAGTTGTGCACTATACACTTGAAAACTTTATGATGCTATCTTACACTTACACTTGTATGTATGCACTTCAGTTTCACTCTAGCACAGCTTATTAATTAGTTTTTAATTATAAAAAAACTTCTGCGACTTCTAGAAATATTTTCGTAAAAAAAACTGTAAAACATTAAATTGTTATTATATTGAGAATTACATAAAAAAAACTATTTAAGTTTGGAAATTTGAGTTCGAAATACGTGACTTACAAAATTCTAAACAGTGTAAAACTGTAAAATAATTTTAAAAAATATTTTTAATCCATAAAAGAAAAATTCATAAAACAGCCTATGCACAATAAAAGCATGCTATCTCACTCTTTCACATTATATTTCTGTCTCACTCTAGCAGAAAGCGGGACTCGCTCAAGTCGTCGTTATTAAAATGATGGTAATAATAATATGTGATTTGTGTGTTTGTTTGTTTGCCCTTTTTAGTTCGAATGTATGTAGAACTTTCGTACGTTCGTTCTTATTTATTTATATACCTTCGCTCGTTCATTGTTATGTATGAACCTGCGATCACATTATAGTTTGTTTGATTGATCGTTTGTCTGTTTGCTTGTTTTTGCGCGTCTCTCGGTGGCGGTGGTGTGTATTGGTGATTGGTTTATCTGTAAGTTTTGTTTTATATTTTATATTTACTTTGTAAATGATAATTTAAAGTGTGTTTGTACATTCGGCTTCGCCGGCATTCCAAGTTTTTTATTTATAATTGTTTTTAATATATTTTATCCATGGGTATGTAACAATATTTTTCAAAATAATAATATAATTTATCCATTTAATATGTCTAAAAAAAACTCTATGTATAAGATATATTTTTTTGTAAAAGTAGACACATTTTAATTTATTTTTTTCATAATTTACTTTCTATATGTTTTTATTGTGATTGTTAAATTAAGCGTCATATGCTTGCTTTTTGTCCTAAACTAATATTCTCCTAAAACCTTAAATTTTCTCCATCCCAGATTATTCCACCGCAGCAAACCAACAAACGGGTGCCTTTTACAAGACGAGGACGATATGATGACTGTCTCTTTCATACCAAAAAGACCGACGAGAGAAGAACCCAGCTTAAACGGTTGATAGACTATAAAGTATAGTACGGTCGACGAGTCGAGACTGTCGTGAAGTTAGGTTTTCTGAACATTTATGCGCATTGTTCACTCAGAACGAAGAATATAATTCTAAAATAAAATCTGCGCAGTTATCTACAGCTAACTTCAGGGCAGCCACGACTCCGAGACCGTACTGTAAGATAGCTATTTATATTATGTTGCGAGGATTTTCTTACTGTGAACGTGGAGAACTTTGCCTATACTGTTATATGCGGGATAAAGCGTGAAGTTATCTTTTTTGTCTTGTAAATTAAAGTGAGATAAAAAATAATTTTGTAGATGATTTGTTTATTTTAATTATTATATATTTTGTGAGTGACACAACACTATGTCTTTTGTTAATAATTGATTTAGATGGTATTGATTTTTTAACTATTCTTTGAAGAACATTTAAATTTGTTTATTAAAAGAAAGTTGTAAATATCGTATAACAAAATGTTATAGTAAGTTCTTTTCCGTGTAAGGTAAAGTTTTAATATATTCTTATTTAAAAGATAAGTCTCTCAGTATAAAGAAAATTGATTGTAAAAAGTAGTTTTTAATATAATACTATCCTTGTAAATATTTAAAATGTCGTGGCACAAATTATATGATGTAGATTAAATAAAATGTGAATGGAAAGTAATTGTCAATTTTGACAGGTATAAATTGACAGCTGTCAAAATGACAGTTTTATCTCGGTCGAGTTATATGAAACGTTGAATTAAATTAAATTGCTGAACTAAATGCTATAAAATAAAAAAGAGTACCTTTTACTAGTATCATTTTGTCGAAAAGAACCTGTGAAATTGACAAGTAATTGCCAAAAGTCTCTATTCAGTTATTGGTTTTGTCAGATTATAATTTTTTATAAGAAAGAAAACGGTAAAAAAGCAAAGATTTCAGTATTTTTTTCAATACAAAGTACCTCATTGTTAAAAAATATATAGGATGTATAACTTTTTTTCTAATTTAAATTAACGAATAATAATAATTATAGGTATGAATAAAAAAATATAATAACGAAAGGATTATTTTGCATATTATATATCATAAAAGAAGGGAAAGCAGGATCCCTCTGCATACCGACTATATGCGGGATACAGTGTGAAACTAATAAAAAAAATTGCGATTTTAAAGTTATGTTTTCATTTTTATTTTTGTTTTTATTCATATCTGTAATTATATTTTGATTTCATATTATATTTGTTATTATTTAAAAGTGCATGTTCAAATCCCGCTCATTTCTTTTTAATACAATCAGTTATAAGAATTGTATTTTTTTAATTTTTAGTCGATTTTTGGTACAAATAAGATTTACCTGATTGTTTATGTAAATATATTTTTTATAATTACAGCATTAATTTTCCTAGGATTTTGTAATAAAAAAACTTTTAAAAAAATTATGGTGTTAGTATCGAGGCTAAGTTACCAGTATTTTTAATGTGATAAAAAAATACAGATAATTTCATTTTTGTTTGCTTAGGGTCTTTATCGAAATTTTTGGCTAACTAAAAAAAATGGTGTCGAATTTTGGATTTATTTAATTAATTTGTAGTGAAGTCTGATTAATTCAACTTAAATTTATTGTTATTGATTATATGAAGAAACTATATTTTGTATACTAATGTACATTCGCGACTTCGCCTGCTCGGATTATACTAATACAATATAATATATCATTGTGGAGACCGTCGTGGAGCAGCGGTACAAGGGTGTGACTGTAACGCGACACTTGTGGTTTCGATCCCCACTCGAGGGAATTAATTATTTTGATTTCCTCGCTCTAATTGCAGGACAAAGAGTGACGTTGACTTCTGCGGGATACAGCGTTAATCTAGAAAAAAATGACTTGTTTCTATTATTTAATAACTTTACAGTGAAAGTTTAACTTATCTAAAAAATATATATATATATATAAATATTTTTGTATACTCAATAAAGTGATATTGATATAAATGATGTTTTATTTAATCTATAAATTAAATCAAATAAAATTATTTTATTTATTCTGATGTTATATTTATATTTTGTCATGTTATTATATCTAATATTTAGTTAATTCTTAATCCTACTAATTTTATAAATGTACAAAATGTGACGATCGATGTTTATTCCACTTCCTTCAAAAAATACTTAACTTTAGATGAAATTTGAAAATAATAAGGATTGCTAGAAACTCTCGCGGTTTCGCCCGCTTGAACTACACAATTATTTACTTTCTAATCAGAATTAGTTTGGTGTTCTAATAACATTTTTATATTTAAGACAAGATCTATTCATTGAAAAGTAAAGTTTGAGCCAATTCAATAAAATGGCTGTTATTTTGCAACAATTTATCCAATAAATCCACATCCACACACCACATCATTTTTACTAATATAACATTTTTTTTATGAACCGATTGAAATAAAACAAACACTAAATGTTAAGGCAAATTTGCTAGGGATGTAGGGTGAAGCTGACTTGAGTTTATCCCAGAATTCTTCGCGCGTTTGTCGTGTGCGTGTGTCTACCGCCTACCTAGATAAGTATGATTTTTTAGTGTCACGTTTAGAAAGGAGTGTTAAGACACTCCTTTCTTTATTTTCCGCCGAATTCTGGAGGCATTGCATGTGTGCACGACTGGCCTTAAACGATATGAAAGAGTAAAATTAGATTAAGTGTAAAAATGTGTAGATACTGAAATAATCAATTAATGTTCCTAAAATACACTTAAATAATATTAAATAAATATTCGTATAGTTCGAAGCCAAACGCGGGCCGCTAGTATAAATATAAAAAATAAACAAAAAACAGTTGTACACAAAAAATTAGCAGAACCCTCTAGAATTTGAATCAATTTCAAAATAAAAAAAATATTAAAAACTTAAACGACTAATTTGACAGCTAATAATCAAAATTGCAAATAACAAAAATATCTAAACACATACATATATGTATATCGTACATCAACTATGGAAGAGGCATTTAATAATTTGAAAAAACAAAAAGAAAACACAGTGGATAATCTCATAAAATGGATGAAAGACTGTAAGTTTAACTAAATCTCTGAAAAGCAGCACACGGCCATTCTGTCTTGTGGTAGGCCGTGCCCACCCCAGGACAGTTTTGTGCCCGCCCCACAAACTACTAAAAAAAAATAAAAACAACTGACATTTTACACATCAATTCGAAGCTAAAGTCCAGGGCCTTCCTGGAAAATACCTCTAGATGGCCCAAGGCGCCGTCGTAAGTACGCGGTGTTCTTATGAACAGCGTTCGTTGGAAGTGTAGGATAGCACTTAGAAAAGATTTCTCGAAATCCTTATGGAAACGAGAAAAAATAGATTCTATTTTGTGTAGTTCAAGCAAACGTCGACACTAATATATCCCGCATTGTGCAGCGTAAGCAGAGGGAACCTTTAACCTACTCATTCCCACAACCTGTCACGCTTACACGCCCTGCGCCGCAACTGTGCCACGCAGTGTCAATTTTCAGAGTGGATAAAGCAACACCGCGTTTTGTCTTATTGTATGTCACCTTGTATGTGAAAATGATTTGTTCTACCGATTGGGAATAGACTCGACAACCGTCGTGCTTACAGTCGGACGCTGTGCCGCAACGGCCTCAACAAACTTTATAAACATTTCAGGCAAAATCGTAGATGGCGCGAAGGTAACTGAGGATAAAGCACGCAAGCTCTTCTCAGACGTGGCAGACGTGAAGAACGTGGAACTGGCTAAATTTAAAGAGGCTGTCGCTAAACTAGCCGCTGAACATAAGAAGACTGTGGACGAGTTCACTAAGATACTGGCAGCAGAAGGCCCCAAACTGCTGAATGCTGCTATTGCTGCTGTCAACACTTTAAAGGATAATTTACAGAAGAAATAAGAAATTGTGTACTGATTTTTTAAATATATATGTAATCGTTTTTATAGTTTTTTTACAATATATTATTTGTTTCTCTTGTTTCCCCTAAAACCTTGTAACTTTTGTTATATATGGACCTTTTAGCTTTTGTTGTACCATTTGCCGAAATCAACTTCATTTATGTGGCGGTATATGGAAATGGCATGGCGAGAATGGAGGATCATAAGAAGATTATGGAAGAGTACGTTACTCTACATACTGGCAACAGTCGGCTTAAAAACTTTTTTTTAGCTTAATTCTGTATTCCACACAATCCCGAAATCTGGGAATCCAGTGTTAAAACTCTCCGTTCCCCATCAAAATACTTCTGTACCCCACTTTCGCCCTTCCGGTTCGATTTTGGAAATCTTTTAGTTTGTTTTCCCTATAGTTTAACACTAAAAGATCAAAACCTCGTTGCGTTTGTCTAATATGTACATTAAAACTGGTACCGGCAGCAGTGGCGGACTAAGGGGGGGGGGGGGCAGGGGCGGTCCGCCCCGTCCTCGGGTCCTGGGGGGCCTCCAAATGGTGCAAATTCCCTTGATGAAATCCTAAATAAGCCTTTGAAAAAACACATAGTATCTACTTAAGAGGAAGTTTAAGGTTGAAGGGGGCCTCCAATAAACAAATAAGTACAAGGATTAGTGCAGTCTGTTCCGATAGTTTACATTTTATTAATTAAAATTACTTTTATCTTTCTAATGTCCATTTAGTTTGCATGTGGTGGAACCACAGTTCGTAGTTTTTTACTTCAAGTTCCTAGGGCCTTCAGACCGACGTCATTTTATAAAAGTTTGCGTACTCACTAACCTGAAAGTGGGGCCCTTCCAGAAGTAGCGCAAAATAAAGATACATCTCTGTCTGGGAGGATGATTGAGCCATCAGATCGGTTTGGGTGCTTATAAAGGGTCTTAAAATAGTCCATAAATAATATATGTAAAATTATAGCGTACTTTTTCAAAGTGGTTTTGGAAGTCAAATGGCAGTTGGCAAATAGCAAATTGGGTCCCACTCAACTCAAATTGACTACTTATTGACCAGACGGTGTCATATGGGCAAAGTAACTAACTGTAAAATAATTCCAGGTGAAAGCCTGACGGCCCAACATCGTCTTCTTCTGGACTTTAACGTCACCCCGAAGAAAAAAGTAGCCGAAGGACCGATGTAGACTGACTTCCTAGCAGAGGTGACGGCTGATATATAAAAGCATACCTGTTATTTTATACGACAGTGAATGCTGGCCAGCACTATCTCGGCACATTCAGGAGCTTCACGTCACGGAAATGAAGATGCTAAGGTGGATGTACGGCGTAACACGATATGACCGCAATCGTAACACATTCATTCGAGGTAGCCTTGGAGTCCGTGACGTAGCGGATAAACTCCAAGAGCATCGCCTGAGATGGTTTGGCCACGTTACGCGGATGCAAGTGCCATGCTATATCAGCCGCTGGCTGCGTAAGCGCTGGTTGGATGTTGTGATGCACGACATGAGACATGACATGACATGACATCGAGGCACTTAAGACCGTGCAAAATGAAGTAGGTTGAGTAGGAAGGCAGACCCTGGAAATAGCCGGGATTAATGCCAATAAGAAGAAGAAGTATATTGTATTTTGTCCCAATTTTAAACAATCTTTAGGACGCCTGGCAAGAGTAAAGCCTACGTACAGGGTTTGGTTATAATAATTTTTTTTACATTTTTCTCAAAAACATATTAAAATACGAGCGTTTTTACTTTAACGTAGGTGAGCGCGTACCTTAAATTGGCGCTATCTTTGAAAGGGCCTCACTTTCAAGTTAGTAAGTACGCATACACTCTTACCTACTTATTAGACTATTAATCTTCAAAATTTCAGCTTTACTAAAATGACGTAGGTCTGGGGGCAATGGGGGCCCTGGGATCTCAGTCTATTTTATTTCCTACGCGGAACTAATATTATTATAGCGTGTGAACTAGCTCATGATGATAAATTATTATCTATATTGGAACTAAGCTTATGTATACACACTAATTTGTACATGAAAAAAAAAAAGTGATATATAAAATTTTTTTACACGGGGGGGGGGGGCTTGGGGGGCCTCATTCAACGACACCGCCCCGGGCCTCCGACGGGGTTAGTCCGCCACTGACCGGCAAGGGACTCGAACTCGCGCTTGTTGCTTAACATCCAAGCACGTCGTCGATTAAGTAAGACTCGTTTAAACCACAGTTCTTGTCGGACAACGTCGAAATTAAAATAGACATCTGTTAATCATATAATGTTGTACAACAAAAATAGGAGTCAAGAATAACTTAAAACCCATGAATGTAAATCACTTTCAAAATAAAAAAAGTAATTTGACAAATAACAATCAAACTTGCATACCATTATATGAAAATGGAAGAGGCGTTTAATAATTTGATAAAACAAAAAGGAAACACAGTGGACACTCTCGTTAAATGGATGAAAGATTGTAAGTAATTATAATAGTCGAACAACAAAATTATTTTTATCTGACTTGACTACCAGCGGTGCCAGACGTCCCAGCACCCAGCCCAGAGTGTACACCTGGTGTATAATACTGAGACCGTCTGTGTCCCCTGCGTGACCGTCTTGTGCTGCAAAATTTATCTTTTTTGGTTATTTTAATATCTGGTTAAAAAATCATGATGATTGGGTATTTGCCAATATATCAATTTTTCTAAGACGATAGAAAAAATTAACGTGAAAATCACTTCGCGATTACGAACGTTGTTTGTTCACTCTTGAATGAAATAAAAATATGTGTATATAAAATTTTCACGTTGTGTCACGATGTGTTCCGCTCATAGCAGCTAGGAAGAGATCACGCTCGTAGAGAATCTGGTCCTAAGACACTTCATTCCCTATGCATCCTCCAATTTTCTAGTCACTGCTTGTTGTGTAGCAAAATTTAAAGCCACGCTTTGTTAGTTACCAGAGGAAATGAGAATAACTCGTTCCCCCGAATGGGAGTCGAACCTGCAATCGTCGCGCTTACAGTTAGACGCTGTGCCATAATGGCATCATAAAGTATACAAACATTTCAGCCAAGATCGTAGACGGTGTGAAGGTAACAGAGGATACAGCACGCAAGCTTTTCTCAGATGTAACAGATGCGAAGAACGTAGATCTGCAGAAATTTAAGGAAACTATTGGTAAACTGGCCACTGATCAAAATAAGACTTTGGAAGAGTTCACCAACAAATTGGCAGCAGAAGGCCCCCAGCTGCTGAAGGGTCTCTTTGCCGTTGTCTCTTCTGTGAAGAATACTGCTGGTCCCACTTTAAAGACAGCTGCTGCTTCAACTCAAAAGGATGCTGCTGCCCCCACTTCAGATAATCTATCTTCTACAGATGTACCATACAATTTACCTAGTGAAGATCATTTTTCTTATACAGAAGAAGAACACAGATTATCTTATGAAGATCATTTGTCTTCTGAAGATGAAAAATAAGATATAATAATTAAATAGATAAAGAAGAAGAAGAGAAATTATCTCAATTTTATAAATAAACAATATAGTAACACATACTATAAATAGAAAAATCATTTACCATCAACCAACAGAATATAAGAATAATATGGAAGAATACGCAAGTCACTAACACGCTAGCAGCAAACGAGCCTAAACTGTTGAACGCTGTCTGTGCTGTTTTCTCTTAGAAGGATAATTTTAAAAGAAATAGAAGTTGTACTATTCTGTTTATCTGTTGTAGAGTTCTTTTACGATATTATATTTTAATTTCTTCATATATTTGGCCAGACGTAGAGCCAGGAGCACAAACAAGTACGCGCGTGTAAACATGACATGTTGTGGGTTCAATTCCCACTCGACGAAATGAAGTATATAATATTTTCATTTTCTCGCCCTGATAAGTAGGCGAGGCGCGGCAACACGCAATGCTGCGCGGATAGTGACCCACGGAAGTGTCTTAATGTGAACCGAGTGTTCATCAGAGATTCACATCGAGGTTCCATGGTTCCCTCTGCCTACCCTACTATGTGCGGGATAAAACGTGAAGCTAAAAAAAGTACTGATCGTCTGTCGTGGCACAGTGGAATAACGTAGCTGTAAATATAATAATTGTTGGCTCTTTCTCCACACAGACATAAGAAAGCAAGGCGTTATCTTTCCTGCAATTTGCGGGATAAGGCGGGAATTTAAAAAAAAGCTAATGTAAGAGCTAGAGGTAAATACCCTAAGAGTTAATTATTTCAAAGTAATTTCTGGAAAGACATATTTGCTGGTTTTTAAATTTTAAACGAAAAATGTGTTTATAAAATCAAATCGGCCTCACGTTCTTGGCAAGCTCGCGCATGTAGAGCGAGGTATCAGGTGGGCACGCGGGGACGGGATGTCTAACGCTTACTCCTGAGGAACGCTCAGGCACCGTACAATTTTCAAGACATTGCCTGTTTAATTGCTACTACTCAGAACTAGTGGGAATCAAACCCACAACTGCCCCGCTTACAGTAGGTACATAAAGGGAAGCTGTGCCACTGCACCACGACGGCCGCAAATATTCCCCAAATCTTTCTTAAGAGGATCTTAATAGGAGACTTGATACAAATGTACAAGTGAAAATGAACTCCGTACTCTATAACTCAATTTCAACACAAATTTATCAGTTCCAAAAAAACAAAGTTCCCGTTTACTCCCGCAAGGTAGGGTAGGCAGGGGGAACTCTACTGTTAAGACACTCCGTTGCCAAATTTCCCGGGGAAATGTGAAACAATTTAAAATATCATTCCCCCGGGTGGGAGCCGAACCCAAACCGTCGCGTCGTGTCCAGCCAGGCAGCTACAGCTATGACTCACTACCGCTACCGTCGAACTAAAAAGGGGTTTTCCAACGGTTATTTTATTATTAGTTCAACTTCTTAGTCCTCAGCGACTTTAGTCCACGCCGTATTCGCTAACAGGGCGGTCGTGTACTAAAAAGGTTTTAAAATTTAAACTAATATATAAAAAAATAACCATTCTTTGTATGTTAGTTGAGTGTCTTTTCCTTTTTTTTGTGCGATTACTTTTAGTGTTTTAGTGTTTTTGTAATGAAGGGCCAAAGTAAACGGTTCGTCAACCACAAAGGAAAGACTTATGATTTGGAAATTAAAAAAAAAGAAGATAGCATCGGATTTTTTGATTTAGTAAGTTTTTTTGTTCTTTTTATGTTTTGGGAGAAATTAGAGTGAAAACGATATTTTCAGAGCGCGCCTGGACTTTAGCTTTGAACAGATATGTTCAGTAAACTTTTTCTTATTTCTTAGGGCTAATTCTCATTAGTAAAATTCCTGGGATGGGCACAATACTATTATGGGATAGGCACGAATTCAACCCATCACCTTATTCCTCAGCCCGTGTATGTATTACTGACTAGTTTTTACCGGCGGCTTCACCTCCGTAGACAATTTGGAGCTAACTACTAGTATTAGTACCTACAAACTAATAAATTATATTTTTCCAAGTTTCAACCCTGCAGCGATGAAGTAATAAAATAAAACTTTTTATAATGATAATTGCCTTATTAAATTAAATTATGAACATTATTTGAAAAAAAGGTTATAAAATAGCGTCTCTACATTAATGACTCAAAAGTTCTGTAATTTCTGCCACTTTGCTAAAACCTGTTAATATTTCGTTTGTACTAATACATTGATCTGAATCGATTTTTTTTATTCAATTATTGTATTATTTACTTGTGTACTTCGATACGTTTTTTTATATTTTTACGTAATTTTGCGGCAAAATTTGATAAGTAATCATATTACTATTACACATTAGTATGTTATATTTTATAAATAACATAATATATTGAGGCCAATGAACGCAAGTGTCCTAATGGAACAGAATGTCTTAACATTAGGTTCCCAATTCGCTCTTCTTACCGTGCTAAGTGAAGGATACAACGCAAAGCAAAGCATACATATTTTAGTTATTGCCGATTAAAATTGCAACACTTAAACTTTATAAATAATACTTTTTAAGACTTCCTCTTGAAGCAGTCTGAGAAAAATTGTAGAGTGGAGGAACTTAAAGCGGCTCTCCGTCTCACTAAAAAATACCGCTTCACCCTCATTCCCGGAAGGCTATCAAAGGAAATCTAGTGTTAAGACACTTCGTTCCCCTTTTTCGAAACATTGCGTATTGAGTGACGGAACTCAGTGTCGCGTGTGAGTTTATTTTACGATATAAATATAGGTTTTTTAAATGTTACCTTTCCCCCGAGTTGTATCGAACCCACAACCGTCGCGTTTACAGTCCGTCGTACACTTCTTTAATACTCGTTGAAACCTAAATCTCAAAATTCTAAATTGCTAGAATTTTGAGATTTAGGTTTTAAATATTGTCTCTATAAAGAGAATATGAACTAGCTTTAATTAATAATAATTATAATAATTAAAACTAGTTTATATTAGTTTTTGTTACAATTATTATTTAGGTTTTTATACTTTTATAGTTAAATATGTTATTCTTGAAGTAGAACATCTCTTATTTACAAATATATTAAATTATTTTACCTAAATAAAAATAGATTCGAACGCAGAATCTCTAGGAAGTCGTTATAAGTTAACCACTGCACGCCAAGTGCTTAGTGTAAGTACCCACTTAGTGAATACAGATTATTATTTATACTTAAATGATTTACTTAATTAAATGATTAATTAATTTTTTTAAACCTAAGTAACGATAATATCTAATTCATACAGCACGCGATGGTCACAGGTTCAAAATTCATGGACTTTTTTGCACAACATCTTTTTAAAGTATTAATAAAGAATGTCTGACTTCTCTGTTATACAAGGTAAGAAGGATTTTTCACGCGCCACGCTTTATCCCTCATCAGTGGCGTAGCTAGGGGGGTGCGAGCGGTGCGGTCGCACCGGGCATCAAAAGGAAAAGGGGCATAAAGTCGACGATTAGTTTGTTTTTTTTTTATTTTTTAGGCCTTAGATCATTTTAAAGGGCATCAAGTCCTCTAAGCCGCACCGGGCATCAAAAGGAAAGGGGCATCAAAGTCGACGGTCACTTTGTTTTTTTTTTTTTAGAACTCATCATCAGGAAAGGGGCATCAAGTCCCCTAAGCCGCACCGGGCAGCAAATACCCTAGCTACGCCACTGTCCCTCATATAGCAGAGTAGGCAAAGAAAACCTAGTGTTTAGACACTCCGTACCCTATTTTTGGCTCGAATTTATAAAATTTTGTGTTTAGTGGCCGAAACTCAATGCCACACTTAGCTTCGTCACCAAGTCAAATGAAAATATTATTTCATTACCTCGAATGGGAATCGAACTAACCGTCACGTTTCTTTGGCACGCGTGTGCAAAATTAAAACAAAAATTTGTAAATATCTTTTTAAAATTAACAATGTCTTTATAAATGTAATTATAATTTAATTTCCTCGGCTATATAATTGTTATCAGCAAAACCACTCGTCAGACCATTTTACATGTACCTACAATATAATATATCACATTTTCAATTTAAAAGTGGCGTAAGTCAACATTTCTACAATTTCATATTTTACTATACAATAGACAGTGATATCCCATAAAATATATTTTTTTTGATTATGTTTTTACTTCGCGCTGTATTCCACATATCGCAATTTAAGCAATGGGAAACTTACGAGTTAACTTAAGATAGTCCGTTGACCGCCGTCGGAACACAACGCCGCTTTGTCTTGTTGGCAGAGTGAAGAAGTAAAAAAGTACCCCAAGTGGGAATAAAATCCACACCCATCGCGATTATAGTCTGACGCTGCCACGCGACGCTACGCTACGATGGCCTCAATTTTTTTTTAAAATATGTATAGTATATTCTAAGTACAAAGTGTATTTGGTGTTAATTTAATTCAATTTTTTATCTTTAATTGTTTTAATCGACGAAAATGGCCTAAATTTCTTTTTCACTTTAAAGTAAGTAACGACTAATGGCACTTTAAGTTTATTTATATATTTAACTAGCAGACGCGCGCAGCTTCGCCCGCTTATTTGCACTTTTAGGGGTGAATCCTAATAAACCATGAAACACATGTTCAATGAAATAATTTGAAAAGTTTAAATTTGAAATCTTATAAAAATCGGTGGCGATTTAAAAAAAAATCCATACAAACTTTCAACCCCTATTTCATCCCCTTAGGAGTCGAATATTGCAAATTCCCGTCTTAGCGAGCAAAATGCAAAATTTGAGATTCGTAGCACTTCTAGTTTCTGAGATTTCGTGATGAGTGAGTGACCTTTCGATTTTATATATATAGATTATACTTAAGGAAGTTTAAGGACCATAATGTGCAGCGTATGACGTATGAGGCGAGGGTTGTGTATTCAGTTCTTTAAGCAAAGAATTATTTTAATTTCTTTGTTCAGGTAACAAGACAAAGCTCGGTGAGTTCTGAAACCCAACTCACAATGGCTCGAAAAATTTACGAAAAGTAGAGTACATAGTACCTTATCAGTATATATTCAATTTCTGTACATATGATTTCGGCGTTAAGTTCCACGACTTTACACGCAAAATCAATTAATACACAGCGTCATAAGAGTAGGTTCTTTGCATATCCTGATCAGTGGCGTAGCTAGGGGGGTGCGAGCGGTGCGGTCGCACCGGGCATCAACAGGAAAAGGGCATCAAAGTCGACGATTAGTGTGTTTTTTCTTTGTTTTTTAGACTTTATACCATTTTAAAGGGCATCAAGTTCTCTAAGCCGCACCGGGCATCAAAAGGAAAGGGGCATCAAAGTCGACGATCACTTTGTTTTTTTTTAGAAGTCATAGTCGATGATTACCTTTTTTTTTTTTTAGAACTCATCAACAGGAAAGGGGCATCAAGTCCCCCGAGCCGCACCGGGCAGCAAATACCCTAGCTACGCCACTGATCCTGATATATGCAGATGATTTGATGATGATGCTAAAAGTTGACCACAACGAGGAAACATGTTTATTATAAACATTAAATTCGCTCGCGTGGTATTATGCGTAATTTAAAACTATTGCATGTAATTAGTCATAATTGCATCACAAATATCATATTTATTAAGCAATTATCATAAAATCTACATAAAAACAATTAATTGTTTCGGTAGAATAAAATTAACCTTCCAAAATAAACAAAACAATTGGGAAAATACTGCAGTTTTTATTGGGGATTATACATCAATACTTCCCAATTAATTTATAAAGATTACTTTATCTGAATGTTGGCCGCGATTACGAGTTAGTTTGTCCATACGGAAAATCCAATGTAGAGTCACTTTTTCAAGCATATCGGTTGATAGGTCATAAACTAAACAGCAAAATAAGTACCCGTTACTTGCATTATAGTTATCGTATAAAGATTTTTTTTATGTTCCACGTTGTATCCCACATGTAGCAGGGTATGTAGAGGGAGCGGAGTGTTAAGTCGCTTCACTCCCCAATTTCCACCAAATTCTATAGGCACTGCATTTAGTGTCGCGCCTTGCCTCGATACCATGGCGAAGAAATGAAAATATTTAATATTTAATTTCCTCGAGTGTCCAGTAATAGCATAAAGTATTTAAGGAAAATAAACCAATATTTGATTAAGCTTCACACAAATTTATGAATTTAAGTATTTCAAATGACTCGTTATTAAGACTTATTACAAGATCTGTAAAAATCTTTATGTGAAACTCCTCCATTACTAAGTGACAGATAGACAATCCGATAACTATTATAGGTCCTGCCTACGGAGTAAAGTGCGAAAAAAGAGAGAAAAATTTGAAATTCCTACACAAATGGAAACTAAGTTCACACAAACAAAATTACGGGCAAGAACTAAACTTATATGGCGCAGGGGCACAAAGTGTGACTGCAAACGCGACTGGTTGTGGGTTTGATTCTCACTCGAGCAAGTGAAATACTTTTTTACATTTATATTTTCATTTCTTTGCTCTCATGTCGAGACCAAGTGCAGCGTTGAGTTTCGACACTTATCACGCAATGCCTCCAGAATTTGGTGGAAAGTGGGGAACGAAGTGTCCTAACACTAAGTTCCCTCGGCCGACGCTTCTGTGTGCGGGATACAGCGTGAAGCTGATTTTAGCTAGACTTGTATAAAATTCAACGTACGTAATTTTTATGGTAATGTATATATCTAAATTAATAAAGCAGGTTATTTGTTTATTACAATTAATAAAAGGTACTTTACATTATAAAAACTGGCCGGTTAACACATTTGAATTTGCATATTTTGTGGACATGATTTCTGTAATCATTATGACTAAAAGTGTTTTAGGTTATTAATTCCCATTTGGAGGAACGGGGTTAGATTACCGCTAATTGTATTACCTTCATTTTTTAAACTTGCGAAGACCATAGAAAATATCAAACTAAATAAAATAAATAATATAACCTCATAGTTTCTATGGTTTCTAATAAAGTACTCGTGACACAATAAACTTAAACGTAGTTATCGTATAAGTAATACAAACGACTTTATTATGAAAATTAGTTAAAATTTAATACAAAATAATAAGTAAAGGAAGTCGTTAATATGTTATTTAACTTATAAGTAAAAATATGCTATTGCTGGCTGTAAGCCCCATCTCGGATTTCAATAGATTTACTTAAAAAAACTTCCGTTCATTAGTTACAAAAAATATAAAATTGAAAACATTGTTATCAACCTCCTTGTACATGAGAGGACCTCATGCTGTTTACGTTACTTTTTTCCAGTATCATCGATACTGTATTTTCGAAAATCTACCGAGGTTTCTCTTACTTACTTTTCTTATTTTATATAGTTATTTTTCTATACTTTCTCTACTTATCTTCTCTACTTGCCCACATCATCTAAGAATGTTCTTAATAGCTGAAGGCGAAAAATAAAATAAAAATAATATTTACGCAAAAATTATAAAATTTTAATTAGGCCACTTTTGTTTGGGCAGTTTCACACAAAATAAGCTATAATTTTTTTCTTAAGGAAGTCATCAAAACTGAAGAGCATTCCAGTTTTTATAAAACAGGTATAGGGCTTGATGGTTTCCTTGTTATTGTAAATGTTTTCGTTAGAGACTAAGACTCTAGTGTCAAGACACTCCATCCTACTAATTTTTGTATTATTTTATAAATATTATTAAATGTAGATACTAACGTCACATTTTTTTACAAAAAGTATTTAACTAATATATTTTTTTGTACACTTGCTAACTGCATTACAAAATTAGCGGCAAATTTAAAGACAATTAAATATGAATTATATTTAAATTTTAAATTATTAAAGTACCTATATTACGTTATATATTCATTTAATTAAAACTAAGGATTTTTTATGCTATTTATTTAAAAATCTTCCGTCCCGAGTGACTGATAGACAACGCACAGACGTGACTACTGGACCTTCATAATATGACGTATCTTCACGTTGTATCCTGCGCATAGCAAACACACTCCCTCACCCACTTTCGAATTCTGGAGACTTTGGACTTTATTTGCCACCAGAGCGAGAAAATAAAATGATTCAGTATTTCATTTCCTCGAAAACAATAAAGTGATATTTATTTTGTGTGTGAACAGAAAACAAGCGACAAAAGTGCAATGTCAGTGTAGTGTATTTAATAATATCTAAAACGAAACATACATAGATACATGTTTCAACGAAACGCCGTAGTTGTGGGTTTGTTTTCGACTCGGGGAATCAATTATTTTCATATCTTCAACATTTCAGCTATATACAAGATCACGATTCAAACGCACGATATAAGGACAGCGAGTCTATAAGACGTTCAGTTCCCACAAAAAAAACGATAGTCAAAACAAAGAATGACTGATAACAAGAAATTTGCCAAAAACTGCAAAATTTCATTAATATATAATATATTATATAATTGAAGGTTTCGGATTAAATTGTAAGGTATTTTTTTATAATTGATAAAGCCTTCGATAATGTTGATAAAACACAATAGAGTAAAATTCTCAGGACCCGACCGCCACTCGGTTTGAAATAACTAATGTGCCCTTGCTTCTGCTGAATGCTTAACTGGAACTTAACGATAACTTAATAGGACTTAACTGACATGTAACTAGGACTGCAATCCGCATAATAAATACGCAAATATTTACCACTTAAGTATCGGAAATCAACATCGCGCTTTGTCTTGTTACCGGAGCGAGGAAATAAAAGTAATTAATTCCGCCGAGTGGGAATCGAATCCACAATTGTCGCACAGTCTGTGCCACGATGACGGACTTACACTTAACTAAAAGTTAACTTAAGAGCGGCTGCTTACAATACACACCTACTGTACATAAGAGAGGAAGAGGAGACGAAACCTCTGCTTACTTCGTTTGCAAACCCCAATCGCCGCGCTCTCTGTTATATTTTTAAAATCATATTCAATATTCACACGCTAAAATAATAAATAAATTATTAAGATTTCGCAAAAACATAATGAATTGTTAGTTCATTAAGTTCTCTACAGGGAAGGTTAGTCTTCCTGCAGATAATGCTGATGTAATCACAGATTTTCCTGTACAATTACGATTACTTAATGCCAGTAACTTATATTAACTTAAAATTATTTTACTCTTAATAATTATTAAGAAAAAAATATATTAGTTCGGTGGATAAAAAATAAATACAAAAAACCTCTGTATCGAAAGGAAATTTGGGCGAAAGTGTGAAACAGAAGTGTTTTAATGGTAATGGAGTGTCTTAATACTAGGTTCTCTCTGCCTACCCTGCTATGTGCGAGATACAGTTGAAGCTAAAAAATAGATAATATAAAAACTAGCATTTACCTGCGGCTTTGCCCCCCTACGTAACCAGTAGATATTGACACCCGAGACATTCTAAGAGCCCGGTGACTCTGACCGCCGCGCCGGTGGAGGTTACATCGAAACGATTGACGACATGAACATGGTCCTGAGATAAGCGCGCTCTACCAAACATACTCTTCCGTTTTATAATATTAGTATAGAGTATAGTAATAAATAATACCAGATATGTAAAGTCCAAAATTACCATATTAAGGAAAACTCACATCATTTCATATAAAATTAAATATTGCAAAAATTTTTTAACAAATTTTGTGAAAGTTGAAATAAACTAGTTTGCTCAGAAAATATAACTGTCGTTATGAATTATAGTTTGTTTACTAACATAAGTAGGTACCCAATATTTGTGAGAAGGACCTATTGGAAAGCTCTTTATCTTCTACTCTTCTTGTTAACTTAAGACCATAACACACAAAACACTTTTTTTTTTCAAAATAAAAACAAACGTGACCACTGTCATTTCAGTCCCGAGAATGAGTTATTTTCCTTCTGTTTGGGACTTTATTAATCAAATTTAAAGCTACTTAAACATATTCCAGTGTTTTTAATTAAAAACAAACATTAATTAACCCTAAATACTAGTTTTAATTCTGAGCACCCAATGATTATAATAAAGACAATAGCAATAATACGGCACTATATCTTTACTAATTGGTAAGTTTTTTTTTAAATAATAGATACTTTCAGTCACGCGATGACCGCTAAAATATATTTTTTAAAGTATCTCTCATGTACCTGAACAGAGGGAACCAAGTGTTAAAAACTTTAGGGTGACGAAAATTAAAGGTTTGCCTTGTTAAAAAAAAAAAAGTTTTTTAAACTTTTTTATTAGTACCGTTTAACAATACATATAAAGTTGAACTGTGTCCTGCAAAACACTTAGTGAATTTGACTCCAGGATCTGCATTTAATTCCCCCGAATTGAAATCGAGCTCATAACCGTCGCGTTTATAATAGCACTTTGCCGCTGAGCCGCGACGGCTTCAATCAAGTTTCATATGTTACATCAATTAATGTTACATAAATCTATAAAGTTAACATTTTGCTATAAATATAATATGGGAATCCCGTGATCACCAAAAATATGCGGAAGCCGAAAAGATTAAATTATAATTTTATTAAGATTTTTCCTTTGAGACCATATTTTTATTATTTATCTGTCTGTTAACGTCAATGTCTAATGACACACTTATGTCAATATTTTCTTTCACACATCTTAGACTCCTTGATTTTGGCTCCGCACGCTCGAAATACCATAAATTAAGAACTGAACTGAAGTGATTTTGGCTTTATTGGTGGAATTAAGAATAAATAAGAAATTAAAAAGTGCCAGTCGAACGTCCTTATGAGGTCTTACGTATATTCAAGACACAGGTAAGTTAGGGAGCGTAGGGGAACACTATGATAATTTCTTTTAATTCTTACGGGAACAGGAAAAAATTAATTTTCCATTTTACGCCTCAAAGTCCAAACAAAGTGGTAGGCGAATAATTATCATCAATAATACATACATATTAAATAATTACATTATACATATTGACTTATAAGGAAACCAGCTGCAGGTGCGATCTAAACACGGAGCCACGTGGACAATAAAGTCACCATTTTAAAATATTCTTAAACGAAACAATTATCTTCGTTATTCTAATACTGGTTTGTTTTCTTATTCTAGATCTAGAAGTAATGTGTTTTATAGGTTCTATAGATTCAAGACGGAGCGGAGCTCAACCCGAGCTTACTGTTTTCATTTCTTCGCTTCTTGTTTAAGTTAGTGTGTAAATAAGATTTTTTTCAGAAAATGAAGGGATCGTAAATAGTTTAAATCGACTCCATATATACAAGCGTTTCTGAGATAAAGGCTCTTAGGTCAGACAGACAGAGAAACGGACAGAGGGACGACAAAGTGATCTTATGAGAGTTCCTTTTTTCTTTAAAAGGTACGGAACCCTAAAGAACAGATATATATATAGATGTTATATATACTTAAATATACATTGGTGTATACATACATGACTGTTTAATCAACCAAGTATTCAAAACCACAAACACCTAATGTTAGATCAATCAAATGAGTAATGTAATAACACCTGACCGTCAATAATATAATTTACATTTTTATTTCATGTTAATTTTATTATACCTTTTTGAGATCATCGATACTCATCAGAACTTAATACAATAATAGAATGAATACAATTAACTATTTTTTTACGCTATATCCCGCATATCCCGCAGGGCAGACAAATGGTTCCGTCGGCCACTCAACACGCAGTATCTCGATAATTGAGCGATGGGTGGGTAAGGGAGTGGCTTAGCACTAGGTTCCCTCTGCCTGTTACATTGGGGATACAGCGTGAAGTGGATTTTTTTTTATATAAAATCTATACTAAACTATACTTTTATATAAACTTTAATATGAGTGCATGCAAAATTATTAATTTTACATGTAATTGTTAGATATAAACGTTATTTACGATATTTTTCCTGGAAAATTATACTCGTATGTAAATAAGTTACCTACCTGGTGTGTTACTTTTCGCGCTGTATCCCGCGCCTTGCAGTACTGTGCTATGCCGTTAGGTGCGTAGATTTAAGTACTATGTTCCCATTGAGACACTTCCGTTCCCCACTCCCCGCTGAATTCCGTATGTAGGGGTGGAACTCACTCGTTTGTTTATAGTAAACATATTTACTTCGGTGGTTATTCAAATCGTAGATATTGACTAATTGCGTTTTATATTTTAATTAGTTTATAAGCGCAGATTCTTACGCTTTATCCCTAGCAGGGTAGTCAGAGAGAACGGTGCGCCAAACGCTACGGTCTCTACGTACCTGTTTCGCCTCATCCACTGTCATCAACCTCTTCATAAATGTCCTCCGGGGGGGTCCTCACACTTTTTACGTGACCTTCCTCCATTATCATTAATACTGTGTTATCGAAGACCAACTGAGGTTTCCCCCTAACCCATGTCCTGGATTATAATTTTAAAAAAGATATAATCTAAACAACAATGTACAAATTTAAATTGCTGCGTTGAGATCCAGTCACCACTCAACAGGCAATGTCTCTAGAATTCGGCAGAGAGTGAGGAACAGAAGTGTGTTAATGGACACGGAGTGTCTTAATACTACATACGTTACCCTCGAAAGTGTAACAAACATGCAAAATAAAATAAAATAATTATAACATGCAAAATAAAAAAAAAATTAAGCTTTCAATGGGAGAGGTAACAACTGAAATTGTTTTGTATTTAATTTTTGAATTGACAAACTGATATACAAAAAATATACTGTTTCATTTTTCTACCATAGTAGGGTAGGCAAAGTGTCAGGACACTATTCTCCATTAGATAATTCTAGACGGAGACGACATGGATGGGGTGACGGAACTCAACGCCGTACTCTATCCCACTCTACCCACAACCATATCGATATTATGACCGAGACTGATCTTTCTATTATACACTGACCTCTCATTTTATGACAAAACAAATGTGAAATGCGGAAGTCAACGTCGCGTCGCGTCGCCGGGGAAATACTTATATTACCTACACATTACCACGAATTTGAAATCGAACCTGTAACTAACGTCACATATTTATATGTAGGTATACACACAAACGACTAATGACGAGGAAAATGACAAGGAATATTGTAGAGTAATAGTTTTTTTAAATACCATTTTATACGAGGAAGGAAAAACCGCGTTTAAAAGTATCACTTACTTTATTATATTGTGAATTACGATCGTTATGGGGAACGGCAGCTTCGACCACGAGTTGTTGTGTGCCAGCGGCTGTTTGGGGGTTCGATCCTCACTAGGGGGAAATGATTTACGTTCATTGCTTCGCTCCGTTAAGGTAAAAGTGCGACATTGACTTCCTTCAATTAACACGCAATATCTCCTTCAATTAACTGGGCGGTACGTGGGTAACGTAGTGTCTTAACATTCCAGACTCCCTCTACATACCCCGCTATGTGCGGGATACAGCGTGAAGCTAAGCCAAATAAATAAATAAAAAAAATATGAAACAATTGTCTTAAAGAAAACCACAAACAAACGCCAATTAAAATTCTCGATATGACCCACTTCTTTACGAGTACAACCGCTGAGTCACACGCGTCAACAAATCAATATTTTTCTTGCGGAAATTTACTTTAGTACGTAACTACGTACTAAAGTAAATTTCCGCAATTTGATTAAACTAAACTTAGTTTAATCAAAATATTGTATTATATTAAAAAACAACTTGAAGCTATAGCGTGAAGCGAGATGTATTTTGCATATAGCGGGATAGACAGGGAATTAACTGTTAAGACTTATATTGCGTGTTAAATGACGGAACTCATTTTTTTCATGCTGTCTTCCTTCACGACATTCTGACTCTTGCTATTTGCTACTGCGAAACTCAACGCCGCACTTGATTTATGAGAATGAGAAAATTATTGATGATTGACATTAATATAATGGAGTATTTGTACCCTCTGCCTATATAAAATTATCAATTATATCTTTCTATATAACAAATTTTATATAATGAGGGAAAAACCAAAGTCTCAATGAGAATATTCCAATAATCATTTTCCTACATCTCAAATGTCAACGTACTCGTCGTACTCGTATAATTTCTCCTGGGCCCGGGGACTTCCCCGACTACCGGTACCCTTACCAGTTAGCCATATGACAAAATAACTTTTATTGACGTCATGTTGACGTGCAAGCATAGCATGTGACTGTGGATTCGATTAATTATAGAATGAATGTTAACTGGTATCAAGAAAAATTTTAGTAAAAAGTAATGTTTCAGGGGTAATATAATATTAGTTAAAAGTAATATTGGGGGTTCCGTAGGAATGTAAATGGATCGTTCCCCCGAGCATTGAACCCACAGCTATCGTGTTTCTTTGCCACAATAATGCGCATTCAGTAATTTAGCTTAAGTATGATAACTGAAGTATTTTGCTCGTTTGTTGCAAGAAACTTTATGATTGATACTTTCTCCATACACAACCATTACAAGTAAAATCTCTGTAAAGAGAAATGTCCAATCAATCCTCAGGTAGCCTGGAGATGGATCAGCAGCAAATTTAAAAAAAGTAATTAAGTGCGTTCTTTTTATGTATTTTAAGCTGCGGAGGAGTTCCACGGTGGAATAGCTCAACACTCTGTTTTCTATTCCCTGATTTATATCTATGTTTTTTTATCATCACGCTGTACCCATCACAACAAAAAGCATGCGAATCCTAGTCTTAAGACATTGCGTTTTCCGCATTCAGAGATTCAGAGCGGCCACAGGGAACCTAATATTTCCTCCGATCCTAAGTTCCTTCCCTACTTTCCGCCGATTTCTAGAGGCATTGCGTGTTGGGTGGTGGAATTCAACGCCGCGCTATCCTACGAGTATCTAAATCTTAGCTGAATGTTTGTTTAGTTGAGCACGCTAATCTCAGGAACTTCAGGCTATATTGTATCACGTTAGTGCCGACATAAGTTTTAATAAGTAATAAGATGGACACAATCATATAAAAGGTATTTAGACAAATGGCATTTAAAATAACAAGAATTCAATCAAGTTTCGCAACAAAAAGCCGGTTTCGAATCAAATTTAAAACAATTATTTTGTTTTATTTAATGGTTTTATGTTCTTGTTTATATTCGTGCTCGTGGTATGAGTCGTATAGGCGACGTTATGGTTGGTGGTTGGTGGTTGGTTGGTTCCACTTAAAAACCGGTCAAGCGTGAGTTGGAATAACTCACCTCTATAGAGGCTTTCAGTTCCGTCAACACGTAATGTCTCCGGCGGAAAGTGGGAAACGAAAGTGTCTTAAAGGAAACGAAGTGTTTTAACACATGTCTACCCTGCTATGTGCGGGATACAGCGAGAAACTGAAAAAAAATGAAAAAACTATAAAACTATAAAGAGTGTTTGATTTTAAAGTCATGGCTGTGTGGGTTTGACTCAAACCAGAACCGAAATGAGAACCTAATAAACTACTTTGCCTCATCACATCATCTTTGCACCATGAAAAACTTACTTTGTATTTGTAGTGTATGTATTGATTTGATTGAAGCCGAAGTATTTAATAAAATCGTATAAATGTATTTTTTATACGGTTTTATTAAATACCTTCGGCTTCTTCCCTTTCCCCTCATCACAATGCACAAACCTAGTGTTGGGGGAACCTAGTGTTAAGACACTCTTTTTACACATCACCCAGTTTTCGTCACATAGCGTCTCAAGTAGCGGAACTCAACGCCGCTCTAATAAAAATCTGTATTCTAGTAAGCTGTCTCTCCAACATGCGTGATGTGCGTGTAGATAATAAAAATTATATTATATATACATATATGTATAACATAAACATAACGGCCTATACATACATATATTACATAATAGCCTGATTAAAATACTTGAACTTGGAGCCGAAGGTTATTTTGTTTTAACCGCTGTGACTCAGTTGTTACTCGACGTACAATGATTGTAGGTTCAAAATGTTATAATAAAACTTATTTGTTCACTTAATTAAGAATATCGAAGACAGAGCACATTTCATTGAGTTTTTACTTTTTTTTGTGCCTTGTACCCCTCGTATAGCAGGGTAGGCAGAGGGAAAGATAGGAAATTTAATGTTAAGACACTCCGCTCCCTTCTTCCCGCCGAATTCTGTAGGCATTGCGTGTTTAGTGGCGGAACTCAACTTCCCACTGCTTCGTTACCAGTGCCGGGAAATTGAGAATGAGAATGGAACGCACAACCACACTCATCGCTATACTCAAGACTACAATTTAAAAGCATTATCCTTGAAAAGATACAGGTAAATTAAGTCACTCATCATTTAGGTTTCAAAAAATCTAGGTTTTCTAAGAATCCCAGTAATTTACTTATGCCTTTTTTATATGAGACGCCCTCATTTAACAAAACTTGTTCGGAAAACTGGTTTGGTCAAGACGTAGTGTTCAAGTTGAAGGCATCGGCCGAAGTCACTACATAAATATCATTATGTATATATCACTTATGTTTGTGTGTGTGTGTGTGTATGTTCGTTTGTATGCATGTATATCAAGAACAAGTTATTACGCATTGTGACCGCCAGAGCCATATAAATGACAGGAGCAAAACAATGACAAATGAAAATGTCTGAACTTTACAGTTGTATTTTTGATTCACCACCAATATTATGATGTGAGATCGTCGGTCGTGGTGCCTCTGAACAAATGTCTGATTGTACCGTGGCGCTTGTGACCAGACAATCCTCAATATCTGGAAAATACCGGTCGGTAGCGTGTCTAAGCACTATGTTTCTTTTGCCTCCACTGCTGTGAGAGAGATATAATACGGAGCTAAAAACGATGGCACGCCACTGATCTCGATGCTGATGATCTCTAGGGCTGAACGGAGCTATCTGGCTGTAAACACGACGGTTGTGGTGTCAATTCCCAATAAGGAAGTGAATCACTTTTATTTCCTCACTCTTGTAACGAAACAAAGTGCGGCGTTGAGTACCGACATGTACTCAACGTCGAAAATTAAGTGGGACGTGGCAAGTGTATCCAATCCAATGCTCTGCACATTTCCACATACAGCACACGCTTGAAAATTTTCACTCAACACCTAATGTCTTATTTCGGGAAAGTAGAGATGAGAATGGTCTTGAAACTGGCTAAAAACGATCCAGAAATATGTAAAATCTCGGTCAGAATATAATCGGTTATGTGCATTCATATATTACGCAATAATGGGAGACGCGATTTAAAATCTATCAATTGAATATTAAGAGTGTAATGAAGGTCAATAATCAATTATGTTAAAAAAACTAAATAAATATGTATGTATAAGAACATCTAGAAAAATGTCAAATTTAAATATAATTAGGTATAATGTTTCTCTTTAAGAATTATCGAGGCAAAAGGAACTCTGTCTTTTCAAAATCTTGCGTGGTGTAACGGGTTCATCACGTAGAAACCCTACAGAGAATGTTAAAATATTTTACTGTTACGCATCAGCTAGAATCCATCGCAAAATAACCACAGGTAAGAGAGAGAGAGAGAGTGAGAGTCGTAGGAAATGCGGAAAACTTAACTAGAAATATGGATTGGAGTGTGGATGGACTGAGTAGGTACTGGGCTATGAGGCTATTTATTAATATTTATTAATTTGCGATTATCGGTTTCTATTAAACATAAGTATAAACTTCTTAATCGGAACGGAAAGTGTTAGCACTAGGTTCCCAGGTTCCCTTTGCCTACACAGCTATGTGCTAGATTCATCGTTGCGAAGTTTGAATGACTTGAGCGTTCACCGCAGCGGTGGGAAGCGATTTTGTATAAAATATTAAACATAAAGAAAAGACTTTTATCTATATTTTTTACTTTATTATTGTAAAGCTAAAGATTCAAACGCGCTAATCCTAGGAACTAAGAGTTCGAATTGATTATCTTTTAGTCCATTTATTAGGAAATGATTTATGTTATATTATGAAATCATATTAATCAATGAAACCTACTGTAGGTACCTCATAATCCATAATTAGAGTTATAAACCAATCTAAACTCTGAAATCTATCTTGATGCCGATTTCATTCATTAATCATATGTCTAAGAATAAAAACGGCACCTCAAGATCGATCTCAAACTTGAGAGCGATTTATAAATACAGGCCTTAAAATAGGCGAAGGTATGTCATGTTATAACGTCGGTTCCTAAATTAGATTAAAAGTAGATGATACGTAAGTAGTATAATATGTTATTGCAGAATTAGAGTTGTTAATCTTATGATCAACTCTAATCTATTGTCCTATAAGTCTTTTGGTACCATATAAGTGACGTTCATCATCACGTATGTCACATATGTCACACAACTCTTGAGGTCACTGGTGGCGCAGGGGCACAAGTTCTGAGTTCTATCCCACTCGGGAAATTGGAACATGTAATATTTTAATTTTTTCGCTTTAGTGTCGAGGCAAAGCGCAGCGTTGAGTTCCGCCACTCAACACGAATATATTAGGTGGGAAACGAAAGTATCTCAATGGGGACGTCGTGTCTTAACACTAGGTTCCCTCTTTTGCCTTCCCTTATGCTTATCCTTCTGTGTGTACGGGACACAGCGTAAAGCTGGCAAAAATACATTTAGCAATAATTACTTATATACGTATAGTGTCAATACACTTGACCTTCAGTGACTTACCGTCATAGAGAAAGGTTAAATCCGCGTTAAAATTAACTAGAATCGTTTAATAGCCAGTTTTTTACTGTAAATATACATTACTAAAATAAACTGACAGAGTCGACACGTAGCGGAACGTGGTCCCTTAACTGACACCTGTGTATTTATATTATAAATATTTGACTTTAGTAGAATTAAGTTTGGCATAGGTTTAGCATATTTTTCAAGCTTCTCGCTGCATCAGAGGGAACCTAGCTTACTATTCCAACACTCCGTTTTGATTGATTAAGACACTTCCGTTCCTGACTTTCCACTGAATTCTGAAGACTCTCGTTCAACATACTATTCTTGTTACCAAAGTGGGGAAATTAAAATGTAATATTTTATATTTATTTCCAGCGTACTGGTAAGCCACGCAAGTTGTCGCAGTTTTCTCTATAATAATCTAGTGCGTAGAGATAAAGTTAAACAACCATTCATAATACTGTTAGTACACAATAGCATGAAACATTTTTACTTAGAGAATTATACTTTTTAATACAATGTCATAAAAATTAAATATTTCAAAGTTAATAACATCAAAAAAGTCAATAAACAATTTACTGATGAACATATAACCCTCCTTTAGTAGCAGTCGGTTAATAAAATAGCATATTATGCGACCAGTGACACTTACTCGTAGTTCCCACGATATTGAAACAAACATAACCTTCATTCAAGTATTTAACTAAACGACTTCTTAGTTTTGACAATGGAGTGATTTGACACTGTAATGACTCTGTTACGTTATGTACGATAAGGTTATGAGTTCAAATTAGATTGCTTTAGCTCCAATATCATAATATTAGGTAATGCAGAGAGAGCCCGATCAGCCTGTTCGAACACTCCGCTCCCCACTTTTCCCCCATTTTAAGAAACAATGCGTGGAAGTGGAGAAACTTAACACTGCGCTTTATATTTTTAGAGCTGGGAAATATATTTCACCAGGACGTTTATTTATTATATATATTTAAAACATGGATTCCGACTGTACCCTGGCCTAACGGTTTTGGAGCGATTTTCAATCGTGGAAATGGGTAGCCTTCATTTTCTCTCCCTAGTATTAGATCAAAGTGGGGTGGTGTATTGCGCCACTCAACACACAATATGTTGAAAATTAAACGTGACGTGGAGAACGGAATGTCTTAAGCCGTTCGCCACGTTCCCTAAATTTGCGGGATACTGCGTGAAAACTAACAAAAAAATTACAGATCTCTTTGTTTCCTGCACAAATTAAAACATCAGCATGCGAAGTTACTGCGCCATAAACGTCACAGTTTATACTCTTTAATTACACGTAAATAACTGTTTTAAATCAGTAATTAACAATGTTTATTAATACAATACGAGGAACACATACAAATAAATTAGTTTTAAGTGATTTTTATTAGTGACTCACGCGATGTCAGCGTTATGAACTTTATAGGTTACAACGTTTTTATGATTTTGTTGCGACATTTTGTTTTAAATGGAATTTTAGTACTCGTTCTCGTCCACAATTAATCAATCAGTTCCGCCACTAAAATGCCTCGAAAAAATCGGTGGAGAGTGGAGAACGGAGTGTTTTAACATTAGGTTCCTTCTGCCTACACTGCTAGATGCGGGATACAGCGTGATGTTATGTCCGATTAATATTTAAAAAGTTTGTTATATTTGTGGTCCGCCGTCCACCCGTCTTGTCCTGTCCATTTTGTAGCTAGCATTTGGTGTTCAGTTCCTCCGGCAGGGAACCCCGCTTTGGATAAACAGCGTAAAGTAAAAAAATAATACAAAAAATATGTATTTAAAAATATTTAATAAAACAGAAAAACTATTATTTGAATTAGATAAATATTAAAAAGATGGAAAAAACAACCTCGCGCATTTTTCCTCTTTTTTAGTTAACCAAAAGGAACCTAGTATTGAATACAAATGCATGCCCCTTCAATATTATATAAAGTTGCAAAACTCGATACCAACGTTTACTAACAACCTACAGAGTTGCTAACTGCAAAAATAACGGTATATACATAGGTATGTATTTAGATATCATTATATGATAAGAGCTTAATTACTTAAAGCGATTGAACGAATCAAAGAAATTCGGATTTAAATAATATAGTTATTACTACATTTTTGTTTTATCTTTCACTCGTCAAATTTATACTTTTTTAGGTTCACCTGTATTCCGCGGATAACAAGATAGACAGAGGGAACATAGTTAAGACACTCCTTTCTCCACTTTTCATCTAATTTACAGAACGCCGCGTTTTATCTTCTTACCAGAGCGAGAAAATGAAAGCCATTCATCAACTTGGTTTATTTTATTATTAAATAACATACTGAATCCTTTCTTTTCAGTGGCGTTATTCAACATGGACAGAAATCCTCTGCACCTGCCTTGGTGCCCTCCTGGGGGTCACGTGCTCCGGGGGCCTGGTAGCCGCCGTCCTGATTTACGGAGAGTTGACGTCACTTTTCATAGTCCGGCACAACGCTGACGAGCTGCCTCCTAAGGCCCTGGTATTGCAGTTGTTTGGAGGAGGGAGAAAATTGTGAGTATCGTCGTCTTAAAAATATACGTATACTGTAGATATTAGGTATTTTAACTGTCTGGCTGTACTCGACAGTTGTGGGTTTGATTCCCTCTAAGACTCCTTAAGGCAAAAGTTTAAGGAAATTAATATTCTGATAGTTGGATTTCAATACATATTTGAAAATGTTATGTTTTGTAAAGAAATACATTAATAATTTTACCAAAATTGGTGATGTACATAATATTAATACTAGAAGTAGGCTTAAACTTAACGCGCCTGTAACTCAATTGCATAGAATACGTACTTCTTTTATGGGACTTATACGCTTTTACAATAGGATTCCAGAAAACGTCAGAGAATTTTCTATATCACGATATAAAAAAGTTGTGAAAAAAAACGAAAGCGTCTTAATAGGAATGGAGTGTGTTAACACTAAATTCGCAGAATGCAAGAAATTAAAAAAATCCCTTTAAATAGTTACGAAATCAAACAACATTAAATATTCCACAATTATCCAAAGTATAATAATATAAAGACAACTTCGACATATTGTATGAGTCAAACGCAAAGTAAAAAATTCAAACAAAAAATTAGCCTTCTGTAACGTGCTGGTGGACTGCAATAAAACATTATTATAACACTTATAGGAGTCAACGTTGATATCGTACGAGCTTAAACTGCGACAATGTTCTACAGATTAAGTTAATTGGTTTTTGAGACTGACATTACTGACTTTTTTTAAAAAGAAGGTTAAATGAATGTTAATAAAGTTATAAATAAAGAGAGAAAATAATTTAGACCGTCATGGCGCAGATATAGCACATCTGATTGTAAACTCGACGGTTTTGAGTTCGTTTTGCACTCGGGAAAAGAATTATTTAATGTTTTTATTATTTCGCTCTGACAACAATGCAAATAGATGTGTTGAGTTCATCTCTCAGCACGCAATCCCTCGAAAATTCGGCGGAAATTAGGGTACGAAGTGTCTTAACTATTTGTGTCTTGTGTCTTAACACAGGTTCCCTCCACTTACCCTGCTATATACGGGATATAGTGTGATGTTAAAAAATAAACCATAGTGGTGTAGGTGCACGGCGTCTTAATCTAAACACGACCCTTGTGAGTTCGATTTCCATTATTTTAATGATTATTATTAATACTTCATTGTTTCCTAACGAAAACAAATGTCCTGGCGCAGGTTCAAAGCGTGCTACTATAAACGTATCAGGTATTCGGCTCCCGCTCGAGGAAATGGAATATTTCATATTTTCACTTTCTCAATTTCTCCACTCAATACGCAATGTCTCCAGAATGCGGCGAAAAGTCTAGGTTCCCAGGTTCCTCTTGCATTTTATGTGCTAGATATAGCGTAAAGCTAAAAAATGTGTTTATACGGAACACTAAAATGAAATACAACTAGCTCTTAACGGTTTTTTTGCATTTAAATAATTTTAACCATTCCAAGGTAAAAGTCACGACAACTTCATGACTTCTTTATTTTAGATTGAACCACAAAAACAAAACTAGATTTTATAATATAACGTGTATCCTTATTACACATACTGTAGTATACTGGAGTTTGTTTTTTGGACGCGCCAATCTCAGGAACTACTGTCTCGAATTGAAAAAATATTTTTCTGTTAGATAGTCAATTTAGCGACAGAGATTTTATGCTATATAAAATAAGTAAATTAGCTTCACACTGTATCCAATATTTGATTTTTCCGAGTGGGAATCAAACCCACAGCCTGTCGCGTTTATAGTCACACTTCCCACGAGCACGAGCCACCACTGCCTTATATGATAATATTATATATAGAAAAATAACACAAACTTCGGTGTTGCAGACACGAAGGCAACAGATCTCTCCATATGGACGCTCTGGTCGAAGACTCTCTGTCGTTCGCATATGCAAGTTTTGCTGTGATGTTGTGTCAGATAGCGGCTGCTGCTGGAGCCGTGACCCTTGCTAATTGGGCAGGATCTAGGATGGTAAGTGTAGTTATATGTTTTTGGTTTAACATACCTCGTCTAATTAAATCTACATCCCATAAATTTTTTGATGTCGCTTTAACCCTAGCCGGGTAGCCAGAGAGGACATAGCGCCAAACGCTACATCTCGTCATATCTCTTTCGCCTCGTCCACTCTCATCAACCTCTTCATACATGCCCTTGGGGGAGTGCTCATGCTTTTTACATGACCTACCTGAAGTATCATCGATACTGCTTTTTGTCCTTATATCGATTATAATATTTAAATTATGCGAGATCCCACGGGATTGAAAAGTTCTATCTCGCAAATATCGAGGTCCTTTATACATACTGCGAGATTGGAAACCCTAATTAAGACCATCCTATAATCTATGATGATTGTCATAACTAAAAGGTATCGCTTTAAAGTCAGTTAAATTAAAGTTCTGTCTCTGGGCACAACGATTACCATACTTTATCATTCAATTCTTAAAACCTTCGTTTTATAAGAAGGCAATTACTGAATACGGTTATTGCTCTTCGTGATAATGAAACTAGTTTTGTTTGTTGAAATTAGTTTTTAGGTTTTAGTAAATTGGCCTAATCTATGATGGATATATAATAAATATTTTTAATTTCACACTGTACCCCGTATATGGCAGGGTTGGCAGAGGGGAACTAGTGTCTTAACAGTTAACACTCAATCCTCCATCTTCCCGCCAGAATTCGGGATATTGCGTATTGAGTTTCGGAACTTAGCGTCGCGTTTTTAATACGAACTATGTTCTCGAGCCTGTCGTGGTGCATCTCACTCGGAGGAATGAATTATTTTCATTTACTTGCTACTATAACAAGACAAAGGGCGGCGTTGAGATCCGTTCCCACCATCGAATGTTTCGAAAATTGTGCAGTGCGTGGGGAACGATGAGTCTTAACACTAAATTACCCTGTGCTTACCCTGATATATCCGGGATACAGTGAGAAGCTCATAGAGTATTCTCCACTTATCTTTCATTTTATATTGAGCTCAGTAAAGGCCGACGTAACGCTTTCTAGGCGGAAAAATGAAAGTAGATGTAATGTATATAAACATTCCCTCGAGAAATAATCTCAGTTCTAATATAAAGAGATCAAAATGATTTTAGAATACGTGCAGCGTCAATCATGTGTTCTGCATATCACAGGGTAGGCAGAGTCCCTGGAGAACCAGGTGTTAAGGCAGTTCAGTTTTCGCCCAATATTCGCCCTATATTTATTATATTTATGTTAAAAATATCGTTTCATTATTGCGTACTTTTTTATTTACCTACACCTGAAGTAATTCCTTAAGAAATAGCAGGGTTGGCAGCGGGAACCTTGCAACCTAGTGTTATGACACTTCGTTCCATTAACTTCCCGCCGAATTTTGGAGGTACTGCGTGTTGAGTGGCGATACTCAATCATTCGGAAATAAAGAAGGCTGTTTAATTAATAACAGACAGTCTTATCTCTAGGTTAGGTTCCCTCTGCCTGCCTCTTGACTTGTACAATATGAGTCTATATTTAATAATAATAATATATTTATTAAATTAATATTTGATACATTACAATATACTCGTAACTTTAATCGTTAATAAATGCAGTAGTATAAACTGTGTTTATTATCAGTTTTCTACAAACATCCATAAGGTAATAACTTAACCAGTTTTTTATCAATTTAACGCTTAAATTTAAACTTTAAATTTAAAACTGGATATTTTGTTGAATTAAACATTCCGCCGTTATTCATATCGCACCGCCAGCGACCTTCGAGACTTACAAATTATATTAATTACACATATATATACAGATACATACATTTATCTATTATTTATTTTATGTATGTACAATCAATTAATTTTAAACGCAGCAATTTTTTTATTAAGTATCATTGTTGCTATGGTATTATTACCATGATGATGATCACCACCATCATCGTCGATAATGGTTAAATATCTCTCTACGGGTCTCATTTCTCCTTTTCCGACGCCTTACTCTGTTCCACCTTATTCACAATTGCTGTTTTCCAATTTTTAAATTCTTACCTCTTAAGTTTTTTGTTAGAAGGAAAATAAGGTTTTCCAATGCTGTATTCCGTAGCATTCAACCTAAGAAGACGTTAAGGGATCTTGTTTTGATATATTGATGACTTATAGAATGTTAGGGTGCTTGTACAGGACTTACGAATTGAGTGACCCGACTGTAAACGCTACGGTCATGGGTTCGTTTCCTACTCGAAGGGGAGGTGGATTGTTTTCATTTCCTTGCTCTTCTCACTCAACATGCCATTTGTTGAAAATTGAGCGATGCGTGGGGATTGGAGTGTCTTAACACTAGGTTACCTCTGCCTATACCTTAGTATAACAAATAGTTAAATATATTTTTATTTATTTATTTTCAGATAACAAGACTAAGATGGAAGCTTTTAAGATCAGTATTGAGTCAAGAAACAGCATTTTTTGATACCAATACTACAATGAACTTCGCGTCTGCACTTACAGAGTAAGTTTTTTAACCTGTCTGTACTGCACCCGGTGCCGGCGGCACAGTGTGCTACTGTAAACGCGACGTTCGTCAGTTCGATTTTCCCACTCAGGAGAATAATTATTTCCATTTTTATGTTTTGGTAACAAAACAAAGCTCCACTCTACCCAACAGGCTTATAAAATGAGTGGGGTACAGACTAGATGCTCTTTGCATATCCTGCCAAACGGTATACGAGTACAATGTGAAGCTATATCCCGTAACTTTTCTATAATTAAAAAGAATTACTTAAATTAAGCAAATTCCACTCTTCTCAGAGACATAGAGAAACTAAAAATGGGCGTCGGCCAGCACGTGGCGATGGCATCATATCTAATCGGCAGCGTGTTCACGGCGTCCTCCGTCGCTCTGGCGCACGGCTGGCAGTTGACTATGGCGGGGCTGGCGGTCGTGCCGATCGCGTTGTTTGTGGCTGCTACCGTTGCTAAGGTAAGGATTATCAAAGACACCGCACTCAAACGAGGATTTGCGGACCCATCGTTGTAAGCACGACGGCATGACGAAGGCATGTCCACGTCCTAATTGGCTTATAACTTGACAGTTTTTGGTATTCACGCAGCGTCAGGGTTATATTCTATAATTAGCGATACTGCAACCGTGGAACTTGGTTGTAACAATTTTTACTAAAAAACCAAAACACATCATAAGCTGGTTCATACCGTAACTCACGCTGCAAGCTATATCTCGTACAGAGCAGTGTAGGCCTTGGGAAACCAGTGTTAAGACACGCCATTCCTATTAAGACATTTCTATTCCCCACTTTCGGGGGTCGCGCAGTCGTTACAGTAGCACTCCAGCGCCACGAGTGGCCTCTATTTTTTTTAACTAATGTTAAATTGTTTATCCAGAATCAAACCCGTTGTTCAGCGGATGAAGTGGTATCATATGGAACAGCTGGTCGTATTGTGGAGCAAGCGCTGTCCGCTATAAGGACGGTCAGAGCTTACGCTGGAGAATACGTGGAGGTTGAGAAGTAAGTATTTCAATTGAATTATTGGGTTATGTTTATTTTTAATATTTGAAATAAAGACGAAACGGAAGAGATATGCAGAGACTACAGCGTTTCGTTCTCTCTGCTTACTTTGTTATATGCGGGATACAAAATGCTTTTTATTAAATAGATGTTAATCTTTGGAAAGTTTCGTATCCCATTCTTAAATTTTAATTTCTGTCTAACCTTCCAGATACTCAGAGGCCCTGATAAGTGCAATAGACGCGGCTAAACGCCGATGCGCGTGGTCCGGTGCAGGCGCAGGTCTAGGATGGCTGTTGACGTACAGTTTAAACGCAATAGTATTTGCATATGGCGCGGCGTTGGTCGTCAGCGATATGTCTTTAGACATTGAGGAGCGGATTTATGACCCGGGTGTGCTTGTTACAGTAAGTTTACATGAAGTTAGAAGTAGTTTTTTTCCGAGTTCACGCTGTAAACAAAATGTTTGTTGGTACGATTCCCACTCAGGGGAATGAATATAACAGTTACGTGGTGTGAAGGTCAATAATATAATAAATATTAACCTCTTTCATAAATTTCCAGGTACTCTTCTGTACATTCATGGCAGCACAGAACATAGCAATGTGTAATCCTCATTTGGAAATCTTCTCCACTGCGAGAGGCGCGGCTAAATCACTCTTCAAGCTAATAGAGAGAACTTCCAAAATCAACGCGTTGACCGACTCAGGAAACAAACCTGACAAATTTAGAGGGGATATAGTGTTTGAAAATTTGTATTTCAATTATCCCTCTAGGCCTGATGTTAAGGTTGGTATGAAAAGACGTAAGTGATTTTGTAGTGCAATGAGATCAGTCAGAGATCATTCCCTCGCCCTGGCTCGACAGCGCATAGCGCGTGGTTTCCGCTACTCATCACGTGGGGAACGGACGGAGCGTCGTAAGACTAGCTTTTATTTGCCTATCTTGAAATATGCGGGTAGTTGCTTTTTTAAATATAAAATTCAAATAAACGTAAGTGTAAATAGGTTCCACAATCATTGCGTTTCCAGTCGGACGCTGTGCTACGACGGGCTTATAAAATTAAAAAAATATATTATTAACTAATTTTCTTATATTCTAGGTTCTCCGAGGCCTAACTCTTCGGATTAACGCAGGAGAGACGGTAGCTCTGGTGGGGGGATCCGGATGTGGGAAGTCGACGTTACTGCAATTATTACAAAGAGCTTATGAACCAGATAGCGGAAATATAACTGTTGATGGGGAGAAGTTGAACAGCTTACATTTGCATCATTTCAGACGGAGTATTGGTAGGTAACCTTTTTGATTCTAGTCAGAATGTATGATAACAGTAAAGAGTTTTGGGTTATTAGAAAGAAAATAAATGTTTATTATATATTTTTTAATAATGATTTATTAAAATTAAAAATATTTTTATTTACCTACCCTAAGATAACGCGGAAAACTAAAATATATATATATATATTATATAATTATTTCAAACAGGTGTAGTAGGCCAGGAACCAGTACTCTTCAGCGGCACGATAAGAGAAAATATCACTTTAGGAGTCGACAATGCAACTGAACAAGAAATCATAGACGCTGCCAAAACCGCTCATGCACATCAGTTTATTATTAAACTAGCTAATGTAAGAACAAACACAGCGTTAAATTTCACCATTCATTAATTTTAAATATATGATAAATATAAAATATAAATCATTATTATTTTAATTAGCTACAAAGGCTAAATAGTTTCCGTAAGCACTACTTCTTTGGAATAACTTTCCCACTAATGTTAAGAGGAAGTACGGTGTTGAGTTACGTTGTTCAACATATCACATCTTTTTTGGTTTCACTTTGCATCCCGCATATAGCAGTGCAGAGGTAACCTGGTAACCTAGTGTTAAGACGCTCCGTTCACCATTAAAACACTTTCGTTCCCTACTTTCCACCGAATTATTGAGGCGTTGTGTGAAATATGTGTGTGTTTTAAATATTCCAATGCCCCCCACCCAGGTGGACATTGAACCCTCAACCGCCGCACTTTGTAGCAAGCTTGTGCTACAGCGCGTGCTCGTGATGTAAAAAAATACCTCAAACTGTGTTACTACTGTACTGTAATACTGTAACCTACCTCATATTAGTGATAAAAAAAATATTTTTATTGATATTTTTTTATATATTATAGGGCTACGACACTGAACTAGGGGAAAAAGGGGCCCAACTGTCAGGCGGTCAGAAACAAAGGGTCGCTATAGCGAGAGCTCTACTGAGGAAACCAGCAGTTTTACTTCTGGACGAACCAACCTCCGCATTGGATCCCGCTGCCGAGAAACAGGTTTTTAATATTTAATATTAATCCTAGTGTAATGCGATCATAGTGGCATAGTGGCAGTGCGATCGATTCCTACTTGGAGTTATTTTTCCGCTCTGATCAAAGTACGACATTAGACTCTGCCGACAGTCACGGTCCTGATGCTTTTAAAGGAGTCGAAAATAGAAAAATGGGTAACATAAGATCGTCACTATGATGGTAAAAAAGTACATGTTGAAGAGAGTCAGAGCATTGCGTGTTGAGTGGCGGAACTGAACGCCGCTAATACTGATGGTGGTTGATATAAATGTGTAAATATTATATCTATTATAGATATAACTTTATATACTTATAGTCATTTATAAATTAAATATTATGTTTATAGGTTCAAGCCGCGCTGGATGAAGCTAGTGTGGGAAGAACTACTCTAGTTGTATCTCATAGGTAAGTCTTACTGCATCAAACAAACACCTAGAAACATTGATTAGTCTTTAACTGACATAAAATACCGTAATAAGATTTTATCGGAGAAATCGAAACTCACCACCGTACTTTGTATTGTTAGCAGACAGATAGACAGAAGAACTGAGAATAAATGATTCCCCGACCGGAAATTGAACCCATAACTGTCGCATTGAAAGTCCAATATATAAGCACAATTTCACATACATTTTTATTGTTTCCAGGCTCTCGACTATAGTGAACGCATCGAGGATTGTATACATAGAACAAGGTTCCGTTCTCGAGCAGGGCACGCACCAACAACTGGTGGAAAGGAAGGGAGCTTATTGGAGACTGTTGCAAGATGATTTGACTCATAGGTAAGAAATTTTGTGTAAAAAAAAAGTCCGTCGTGGCACAGCGGCACAATATACGGCGTTATGCGTTCAATATCCACTCGAGGAACTGAAAATATTTATTTTACACTAACACTAGGTTCCCCTGTCTACCCTGCTGTCTGCGGGATACAGCATGAAGTTCAAAAAAAAAAGATTCCTGAGATTAATGCGTTCAACCAAACATTCTATTTTTAGCTTCACGCTGTATCCCGCATATATCAGAAGGCAAACAGAATCTTGGAACAAGACGTCGCGCTTTGTCTTCTTAAAAGCGAGGAAAGATAAATAATTTCCTTGAGTGAAATTAGAATCCAAAATCAGAGAGAAAAAGAGTCAAAGACTACTTCGCCACGACGGTCTTATTTTCTCTTTAGCTTTGTAATATTGAGTATACATAATATTTAAATAGGATAAGAAAACGGATACTCGGAACTGAATGTGTATCAACGCTATCTACTCCTCGCTTACCGCATTATAAACGTAAAATGCGTGAAATAACAAATAAAAATTATATTAATATTTCAGGGGAACGTCTACCACAGTACCAGAATCTGAAGATGAAGATGATGAAGTAGTAGAAAGTGAGGCGGCGGACAAGTTGCGACGTGTGAGACGCAACAGCAGTATATGCTCTAGAGGTAAACTACTTGTATAACACTAGCGACCGCCTATATAGTAGGATAGGCCACTGTGCCACTATTCCTTCAATGTATCTTATACATATAAATCTTGATAGTTATTTACCTTCAAAATACTATTCATACATATATACGGTTTATTTATTTCAGAGTCTTTCGTGAGAGACAGTTTCATGCGAGGCAGTAGGCGGCTGGGCTCCATGCAGACTCCGGTACATGCACCAACAGTAGTAGAAGAGGTCACATATTTTTTAGTTTCTATTATGCTTTTATTATTCCACTCTCTTTTACTAGCTTTTATCCGCAGCATTATCTGCGTGGTAAAATGGTAACCACAACTCGTTGCTTCCAGATGTCCAGGTGTTCCGTGCCTTACCTTTTCCTGCCTATCTTTTGGTTATAATATTTTGTAACAAAAAATTAAGAGAGACATTTACATATACATTTACTGAAAAATATTTTAGATACGCTTATGAGTACAGTGTGTTACATCGAAACCTCGTTAACTCTCTAACCTACCTCGTAATATGGACTATGGAAAATAAAAAGAATTTTTCAATTTGTATCAATTGGTACTAACTTAACGCTTTCAACCTAACAAACTCTTTAGCTTTATAATATTGATGATGATTATGACTATATAGATGATATAGAATATAGGTAGATAATCCTTCAATTCTCATTATTGTAGGAACCAGAACAACTTCCTGAAGAGAAGGAACTAGATGTCTCCACCTGGCAACTCCTGAAGCTGAACAGCAACGAGTGGCCGCTGTTAGCTGGCGGTGGGGTTGCGTCTTTGATCATTGGTGCCACTATGCCTGTGTTTGCTCTGCTATTCTCTAAGTTGTATGGGGTAAGTTACTTTTTTATTTTAGATGAAATTGTGTTTTTATTTTTCATTTAATATTATTTGAAAGACCGTCGTGGCCTAGCTGCATGGCGTCTGATTGCAAGCACAGTTGTAGGCTCGATCCCATTTGAATGAATTGCTTACATTTAGTTTACTCCAGAAATCGGCAGAAAGTGAGGAACGGAGTGTCTTAACACTGGGTTCCCTCTGTCTTCCCTTCTGTGTGCGGGATACAGCGTGAAGCTGAAGCTTATATTTTTCTACTGTGGCAAGAGAAAGCACGGTCGTTGAGTTTCGGCACTCAACACCCAATGCCTCCAGAATTCAGCTGTAAGTAAGGAGAGGACATGTAGGATACAGAGCTAATTAAACTAAATCATCCATTTCAGATGTTCTCATGGTCGGACCAGGAACAAATATTGCATTATTCGCAATTCTACGCGGGCATGTTCGCCCTGGCCGCCTTCACCAGCGGTATAGTCACGTTCCTGCAAGCCTGGCTGTTTGGACTGGCCGGTACTAAGCTGACGAATAGATTGAGAGTTATGACGTTCCAGAATTATTTGGTGCAGGTCAGCCTTTATTGAAGATTTTAGTGTGTTTATTATTTATTAAAATTTTAAAATATCTTTTAGTTGTTACTTATGTAAATTTTTGTAAATATGCTTATTTATTCCCAGATATTTCCCCGCCCTGGTACACAAAGCGCGATGTTAAGATCCAGCTGCTTACCCTGATACTGGTGATGATGATGGCCACTAGGCTTACTTGATTCATAAAGCAGCGAGAAACAAAAGATTATTTCCTTAAAACTTTGTACTTTATTGTCCTCCTGACAATTCATCTCCTATGGAGATGATAAGAGCTATTATTTAATTATTTTTCAATCTTTTTAGGAACAAGGCTGGTTCGATATACCAACTAATTCAGTGGGTGCGTTATGTGCGAGACTGTCTTCAGACTGCGCCGCCGTACAGGGTGCTACTGGTATGTATAGAAATAAATAAAATGCTACATTATTAAAAAAAAGAAAATAAAATAAAGCGCGGTGTTATATTCCGCTCAATAACCCAATATATATAAAATGACTCAAAGTAGAGATTAATGACTCAACTTTCACCACTGTTTGCATTGAAAATTAGCCACTAATCAATTTTTATTTTGAATATGCTTTTGACAGTAACTGTACAAAAACTGTCATATTTTAAAGAAGTAAAGTCTTTGAGTGGGTTTAGCTTAGCCCCCACAGCGTGTCATAGTGACGGTCGCACGCTTACACGCGTTACAGGCACTCGACTGGGCACGATGCTACAAGGCATCAGTACCATGCTGTTGGGGGTCGGCCTCGCGATGGCGTACTCTTGGAAGATGACGCTCGTGAGCCTCTTGAGTGTACCTTGTGTAAGTACTAGAAAACATTTTCCTCAATTAATATTTTAAGTTGGTATAAAATGACATCCATGTAAACTCAAAAAAGCTAAACAAATACAATATTTGATTTATAATGTATTCAGGTTATTGGAGGTATATGCTTAGAGGGTTGGATCACTAAGAAATCTGAAGTGAAAGAGCGACGCGCGATCGAAAGCGCTTCGCGACTTGCCACGGAAGCGGTGTTAAATGTACGCACTGTACACAGCTTGGGTAAGTCATTTTGTTTTCTAATAAAAACTAAGTTAATATTATTGTTACAAATAAGTACATATTATACTAATCTGTAGAGACACTTGTAATTTGATTGTGAAACTTGAAATTTGATTTTGATGGCGCCTTATAAATTACTTAATTCTATATATTCATAAATTTACATAATATATACCTACACACACGTATTCATGCGTCGAATTTATTTCACGATTTAGGTCCATACTTATTTCAAACTTCCTATTCATTACTACTATTTAATATTGGTTTATCCGAATGCTTAAATGCAACGATTACTCTGGTTAATCCGATTTCTACACTATTTTGCATATTTTCTTGGACTACAGTCTAAGATAACTTTTTTAATTTACTAATTAGTAATTCAACAATCCAGGTGTAGAACACGCCATACTAAATCGCTATGCTAAAGCGTTAGAGGACGCCCAGAAGCACAACAACACACGCTACATACGCGGGCCCGTGTACGGCCTGTGCCTGTGCGCGCCCACGCTGGGTTACGCGGTGTCGCTGGCGTACGGCGGGTATCTGATAGCGAGAGAGGATATGCCCTATGAATATGCTATATTGTGAGTATAATCGTATAGATCATTTAGAAATACCCTCTCTTATTATTGATTTTAATCTACGGTCAATGACAGTAAGACGCACTGTATCTCTCATATAGCAGGGTAAGCAGAGGGATCCTGGGAATCTATTGTTAAGACACTTCGATCCCAATAAGAAATATATGTCCCCCCACTTTCCACCGAACTTGTACCGTACTTTGCCTCGTCACCAGAGCGAGCAAATGGAAATATGAAATACCTACTTCATTTCCCTGTTGCATTTACAGTCTCACACTTGAGCCTCTGCGCCTGGACTGTCTCTATTTTTACCACTATTTTTCTCTGTCCTCCAGGGTATCAGAAGCCCTAATCTACGGAGCGTGGATGTTAGCTGAAGCCCTGTCTTTTGCGCCCAACTTCGCGGCCGCAAGACGTTCCGGAGCGAGAATAATACGAGCTCTAGAAAGAACACCTCTCGTTCAGACTGAATCGAGTGCTGTTGAAGATGCTTCATGGGTAAGATTATTTTAAAAAATTTTTATAATATATTATAAGTTCGACACTCCATTCTCTTTCGCTACCCCGCTAGGGATAAACCGTGATTTGTGAAAACCTTTCGTTGCCGAGTGTACACACGTAAGATTTCTTAAAATTTATTTTTTCAATTTTAAGGTCTATTGCATTAACGTCTTTTATGTATTGCTAGTTAAAGATCACTTTTCCAAGATAATTTTATTATCGATCCTGGGTAATACTCATTATAAGAATTAAAAAATGTTCTTACAATTTTAAATATCATTTAAAAACTAGCATTTCAAATATGTTCTCTTCTTTCTTAGAAAGCGTCAGGCAAGCTGAGCTTCAAGGACATCCACTTCCATTACCCAACAAGACCAAATGTACCAGTACTAAAGGGATTGAACATGGAACTACCTCCTGGAAAAACTTTAGCATTAGTTGGTCCATCTGGATGTGGAAAGTCTACAATTATGCATTTACTATTGCGAAGTTATGATCCTGTGAAGGGAGTTGTGGTAAAATCTTGCTCCTTATTTCACACAAAAATAAATTTCATTTAAAATCATGCCCAAAAACCTTATACATTCTCATTATATTTTCAGAAACTCGACGACCGTGACATAAAGCGTAACTTAACGCTGCTAAACCTCAGATCTCAGCTAGGCCTTGTACAACAAGAACCAGTTATGTTCGAGAGATCTATCAAAGACAATATAGCGTACGGAGATAACTCACGCCACGTCACCATGGACGAGATCGTGGACGCTGCGAAGATGGCTAATGTTCATAGCTTTGTATCTAGCTTGCCTTTGGTAAGTTTTTAATTTATTTACGGTTTATTCTGCATATAACAGGGTAAGCAAACAAGACACTCCACCCTCCGCCTTTCTCCTCAATTTGAGATATAGCGTGTTGAGGGCAGAACTCAATGTGACGCTTTAACTTATCAGGGAGATGAAATAATTATTTTCGGTCCTCCGCTTTGGTAGAGAAAATGCGGCGTTGTGTTCCGTCACTTAACATAACACATTCGATTTCGACTAGAAAGTTGACATTGCAGTGACTGACACCAAGATCTCTGGTATTTGAAAAGAAGTGGCATTTTTTTTTATTTCTATATTTCTTATCAGCTAAGAGCTATATAATGATTACTTTCAGTCTAAAGTATTTTTATTAATTCATTTCTATTATATTATTTATTTTAAAAATTAAAAAATAAACAGCGTTAATAGTATATATTTAATAAAAACGTTATACATTAATTAACAAATACAATGCAATAATAGTCGAAATAATATTTCTAATCTTCTTTTCCAGGGCTACGACACAGTCCTAGAAGCCGGTAGCGCAGCCCTATCTGGGGGTCAGAAACAAAGGGTGGCTATTGCTAGAGCTCTATTGAGGAACCCAAGAGTACTTTTGTTGGATGAAGCTACTTCAGCTTTAGATACTGCTAGTGAAAAGGTGAATATTATATAATAACTTACGTTTCTGTTATTTTCATAGTTGTAGGTAATTCACACTGAATTCAAATTTAATTTATTTTTTGTACACCTTTATGATTTTTCCCTCAAAGTATAACAGAGTACACAGAGGTGAAACCTAGAGTTAAGACAATGCGTTCGCCATTCACCGCCCAATTTTCGGGACGAACTGGTAATGCTGTGGTGACCACACTAGTCTTACCAAAGCTGGGAAATAAAAATAAGAACTCTCGCTAATTTATTAGTATAAAATTTCAATAAATCTGAAATACATACAAAATATAAAAACAACAATTTAATATATTTAACCAGGTTGTACAGAACGCCCTGGAGACGGCTTCCAAAGACAGAACGACAGTGATCATAGCGCACCGCCTCGCCACCGTGCGACACGCCGACGTCATATGTGTCGTAGATAGAGGTAATGGGTAAAACTAACTCATTAATAGGAAAATTATACTAAATTGGAGGAAAATATTACTAAATAATAGATAAATATTATTGACTAGGGATTATTATAATTAAATACTGAGTCAGCTTTACTCAGAAGTAAGGAGTTCGGTTCCAGTAAGCCAGTTTAAGTAAAGTTGTAATAAACTTAAAGGTGTTGGGGTTACTGGTGGTGGTGAGATCGAACTCACAATAGTTTAAATACTTCTTAAATAATTACTTTCTTTTGAGGATTCTCTTTTCTTTATCGTTTATTTAATAAAATTAAATAAGTAAATATATTTTCTTCCAGGTGTCATAGCAGAGAGTGGTTCACATGATGAATTAGTTAGAAAACGAGGCTTATACTACGAACTGTTGCAACAACAAGGAACAGTGGATACAAATTCATAACATTAAAATATGTTATTATAATATATACCTATATGTTTATATGTAAAATGAAAATATTTTCATTTTAATTAGACGAAATATTAGATAGTATTTTGAAGTGGAGAACGAAGTGCCTTGCTAAGCTAGGTTCCCTCTGCCTATCCTGCTATCTGCGGCATACGAAGTAACGATAGGTACTAACCTCTATCTCTCAAAAATATTTTATATTGAAGATAATAATATGAAATTAATAATAATCCATTTATAGAAAGGCTATTATTACATCACATTAATCGATGTTACTACTTCATACACAACGAGCAGTAAAGTTTAAAAAAAAATCTATTTTTCCAAATTTATAAAAATAAGATTTGGATTTTTTCTCTTCAGCACTAAAACAACGATACGCCTATTGTTAGATTTGTTAACATATTAAAATACTTTATAGGAAATTTATTTAACTACCAAACTTAAAAAAAACTGTAGAAAAATGTTGAACTGAAAGTGTTTCACTTTTTGTACATTATATTGGACGTAGCGGGACTCGAACCCGCGCGTCTTGGAGTACCTAATCTACAAGAATCTACAAGAGGCCTCCAAAATTACATAAATCGAAGAGGCGGTGGTTGGAATCCCGCCGTGTCCATATTTTTATCATCGTTTTCTAAAACCGATTTAAAAAAAAATAGTAAAAAATATATACCTTGTTGTCCATAACGCTTGGAAATATTACTACAAGGCTTCCAATACCGTTATTTAAATTTTTATATAGACCTTTAATATTTTCATATTAAGGTATACAAAGTTTGGTTATAAAATGAAGCTATAATTATGTGTTCAGCTTATTTTTTATTTAATCATTATATATAAGTGATATACAACATACATATATTATATGTATGTACAAATAATACAAAATACATGAATTTGTAAAAAAAACTTTTGACTTTTATGGTTCCATTTTGATATCTTTTTAAAGATTAATTGTCAATTAAAAATTAATTGACAACTCTGAGTGATTCTATGTATATAAATTTACATTACGAACATATATCAAAAAAACAGCGAACATTAGCTTAGAAAAAAATTGTAGTAGTTATCATTTAAGATTTTTTTAGTTAGAAAATTTAATTTACTCTTGCCATATATCATTTTGGTATAATATATTTTAGTAATAAACAAAATAAACCGACTTCAATCATCTGTCAACGGCGAAGAAAAAAATAAATACCTATATTTCACGAGTCTCCTCCAGAAATGTGTACTCATATATCAAAAGATGAGGAGTCGTTTTTGATAAAACCTAGAATGTTCCCTTAATTGGAATATAATACATTCAAATCAAAAAAGGTCATCTCGGTATAACTTCTAGTTTCTGAGAAATTTGTGGACAAACACGTGCTTGGAAGGTTAAATAGATCATCTTAGTCAAATACTATGTAATTCCAACAATATCCCATACATGTCAAACATAAACATCCGTTTTTAAAGTCGGTTAATAATATATGAATGTGTTTGAAATATAGTATTTAAGTATTAGTTCTACTTTTATGCAAATTAAATAAAAAAATCTGTCAAAACATAACTATGAAATATTTCTTGGTATCACAAGTACTTAGTAGAAAAAGCACATTTTTTTAAACCTGCAATAAACAGAAAATAGAGTAAGTTATTGACTGTGATTGTAAATTTTAGTTTTAAGAATTTATTGTGATAAATTTAAATAAATATTAATTTAAAGAAATATTCAGTTTCGTTACTTTTTTAATTCAACCATTATATTGGGCAATCGTGTCGCAGTGTCTGATTGTAAGCGCGCTGGTTGTAGGTTCGATTCAACTGCCTATCGGGGGTCTGCTACGTACTTACGCCCGAAATTAATAATGTATCTCCGATCTCCAGTTAACGTCAATCTTGGAATGTTCGACATATCTATCCAATCTCTAACCTGCATGCCAATAACCATTCCGGATAATGTCAACTTATCATCAAAAGTGGATTGCAGGGCCCTCCCTGCGGTAACGATAGTTTCGTTTTACGTATCTTTTTTTAATTAACAAAATCCTAATATATATGCTAAATTAAATTTAAAATTAATTATTATTACTTATAAAAGTCCTATAAAAACTATTTTTAATAAAATAATAAATCTTTAAGTCCCGAAATATTAAAAAAGAATAAAAATTAATAATATTAAAACACTTTTTAAAACTTAATGCAATATGCTTAGGTGCGTACAATGGAACTTGAACATGTCATTTTGACAGCATATGTTTTTATAATATAATAATTAATTGTTAGTTTTAAGATACTTTATTCCTAACCCATTTTCATGTATAAATTATTAAACATAACTTGAAACGCCATAAAATTACAACTAAACTGAACTAAAGATAATTATTTTAATTTAATTAATGGAGTTCGGCATAGTAAGGTAAGTATCGTATGTATTCATAATTTTGTTTATTAAGTTTAAATATACATGCGAAAAATTATATAAAGGCGTTAGCCTCTATAGAATTTTTGAATTCATTATAACATTAATATCGTTTTGCTTGGCTATTTCAATTTCATATTGTTTATTGCTACATTGGATAACAAAGAATAAAATTTGAGATTAAGTGCAAGGTTATTATTTTAACTTATATTGATGAATGCTTTATTGCACAATGAACTAATAAATACTTTATTTTTTTCAGTAAAAACAAAACAGTAATTGCAAGAAATTTACTAAATATTTTGTAGCTTATAAGAAATGTATGGAGAATAAAGCTGATAAAATTACTAAACATGGAGCAAGCTAGAATTAAGAAATAAAAAATATTTATATAAAGAGACAAATAAAAAAATAGGTTACATTTTTTTAATAATAAAAAAATTACAATACACATTGTTTTCCTTATTCACCCCCAAAAACAAGTAAACTATGATTAACTAACAATCTTCTCACCAGTCGTGGTACAGAGGCACAAAGTGTGACTGTAAACTGTTTTGGGCTTGATCCCCACTCGAGGAAATGAAATATTTTTTAAAATTTACATATTTATTCTAAAAAATATAAAGGCAAAGCGCGGCGTTGAGTTCCACCACTCAATACGCAATGCTTCCAGAATTCGGCGCAAAAAATGTAATGGAGTGCCTCAACACTCTACCTAGGTTCCCTCTGCCTACCCTGCTATGTGCATACAGCGTAGGATATAGCGTGAAGCTGACTTTTGATTTACTATAGTAAGACAAACCGCCACGTTGAGTTCCCTCGCTCTTGAATTGAATTTGAGCAGAATTTATGTGGAACGTGGAGAAGGGATTACTTATTTTGAAGTATTTTTGACAAACGGACAACAAAATTATCTTATAATAGTTCCATTTTTTACCTCTTGAGATACGGAACGGAACTCTAAAAAATTTAATCTCTAGTAATAGAATATATTGTGAACAAATTCAGGGTCGAAAGATAAACACTATAACTTCCAAATGATTTTTATTCAACAATAATTATTATTTAAACTGCGTTAAATTACTACAGCTACAAAAACTAAGTTAGTGTCTTTAAGAAGCCTCTATGTCGCTCTTGTAACAAGACAGCCATTTGACACAGGATGTACCTAACCCGGCTGTATGTGGCATACAACAACTGACAATATGCGGTCAGTAATGGCGAGCTGGAGTTTATATTACTACTTTTGTATGTAAAAAGGATATCAAATTTAACAGGAGTTAAATTTAATACCTACTAAAATATTGTCCTCAAATAATCTAAATCGAGTTCAAAAATACAATTTCAACTTAAAACAACATCCAATTATTGTATTGCTCATATTCTAACTACTTATAGAATTATCTGAGAAAAAGATTTTTTTTATAACTTACAACTACATGTAATATGGAACCCATATTACATCTGTCGAGACTATGTTTTATAAGGCCGCTAATTTTTTTTAAATAAGTAGTCGTTACAGTAAGTTCGAAGAGTCTTGACTGCCCTAGAATTAGGTTTTCTGAACTTGAAAATCAAAAGTGACAAAAATGTCAAAATCAAATGTGTGAAGCCTGTGACTGTGCTGTATATATCATATAACTATATAGACCGAAAAGAGTCACCTCAGAAGTATGTTCATTATATATCTGTTCTTGCTCAAGTAATATATTTAATATGCAATAGTTTTGATTATTAAATATTTTCAAGGAATAAATAAATAAATAAGGAAAATACCTTATAAGCCAGTTTTCTTAATCATGCGATAAGAGATTGAAAAAATGTCTTATAAATAAGCGCGGATATATTATTACAGACTCAACGTGGTCATTCATTGATGGGTTTCAATATTTTTCATACATTTTTTCTTATTTTGACAATTGTTTTGATTCTATCTAATTTCTATATTTTAATTATATGTGATAAAAATTATTAAACTTTCAAATCAACAATATGAAGTTATTATTTAAATATTATTACAATTACAAAGAGAAAGTGCTAGTAACAAGTGATGTCATAACTTCTATGTTAATTTTACGAAAGAAACTACAATTTATTTTTGTACATTAGGCCTTTCTTACTTAATCCAATTTTAAAGTATTAACTATTTTTACTTTTATTGCCTGAAAATAATCAAAAAATATTTAATACTAAAAATTGCAGTGTTTATTAAATTATACTGAAATAAACGTAGTCGTTTATTATGATAAAATGATGATATCTAAATTTACTTTTAATAGTAAAAGTTAAATTAGATATCATAATTTTTATAAAAATAATGAAACAGACTAAAATGTATAATTATTTACATATTAAACTAATATCAAGTATATAAGAAAAAAATATTTGTGATCGATTACAAAATTTAATTGTTCGTAATAGCTTATTTTATTATATTTCTCTATATTCAGACTACCATCACCTACAGTCTACACAACCCATTAGTTTGTACTCAATCAACAAAGTTAATTAACGGAATAGACCCTATGTTGGCAATTCGTTGTTTTCTTTACAATCGGATGTTATAGCGGCAAGTAACAACGCTTGCGCCGGCGCTATGAAGACGGCGGGCAGGCGCGCGAGGCCAGACGCACACACTGAATGAGACATCCATTCTGTGTACAACGGACATTTATAAATATTATTTTAAAGCAAACTACAGAAACGTCACTACTCTACACCTCAGCTGTATTATATAATATATATATAAGCCGTAATAGTTAGACAAATTAAATTTTCACATATGATGTATTTCTGTTAGGACAATAACAACAACTAAAAACTAAATAAAACTAATATTTAAGGAATGCTATAAAATAAACGTCCACGTCCACTGTCATCAATCTCTTCACACATGCTCTCCAAAGAGTCTTCGTGGTTTTGACTTGACCTACCTCCTGTATCAACGATACTGTGTTTCCGAAAGTCGACCGAGGTCTTCTACTTCCCACACTTTCCTTATAAATCTTTTTTGCCATCCTTTCATCACTCAGCTCGATCAGCTAAACTGACTTCATGTATTCTAAAAAGAGATCGCATTTCCACAGCATTCACCTTTCTTTCATTGTCCTCTGCCGTATAACGACCTCGGTACGGCCATACGCGCAGCTGTGCTGACGTTTCACCGTCTCATCAATGCAGCTAAGGCTCCGTTAACCCTGTTACCGGCAGCGATATGCCTTTCCACATCCATCTCGTATCTTCCATCGGTACTGAACATACTACACCGCGGAGTGCGGAGTAACAAATATATATATATACTTACCAATATGAGTAGATTTAGGTGTAGCAATTAATAATAACACCTCCGCCTCGCTCGTGGTCAACCATCCACACTTCACGTATAAATAACTAGACGCTGCGACCGTTGATAACCAACTTATTACTAAAATAGAATAGAATAAATAAATTGGATAATTTTTAATAAAAGAATATATAACATATTTCATTTCCTCTAGTGGAAATCCAATCCACCTGGCGCAGTCGTGTGCTTGTGCCTCCGCACCACGACTCATACATTACATGAATTTAAAAAAAATTAAAATTAAAAATGAGAAGAAAGTAGTGTCTTAACACTAAATTCTACTTGTGTAAGCCTCAAAATACAGCAAAAATTAATTAGGTATAGAAATGTACTAAGTTACCTAAAAACAATGTGGCCATTACATCTATAACGTATAAACTACCCTCAGCTTCCGTTAACAAATTACAACACTCTGTATATAATACTATAAGAGCGGATATTTTTGTACTTTTCGTATCTGAAAGAATAAAAGATTTTTTTAACTTGCAGGTGGTAGGTTCAAAACCAAAAACAAAATTGGTTTTAATCAATATAAATGTGCTTAATTTATTACTATTAGAAAAATGGTGAGGCCAAAGATGATAATGGATTCGATTCCCACATTTACCGTTTACCAGTTTTTTCTCCGTACATTTTTTTTCCCTATTTAATACAATACAAGTATGTACTTCTACAAAAAAACCTTTTTAAAGAAAATAACATATTTTTATCTTACACATGCAGGTACATTGGAAATGTTATCACGTCACACAAAAATGCATGTCTTCTTAAAAACTTACCTATTTCAGCCTTATGCGATAAAGAGCCAAAAGCAAATGGTATAACTGAAGTCCCAACAGTTACTACAAAACTAGTAGACGTCGGTAAAGGTATACGTCCACACTAGAAATTAAAATATTTCATTGAAAGGAAAATAATTACATTTTGTTGGGAATAATAGTGTCTTTTGCCACACGCGAAACTACCGAAAATCAAGCGGAACACATAAAAAATGTTACTAGTATAACGCTGTCCTGTTTTTTGTGAAGTAGATAGTGAGTAGCACTGTGACACATCGATCTTAGTTTTCCACCGTTATGCGACATATCGCGTTTGCTGGACCAAAACTGTGTCATATGACACTTGATAGCTGCTCAATTTCATAATGCTAGGTTAACCAGAAGTACCCTATTAATTTTGATTTCCTTGATATCTCCAAGCGTTCCTGAGATATAGGGTGTTGACAGACAGATAGGCAGACAGAAAGACCACAAAGTGATCCTATAAGGGTTCCTTTTTCCTTAAAAAGTACGAAGTCCTAATTAAGTGTAGATCAAATAAGAATAAATATAATTGCATACTTACAAAGAAAAGATGGGGAAATGGTGAAAATATAAAAGATATTGCATAATTTATCGCCGCTATAGACGGTGTGATACCATCTTTACTGAATGACAGTGGTAACCACGCGCAAGGCCGCGCTATAGATGCCAAAATTGCACTAAAATATAAAAATAGATAAATATTAAAAAGATCAATCAATATATCAATAAATCAATGCAAAGCACAATATCAAATATACTAAAATGAATGGAAAATGTAAAATAATATTTTAAATTTCGAACACAAAGTATAGGCTGTAGACTATATATTTATAATTAAGTTCGAAATAATTAAATTACAAACAGTAATATTTAGAGAGATCTAATAGTCATTGACAGACATTAAATCACAAACTTTCATATAAAACAATGAATAAGCAACATACCCCTCGATGACCCTCCTATCCAACGCCATAGCCAACGCGTTAACCGAAACCACAGACAAGCCCAACCCTATAACATGTGCATGTAATACCGTCAACATGTACAACCGAGTCCGACATGTATGTATGCGGGTTCGACCTGCGGTATAATATATATAAGAGAGAGGAAGATATACTATGTATTGAGTGTGGAAGAGACCTGCAAATAAATAAATAAGCATTATTATTAAAACTATTAACTTCTCTCTCTAAATTTGACTGTACTCTGTTTAATGTCAATTTTTAGACAATGTCCGTATTAAAAAGCGGAAGCTCATACGTTTCTTAATAAACTGACAAAGTTGGATTTAATAGATTTAAACTGTAATTAGCCATACTTCGTCTGTGATAAAGACTACCGTATAACATGTGCATGTAATACTGTCAACATGTGTCTGACATGCATGTACTATGTATTAAGTGTATGACACCTGGAATTTAATTAATTAATATTTTTAGGTAGTCAAAGAATTGTATAGTTAAGACAATAATTTATTTTCCACAAAGTTTTGAGACACTGTAATGAAGCATTGGAGCCCAAAGTCACACATTGTCTTCCAAAGGAGTGGAAAGAGTATAATTATATTGTACAATCATTTACGAGTCGGTGGAAGCCACAACTATCACATTTTGGATTTGTCTGTTAAATTTCTTAATATTTATTTTGTTTATGGCCGCATTTTACATGAATTTCATTTAAATTATATGATGTTTCATTTAGTACCCAATAAACTAGCAACAAACATCTTTTATTGAAATAAATGTCAGTATAACAACCTGGACAATATTATAGTGTTTCACTGTTACCCAAAAAGCCTTATGCTGTCAAATAAGCTTAATTGTAATTCAAAGATTTTTATACATCAGATGACCTTTTTCTCTTCACCATTTAAAAATTAAGTATTTAATAATATGTTTCTAATTAATAATATTTTTTTTTAAAAAATTGAATAAAACATGCCAGAAAAAGGTGTTGTAACTAGTAGTGCATTATTATTTTTTTGTTATATAAAAAAATCTTTTTACAGCTAAGTATACTTAATAAGCTGCATCTATTTAGTTAGCTAGAATTATTTTGTATAATAATGTTATCTAGTGAGGTAAGTATGTAAATGATTAAATTTTATATTATTATATTTAATTTAATATTTAAAAACTAGAAATGCTACTGAATAACTTGTAATAAAAATACTTAGGGACTTATTAGGTATATAAGAAATAATTATCTATTAAAAAAATAAGCTTCACACAATGTAGCATATAGCAGGGTAGACATTCAGTTAAGAAACTCTGTTCCTCACTTACTCCTACAATTACAATTCAAGACATTGCATATTGAATGGCAAAACTCAATGATGCTCTTTGACTGTTTAGCACAGCAAGGAAATTATAATAATTCATTACCCTGAGTGATAATCAAACCCACAACCCAGACCTCAAATTTTAAGTAGTGTTTTTAATTAATAATGAATTTAAGAAACCTAATATTACTGAAAGCAAAATGTAAAAGACGAATTCGATTATCATTTATCATCTAAGATAATTGAAAGCTTATTTTCTATAAATTTTACTGTATACATTATTATTTAATTTACCCAATTATCTCATTGATTTATCAACGTTAATTTATAACTTTATGTTATAAAACTAAACTAAATACCAATGTATACACAAAAACTAAAACTAGAATTTATAAGTGATTTAAATAATTACATGATTGAATGAGTGCAATGCTGTCTAATAATCTAATTTAACATGCATGTAGTTGCCTCCGGAAGCTCCATAATGTGATGTTAGGACCGCTAGAGCTACTGAAATAAGCACTCCTAGGATCATCCATCGTTTTTTTATTTCTTCCCAAAAATCCACTTCGAAATTGGTTTTTTGTATTATATTATTCTCTTTTTTTATATATAACACTTGTGTTGATCCATTTATACACTCCATTATATAATATTTATGAAATATTATTGAATAGAGTTGTCAATTTTTATTTGTTGCTGTAATTCATTATTTATATAAGATTAATTGTACAGTTTTTATTATTGGTTCCATGAGAATATATTTTGGACGGAAATTATAAAATATATTAGATTTTCTATTTATTATAGTAGAAAAAGTTTAATCAATGCTTTAAATGATTACCAAGGAACATATTATACTAGATGGTTACTATTTAAACTACCGCGCATCTGCATTGCCGTGAATGACAAGTTTCCTGAATGACGTCATTGTAACGTTTCATTTTATGTAATAAAAAAGTATACTACATGTTCAAAATATATTTCAAGTCAATTTTATAATATTTTAATGACTATTTACGTTAGGTAATGACTTTTTTGTACTTTTTTGTGTATTACTAGGAGAGCATGTTTTAATTTTTCACTTCAATGTGAGTTGTTTTTATGTTTAAATTCGAAAACATTGCAAGAATTTAATTAAAATTTAATAATATTCTTACTAGATTCATTATATTTCACTTTTATGCTATTAAGTATTTAATAATATTAATAGAATAAAATATTTAATTTTTAGTTATTAGGGGAAAGAAACTCTTATGTCAATGTGACATTTAAATATAATGATTAGTATTCCAGTTGGGAAGTGAAACTTAAATTCTGTATTATATAAATAGAAAAATAATAAACTCAAGCTATTATATATTAGTATATTATAACAAAAATGTTATCTAATAGACTAAGACAAGTGACGGCAAGAATAAAAACAAACCCGCTGTTTTTAAGGTTAAGTTTACAATATCATTTTCTTTTAATATTTCCCATACATAATTAATAAATTTATTGAAATGATGTTAAAAACATACTTATGTTACGGCTCTTGCTACACGAAATCTTGATATTTAACATCAAACAAAGTAGTAGATAAATTTATTATCAAACAAAGTAGTAGATAAATTTATTTGTATGACATTTAAAAAAATCTTTGGGGTTAAATTATTTATAGTGCTTATACCATCCATATACTAGGAAGGCTTGAATTCATATGTATGTCTAAAAATCACTGTTTTATTAACAGTTCCAGAACAAAAGCAGCTTATGAGGGTGAAGGGAAAACCACAGTGAGAATTCTCAACCAAGAACAAGATTTAGGACTTATGATAGATTCTTATGCTACAGTAATATATAGTATTAATTAAAGTATTGTAATTAGATACATACACATGCAATAATGTGTTCATTTTTAAACTCGTGAGCCTCTGACCTGCTGAGTATGGACAACACAGGACAGTAGCAAGACACTTCCTCCCCCATATCCCCCATATTTGCTTAATTTTGGAGCTATTGCATGTTAAGTATTGAAATTCCTTACCATGTTTTTCTTGCAAAAGTAGGAAATAAAAATTGTCATTCACCCACAATCACCCACATAGATTGAACCCATAATCATCACAAACACAGCCACACATCTCATGGGCCAACAAAGACCTTATTTTTATTAATAATAATGCCAAATTATAATGTAAAAACTTTACAATTTAAACTTATTTTTTTTATTTATAAAAATATAATAATTGATAAATTTTATTTTTTCAGTTTGGTTTTAGATTAAACAATGGTATCACAGTATTGGGCCCTATAGCTATATTTCCTAGGTATGTTATGTTTTATCTACATATTTTTTATTTTTCTAGCTACAAATCTTTTTCAGAATTTATATAATTTGAGGTCATTAGTCACACACTGTATTCCTCACATAGCAGAGAGCAGGCAGAACGAACCTAGTGCTAAGACACTCTGTTGCCCATTCAAACACTTCACTTAGTCACTTTCCTCCGAACTCTTGAAGCAACTCATTTTGATTGACAGAAATTAACGCTGGGTTGTGCCTCTAAACCAGAACGACAACTCAAGTTGCAATAGCATACCCTGTGTGGGATACAGTGTGAGTGTGGAACTGAAAATATAGAAATAACTAATAATGCATTAATTATATATTTAATTTTTAGGACAATCCTGTCATGGCAAGTGCCGAGTTCAGATCTAATTACGGAGGAGTCATTGAGATTTTTTAAGTTATTGCAGCCTAAGATTGATTTATTGGTAAGTAATTCACAAGATTTTCACTATAAGAAATGAAAAACTTTATTTTTACAATGAACTCCAGAATTCGGTGGAAAGTTAAGAAGTGTCTTAACAGGAACAGAGTGTCTTAACTCTTATGTTCCTAGGTTCCCTCTGCCTACTCTGCTATGTGTGGGATACAGCATGAACATAAAAAACAATCTTAATACTAAAATAATTTATTTATACGATTGAAATTTCTTATAGGAATGTTGAAAAATGCCTGAAATTCTTTTGTTTGCCTAGTGCCTACCCTGCTATATGCGGGTATTAAGGTCTTGACACTCCGTCCCCAAAAACCTATCCAATTTTTGAGACATTGAGTGTTGAGTGGTAGAAATCTGTGGCAGTTTCTTCATACAAAGATTGCTAAAAAAATACTATCATTCCTGTGAGTGAAAATTGAACACACAACCGTTGCGTTTAGAATCAGACAGCCCAATTAATGACATTACATTTATTACTAGGTTCTCGATGTAACCCGCACACCCCAGCGTGGGCAGAGGAAGCCTGGAACTTTCCGTCACAATCTGTAGGCATTGCGTGGTGAGTGGCGGAACTCAAAGCTGCGCTTTGCCTCGTTACCAGAGCGTGGAAATGAAAAATTAAATATATTTTCACGAGTACAGGCTTGTGCTCCTCACAAATTAATTTTACGTTTAATATGTGATTTTCGTATTTTTCTTTTAATTTAAGATTATAGGTACAGAATCAAGTGAAAGGCAAGTAATGAATACAGTGTTTAAATCTGCGAGACAGGCGAAAGTGAACGTGGAAATATTGCCTACAGAACACGCCTGTGCTACATTTAATTTTCTTAATGCTGAAGGCAGGTGAGTAGTTTTTTTATCTTTCACGCTGTATCCCGCATAAAGCATGGTGGGCAAATGGAGCCTTTTGGAAGATGCGTAGGCATTCGAGGTCAAAAAACAAAACAAAAATATAAAACTTCTAAATGGACACAATTAAAAGATATGACCGTTTATGCTCTCTTTTTAGCCTACAGAGTACTTCCCGTTTATCTAGAGTTATAAAATGTGGCAAAAAGATAAATAAGAAAATTGACAGAAAAAAAACCATTATAATTTTTTTTTCTATTTTATTTTTAAAAAAATGTAAATTGTTGAAACCTAAAGCCTAAGATCCTAATGAAGAATGAAACCTAAGATCATGAAATCGGTTATTCATAAAACATTGGTTATCCATTAGTATAATTATGAAACCCTCGTTGAGAGAGTCCGACTCCCACTTGACCGATGTTTGTAATAATTAACGTAAATTTTTCATTTACTTCCAGATCAGTAGCCGGAGCGATAATACCGCCTCTCCATGTCTCTATGAACGAAGACGACATGCTTAAATCTCGCTTACACTACAATAACATATATGTCAAAGACGAAGTTTAATTATATTTGACATTATTTAATTATTAGGTGTCTTTAGAATATATCACTACTCCATATACTTGCGTTGTGACACAACATAACGTCGCGTTTAGCCTCGCTAGCGTGGGACTTAAAATATTAAATATTTCATTTTCCCAAGTGGGAACCGATCCTACAACCACACAACTGTACTTTAGTCGTACGCTTGTGCCCCTTCGCCACGAAGACGATACATATTGTATGAATCGTTTTAATTTCTTTTCTCTGACAGGTCTATTTGCGGGGTTGAGTTACGTCACAACTAAAATACACAAAATATTATTTAAAAAATCAAATAAGATTTGTGTTTAAGTCTATCAAGTATTGAAAGAATAAATTGTAAATATTAGTTCTAAATAAAAAATTATTAATGTATATAGTGGTGTTATTTCTAAAGCCTTTAAAAAAGAGTCTAATCTTTCTAATAATTTTCTGATTATTTAAAGTAAATTACCAAATATAAATATGTAGTACGTAGGTTGTGTTGTGTGGATTATACCCACAACAGGATGAAAAAAATATCGCCGTTCTGGTGACAAGATAAACCGGGGCGTTGAGTTCCGTTGAGTTGAGTTGAGTTGCAAAAAATATAAAAGAAAACAACATGTTAATAATAACATTTTTATTTCAACAACTCTAACACTATTTTTACAAACAATTTGTATCTGTTTAAACATTAAAGTAATATTTAATTTAAATACAGATTTCGAAATTAAATTTAGGAAAGAAATATCCAAAAACATGTGACTACTAGGCACTATGGCTTATATCTTTTACCTTAAATGAAATTAAATATTTAGAAAAATAAAATACAACATATTATTATGTCAAATGAAATAAATTAGAAAAAATAATCATTGTTAAAAATTACTAATTTAAAAATTCGTTTCTTATTTTTTTTACCTGGCAAGGAGAAAAATATATTAATTATATATGTATATACGAACAGACAATTAGCAGTACATATTTTTAATATACATAATATAGAACATATTTTTAATATAAAGATATTAAAAGAATCTACGTCTTAATGTGGCCGTCGCGGCGCGTGCGACTGTATACGCAACGGCTGTGTGTTCCAATCTTACTCGCTCTCGTAACTGTATTTCATTATAGTGATTCTTTGACAATATCAAAAAAGGGTGATAGAGGGGCTTTCTAATTATTCTTAATCTAAAATCTTTTATCACCAGTGGGGGTCCACTTCCTCCGTTACCTCATCATCTCTAATTACCCATTAGAAGAATTGAGTATCCATTACTCTGATTTAATCCTTTTACATCTAAATGGTCTATGTTTAATCGTCAAAATCCTATTTCCTATTTTTGCTAAAGCAATTCTTACCTTTGGCTTATTTTATTTTATCACTTACTCGGGACTTACGTATTGATGGGCGGAGGGACATTAAGACACGGAACGGAGCAAGGCATGGAGTTGGATGCAGTTGAGTTTCCGTTACTACCCCTTTACCGTTACTCACCCTCTACAAGAAATGCGCCGCGACCCCTAGCTGCAGGCCAGGTGCGGGCGCGTCCCCGGACAGCGCGCGGAGAGGCACGCAGTAGTTGAGCTCGACGCGTGCGGCGCCCCCCAACCGCAGCGCCACGCCGGCGCCGCACGCCACGCGCACCGCGGACAGAGACTCTAACATTGCTAGACCCGTCTCTTCTGTTAAAAAAAAATGGATGGGTGTCTTTGAAGTAGTAAAAAAGATGTAGCAATCTACGACATACCTAGGAAAATAGGTCCTAGTGTTAAGACACTACAGTGAATCTAAATATTTTTTTTTACTTAACATAGCTTCAAGCTATATCCCTAGCGGGATAGTTAGAGAGAACGGGGCGCCAAACGCTACGGTCTCTACATACCTCTTTCGCCTTGTCGACTGTCTTCAACCTCCTCATACATTCCCTCTGAGGAGTCCTCATGCCTTTTTCTTTGACCTTCCTTCAGTATCTTTGATATTGTGTTTCCGAAGGTCAACAGGGGTCTCCCCCTACCTCTCTTACCGCTCACTTTTCCATAATAGATCTTTTTTGCCATATTAAAAAATAACTATAAAATAGAATTTCAATCAAAACTCACCAGGATGAGCTAAACATCCGCCATTCACGAAGAAGTGTGAACGGAAGAGCTCTCCCAATCCTCCTTTACCGGGGCGGAAGGGGAGGGGCGTGTACAGATGGATACCAGACGCCCAATATATCTAAAAGGAATAAAACAAGCGAGTAAACGAAACACGCTTTAAATAAATTTCTCGTCATCCTGGACATTTAATTTTATATTTGTTATTATTATTCATTATTATGGGGTATTTATTCATTTCATATTAAAATTTTATGCACATGGTCGGCTAGTACCGACCAGGTCCAAATAGGAACAAACATACATATGTACACACATAGACTGATAAACACATGACCCTTCTTTATATCACATGACCAGGTAAAAAAACAATAAAGTCCCCCACTCACAGTACCACCCAGGCTATTATTATCGCAGTGGGGCCCTACGCCGCGCTGCCGGAACCCGCGCAGCGAGGCGGGCCCACCCAGGTAGAAGTGCTCCGCCAGCTCCGAACCGTACACGTCGTGCAGCACGCCACCCGACACCGACACCTGCACCACCTGCAATTATTGCGAGGACGTCACGGTGAGAATGAAGGAGAACGTGGTCTGCTGGTTTGGGCACGGCGAACGGGTGAGATACCCCGCTAGATATGCAGCGAGAAGCTGGAATAGAATATAATGGAGTATTGATCGATAGGAATTGTTGTTCAGGGATCTAAATTTGATTTTACCGATTATGGATTCGTTTGTTTATCGTTGATCGATTGCTACTGCTCCTAACCTAAGGGTTGTCTGGAATCTAAAAATCTAAAATATTATTTGAGTTTAATGGTGTTTACAAAAAGGGTTGCATAAAAAGTTATGAGTTATTAAAATTGAGAAAAGAATCACAGCTAATTTAAAACTTGCACACTATAATAGTAGATAATTCGACGGAGAACAAGGAACAGAATGTCTTAACACATTACGCCGCAAATCCACCTCGCCGAATCACATTACGCCGCAAATCTATCTCGGTGGATCCACCGACCTCATAGCGGGGTAGGCGAGGGGGCCTCCCTTTGCCTACTCCGCTATATGCGGGATATAGCGTGAAGATAACTATAACTTACGTTATCTGGCCCTATTTCCTTATTAATCTGTGCTTGCAATTCATTTTTTATATTCGCAATTCCACCTCCTAATCCCGCTATTTCACTACTGAATTGAACCCATGACCCTTTCGTGGGAAAGATGACGTCATCACGATGATCCACTGTCACTATGTGGCGGACGACAGATTTCATTTGGGGGCCTAAAACAATGGAGACGCGCAATTAAACTTATAGTCGGCTTAGAATGTTACCATTATACATTTTTATATCAATATAAAGTGTAAAAAATAGAAAATTGACGTTTATCTTACATTATAAAATAGAGAATGCAAATAAATTTTATCTTTTGATAATATAAATATTTTTAAAAGGTGTTCTTTGTCTCTCTTGATAATTTGCTTAAAAGACTATTAGCAGGTATACCTACACTGTAAGCCAAGGTTATTGTTTTAATTTAGCCAAGTTATACAAAATGTTTACATAAATTGTAACCTATATGTTCTTCAGATGTACAAGTTATAATACTGTAAAGTTTCATCTAAATCCATTCAATAGTTTTTTTCTTAAAAGTTAAATCACTCTTAACTCTTATATTAATCATGTTTTTTAGTAGAGTATTTAAGGGTCAGCATATGAAAAAATGTGTTTATAATAATGTACAATATACAGGATGGAATTGTCAGCACCACTTTAAATGAAACCACAGTTTTAACTACTCTATAAAAGCCTAATATAATTCAGAAAAAAAATTCCCAAAGATCAAAAAAATATTTTTCAAACAAAATAAATAATAAAATTATTGTTTTAAAATAAAACGCCATTTGTAAAGTATAACATAACACACACGCACACACTGTCAAAGCGACAACGTCGCACGCGTATGTGCGCGTCACACGAAATACAGGTATGGATAAAAATCGTGAAATGAAAAAAAAATCCTTCGTCCCAACTGTTGATGTACCTTAATTAATTTCTTTAGATCTGGGTTTGAAATATTTTCAGTTTCAGTAAAAGAAGCGCTGCCTCTTCTACCCTGTATAATCGTGCGTTCTCCACTTTCCATTCATTTTTGATACAATGATATTTTTACAAGTATCCCTTACAGAAAACCTGTCCTAAACAATTTCTATATTGGCTTGTAAAACTAAACGCCGTTCTTTATTATAGAATCGTAACTTTGGATAATCCTATATTGTAGACACTCGTTGTACAGAGAGTACTCTAGTTGTGAGTTCGATCCACACTCAGTGAAATTAATATTTTCTTATTCATTATCCTGGTCAGAGAAGAAGGGAAGCGTATTTAATTTTTTCACCGTAAATTATTTAAAAAGTGACGCATTGATAGCGGAAAATGTAGATTTTTATTCAACGAAACCCCTGGTAATATTGATTGACATATTTAATTATTTTTACATTTCAACAATATGACGTTTCGTTGCCGCTAACACTCGCAAGGTAAGATAATGGGACAAACATACATCCATAAACTAATAAAGGCAGAACCCTCTCGTATATTTCGCAGTAGGATAAATTACTTATAAAAATACTACTACTTAAAATTATTATTTTCGTCATAAATTGAATGACAAAAGAAAATGGAGAAACTCACCACTACTCTCCCGCACTTTAAAACTCGTTGTTTTACTCAAAACCGAAGTGTCCCGTACTAGGCCTTCCCATTGCAAATTATGTTTAGTCTGAAAAAATATTATATTATAAAAATATTTTTAAAAATGTTGCACTGTGAGACACCATAAAATTGATAGTTGTAAGTTCTCTCTCTCGAGGAAATTAATTTATTGCTCTGCTCTAGTGACAAAGACAAAGTACAGAGCTGAATTACGGCAGTAGGTATGATATGTTATAGCTTTGCACTCACCACAGAAGAAGTCCTGAACGCGATGTCCAACAAAAGTCCTCTATCCAACAGCTTGTATCCCGACCAGGGATATTCGTGATTTTGTTGATATATGGTGGCTGATAATCTAAAACAATATATAAAAGAATGTTGAACTAAGCTAAGATAATATACTCCTATATTATATATCAAATTCAAATTTAAAATAACTCATTTCTCTGAGTGGGAATCGCGAGCCCAGAACCGTATCTTACAGTCAGACGCTGTACCTGCGCTAAGATGGAATAATATTTCTATTATTAGTCAGTTGTATTTTTCTTTCCCCACTCATATTCGAGACATAGATCACAAGAACTAAAAGCCGCGTTTTACTCAGACCAACATAGAACTAAAATACACATACAAATATGTTCATTAACACTACAAACACTTACACAGGTGTAAAGGCACTATGCGGATATGGCTTAGTAGCAGTGACACTACAGTTGGATGTGCTGCGGTGCCCAACGCTGTACTCGGCCGCCACGCGCTCGCCGCGACCCAATACGTTTGGTAGTTTAACGCCTAAGAATATTATAAAAGTCCAATAGAAAAAAACAAATGTTATTTCTGTAGGTGTTTTCAGACAAAAAAAAAAATTAAAGAATTATGTATAATTTCGTGAAAATCTCATTAAAATCGATTTATTCGTTCGTAGATAATAGGAAAAAAATACAAGCAAGGATAATCACAGTAAACAATTTTTGAAAAACATACAATACTAATTGTCCGTAAAACAGTTTAATCTCTATTTTCTACATGCTATTTTATAAACAATCAAACTCGAAGCGCGGTAGTGACCACTAACCTACAACAAGGTTCCCTTCATTCTCGCTGACTGTTGTATTGATACCACCGACAATTCGTGAGAGTTCTTTCACTTGAAATGTTACCTATGAAAAGGAAAAGATAGTTTCTTTAAGAATCCATGTGTTACCCAAACAAATTGAGTAAAATAAATTAAACGAAAGCAGCTCGCCCGGCAGTTTAGCCAGCTTGAATAAAACAATGTTTGTTACTACTAATTTTGTGATCTAATATAGCCTATAGGCTTTCTCCACACATGGACTATTGAACACAAAAATATATATTTTTCAAGCAGCAGCTCCTGAGATATACATATGTATAATAAAATAAGTGTAGATACAATAATAGCAAAAAAGCAAACACATATAAAATCTATTATATCATAGAACTTATCAATATTTAATTTTAAATTATTTAACATATAAACTATCTTATATATAGAAAATTACCTCCAACCCCTCGGGCGTCGAACCCGGACCATCTGACACGTCGATGAAAACGCCTATATCTTTGAAACATCCCATAGAGTCTAGTGCACGGCGCACCTGCAAATATAAAAATAATAATTATTATTTTTACTAATCAGAAAACCTATAGTTATAAAATATAATTTATTCGAAAAAATTTGGGCCGTCATGGCACAATTGTAGGTTCGATTCCAACTTGGATGAATGGATTATTTTAATTTTTCAGCTGCGGCAAGATAAAGGGCAACACTAAACACAAATTATTATGAATTGATTCTAGTTTTCCTGTCCCTATCCTGCTATATGCAAAATATAAATAAAAAATAAAAAACAAACCCTATGAGCTCTTAAAATGACATCTTCAAAATCTGTGGCATGAAACAGATCATCCACAGTACTGCGTATTATATCGTCCTTAGTTCTACTTAGGCCATCTATGTGGACACGATCAACACGTGCCTGTAAAACAATCAAGGATATCTTACCAATTTCATGATTGTAGGTACACAGGAAGTACAACTTATATAAGTTGAAAAACTTAAGTCTAAGAGTGCATACACACATATTTTCAATAAAAAAAACTACAGATATGAGTTTTACACAGTTTACTTTACTTACTCTAACTCCATTTAGCTTTATATTTGATTTTGGTATAGGTTCTTCTATGTTAATAGACTCATCAAAATCCAATAACCCACCCACAGGACTGTTGTCATTTTCCACCTGAAAATTATGTTAAAACACATTTTAAAAATATCAAATAAATGAATGTTAATTTATGTAATATATAAAATAAATGAAATAATAAACTTCTAATAAATTTTTAAACAAGTTAGTAGAATAAAAATATTTGCATATTTTTGAAAAGTCAATGAAAATCTTATCTAAATTATTTGTTTATTTTGAATTCATTAGTGATATTTAAGAAGAATTACGTATAGTAAAGATTTTTTTGAATATGTTGAAATATAAAATGTAAACAAATAAGATTTTAATTAGTAGTCTCATAACCTGTCTTTATTTACATAATAAAATTTAAGCTATAATATACATGCTCACCTTAGCATGAACTGTACCCATTTTGTGTATAAAGTTGTTGAAACAACAAAAATATGTTATAAAAGTGGCCTATTATTAATTTAGAATTTTTTTTATATTTAATTACATAAATACACAGTTTTGACAGCGATCCTTCAATTGGATGTTGATGGCAACATTTCTCACTATGCGTCAAAAACGTTATACGTTATAAAATTATTTAAGTATTTCTTTATCATCAAATAAATTTAAATATATCTGTTAAATTATTCGATTTGCTTCAAAACGCTATCATTTAACTTACTTAAACTTCTTTACATTTAAGTCAATTATATATTGTTTTATATGGCAAGTGAAATTTCGTTACATTATACGAATCACAATATGCAAAATACAATTAATATTTACAAAAGAGATTATTAAATATTTTATTTATATACCATTAATATTTTATTTATATACCATATTTAATATCATTTTTTTCCAATTCACCCAATGACAATTAAATGTAGATTATTTTGACGTTTCACCAATAATAAAATACAAATGTTTTGGCCCCTATGGTACGGACCACGTTTTAAATTAAAATAAGATAAAATATTTTAAAATATATATTTTTCACAATGGATCTGAAAGCAATATATGATTATTGTAAAAATCTTGGATGTTGTGATTTATGTTGTCTTCGATATATGGGCGTTAAGTGTCCCAATGTTTATGGAAGTTATAAAAAATATCTTGCTAAAGTAAGTCAAATATCAAATAGTCAAAGCCTATATTCAGTAAAAACTTGAAAAGGCCTTCCTGATTTCCCCTACAAGCAGCAAGTTGCTTTCATTCATAAATAATGTTGAAATCATAAAATAAGAAATATTTTAAAGGATAAAATTATTATCTTAACTCAACATATAAGCACTAAAGTTAGTGAAAAAATAGACCATATACTAATATAAATTCTAAAACAATTTGTTTTTATTTTATTTTATGTATTTAAAAATCCCAAAGAGTAATTGTACTTGCAAGCAGATTATGTAAATAGCAGGGATAAAATACTTAATAAAAAGAAAATAATATTCTTTATTTACTAAATAATGAATTACAGACCACATAATACATTGAAATAACAATTGTAAATATACACACACAAGTAAATATAACATTTGATTTCAGTATCAGAATGAAACAAAATCTGAAGAAAACTCGGATAATGACAAAAAGTTAATAGATCAAGAAATAAAAGATGATTTACCAAAATCTGTAGTACAAATAGAAAAAAATTATGAAAATTCTGACAAAACAGAAAAATCTATTAATTATGAAGTTAATGATAATTTACCAAAACATATAGCAAAAAAAGATGATAGTAATGAAGTCAATGAAAGTAATGGATTTTCACCTCCATTAAAAAAGAGGAAAATGAATATTTGCTGTAGCTGTTTAGGAGTATTGCAAGAGGATAATTGGCAAGAAAGTTGTAATATGGTTAAAGAATCCTTGGATAAAAAGCTGTATGAATATTGTTTTCTATTTATTGTTTACTTATTTTCAAATTTATATGATATTTTTGTTAGTTTTACTCTGTATCTATATATAGCATTGTAAGCATGGTTGAGATAGATACAAAGTTTAAACATAGAATATACTTTTATTAAATTACTGAATAAAATAATATTGGCTTATGACAAAAAAAATTGATAGTTATAATTAATCAAGCTCTGTTACAGCTCGAGCTGCACATGTATGTGACAGCTGTGGATTTGATTTCCACTTGGAAAGGAGGAAAAAGGAATGGATTGTTTCATTTCTAGTGAAAAAAAGTGTGGCATTAAGGGTTGCCTTTCAACAAGCAATGTCTGAAATTCATCTCAATTTCCTCTACCTATCTTACTTATAAGCAGGATACAGAGTGAAGCTAAAAAAACTGTTCTTTATTATCAATTAAGTGAGGCAGTCAGTGAGGCAATAATAATACAGTGTTCTTTTAATCTGTGTTATTTTATTTTATATAGCTATATATATAACTATGGAGATGAAAATTCTATGTGGATATTGAACCAACAACTAGAGTAGAACTGACTGAACGAACTAGATAGATGAACTGTATTCATTTAAAATTTTTATTAAACATAAAAAGAATGGTTTTTTTTTTTTTAGGGTTCTCTGAAAAAGAATTTTTGTTTTCAAAGTGAAATAACAATTTAAAAATGTAAAGAAAAACATTATACAATCATTATAGCATTGGTACATATAGATAATATGTACCAATCCTTGTAATATCAGTTAGTATATTGTATATAGTTGGTTGTCACGAATACAAGTTTACAGCACCTATAAAGTTAAATAGCCACAGATATTCTAGCTATTCATTACTCTATAAAGCCAGTGTGGCACAGCATCTGACTGTAACCGCAAAAGTTGTGGGTTCAATTGCCATTGAGTGAAAGAATAATTTTCAAATCCATCACTCAATACACAATGTCTCAATAACTGTCACTTAACACTATGTTACTTATGTCACCTCACTATATACTACACAGTATATGGTAACATGAGACAAAAAAAACATTTAATTTTAGATTAAAACTATATTTTTAATCACCTTTACAGATATGAATCCAAATCATTTGCGTGTGCACTGTCAGCGCCCATAGCCACTTTGCTAAGAGAAAGAGCGATCACTCTGCGTCTCGAAGAAAAATTTCCTGGATATGAACACAGTAAGCTTGGTTAAATATTTATTAGGACTTATTACTCACATCTACAACTAACTGTCACTTGCGTGAACTTACTGCTAACTGTGAACTACAGTAAGGTGGAAAAAACGTGACCGGAAAAAGCCGAAGTTAGCTTTCTAAGTTTTCACTCATTGTTCAGTCACATTCAGGAAGGAAGTAATAAAATTGTTAAGACCAAATCTACAGCTAACTTATTATTTACTATTCTGTTGTTATTTATTTACTATTCTGATTTACATTTTACTTTTGTATTCTGATAACAATATCATCTGAAAGACAAGATTTATAAATTGAAAACTAAAGTTTCATCCAAATCAATTTTAAAAACAGTTATGTTACAGCAATTTAGTACATCTAAATATTTTTAATTTATATTTATAACTTTAACTTTTAAGAAATTTATTTAAGAACTGATTGAAATAAAACAAAAATTAAATGTTAAGGGTTTGTCAAAATTCAATAGTGAAAACTGTATGTAATACGCTTCAGCTCTTTCTGAGATTAGTGTGCAGAAGTGCTCACACAAAAATGTAACATTTTTTTTTGAGTTCTATTACATGGGTATATGGTTTTTTTTCATTATATTGTGACAGCAGGTTCGATTTGTCTGTTATGTGTGTGTGCTAAAAATTTAAAAAAAAAACAGCTTCACACTGAAAGCATTGCGTGTTGAGTAGCGGATCTCAACGCCGCGATACCAGAGCGAAGAAAAAGAAATATAAATTTAAGTAAATATTTCGTTTTCTCGAGTTGAGGTCGAACCCACAATCGGTGAAACCTTACCGTCAACCTTAGTGCTCCTGCGCCACGACGCCCTCAAAACCAACTAATACCTTCAATAACTTTCAGAAATATTGACAGTATTAAAGGAAGCTTGGAAATGGTCGTATGGAATGAAACTCGGTTCCCATATTAAAAAGACATTGGACTCGGGAGCTATTTCGCCATTGCTAGTAACTGTTAATATGGATTATGCCGATGATATACAAGTAAGTGTTTGTTTTGGTTAACGCTGTATCCCGCATGTAGCAGGCCAGAGAGAGTGAACCTAGTGTTAGGACTTTTTGTTTTCCCTTTTCCATCTAATTACAAACTTTGGTAAACAAAATGCTGCTTTTTGTTTTAACCACTTTAAAACAATTATAATCAAATTGGGATTGAACATGAGACACTGCCTTAAAAAATTCGACAAGTCCGTTAGCGCCCTGAAGTTAGCTGTAGATGACTGCGCAGATTTGGTTTTAGCATGGTTTTTACTGATAATGAGAGCGAGTGTACTATGCGTAAAAGTTCAAAAAATTTAATTTCATGGCGGTCTCGAATCGTACCTTTAAAATTTAAATGACATATTTTACTTTTATTTTAGTATCTTGCAACTTGAATAAATACTCGTATATTTTTTTTAATAGGAATTGGAAATATTAAAGAGTGTATCGCCACAGCTATTTGAAGAACGGAACAAGCAGAAGCGACGATTCGCAACGGAATTCACCAGACGTTCCGTTGAACAGGTAACATATTTATTTTAACTGTTCAAAAGTGTTGCTTGGAATTTTTTTTATAGAAAATCTATAAAAAATAAACGTAGCAGAATTTGAACCCGCGCATTTAGCGTCCAAGTGCTCTTACCACTAACTTTGTATTAATTTATAGTTTTAAATTGTTATTTTACACTGAAGACACTAAAAGTCGAGGAAATGTCTATTAAAGAAGCCGTCTTGGCTGCGCGACAGTTCTGGATTCGAATCTCACTTAGAGGAATGAGTAACTTTTATTTTCTCGTCCGTGACAAGACAATATTTCAAAAATAGGGCAGGGTTCCTCTGCGTACCCTGCTGTATGATGCGCGATACAGCGTGAATTTGTGTTATCTTTTACAGACGATTTATTTAAAAAATGGTTGTTGTCTATACAGCTAAATATATTATTAACGTAAGTAATTCGTTTTGTTTAACAAGTGGTCCACAAAATAATAATATATCGATATAATGAAATGTTTCCAGGCGCTAGAGAGAGCATCTCTCAGCACTCTCCTCTCTTCCACTAGCACGGGCGAGGCGGGCCTGCCACCCGCGACCGCCGCCGCGCGCCCTGTGAGCGTGGTGTGTGTGCACGCGCCCGGCTACCTGGCCGGCAGGTATGTGCGTGTGTCTGTGTGTGTGTGTGTGTCTCTTTCTCTGCGTGTATATCGAACTTGCTTTTGTAATGCTTTTTGGTTTGGTTTAATATTATTTTTTATTATAACTAGGAAGTGTGTATTGTTTGGGCTTGGGGGTCTTAGACTTCTCACATCCATTCGATGCCAGCCTCCTTCTTTAAGGTACATTTAATTGTTTCACAGATATGTAAAACTAAGTCGCAACTTGCCGCAGTCCCCGTGGATTCTAGACGGCAAGAGATGTCTGCCGTCGTCTGTACAAGAAATTATATACGCGCCACTCGCCAGGTTGTACAAGTATGTGTAATTTTTTATGAATTTTTAGAGACCGTCGTGGCGCAGCGGTACAGTGACTGATTGTCGGTTAGATTACGAATGAATAATATAATATTTTCGCTGTAGTTTTTTTTTTTGCTTTCGCTAGACAAGTGGCGTTGAGTTTCGCCACCCAACACGCGATGTTTTGAATATTAGGTTCTCTCTGCCCACCCTGCTACACGCGGGTGTGAAGCTAGTAAGCTTTTACAATATTTCATAGTAGCTATGGGTGGACCAACATTAAGGATAAGTAAAAACTTACTCAGACTTTGTGCTTCTGTACGCCATCGTGGTGCAATATCTGATTGTAAATGCTATGTTTATGACTTCGATCCTCTCCGGCACCTAATTATTTTTATTTCCTACTTCTGATGAAGCAAAGCACGGTCTTTGAGTTCTGCCACCAAATGTCGATTATTTATAATTTCTGAAAATTGATAAACCGTGATTATTTATAATTTCTGTTTTGTTTGACTTTTGCCCTTCATCCCTCAAACCTGTTTCTCGTAAATGGATTTCGAAACCCACAAACGTCGCGTTTATAGTCACACGCTTGTGCCCCTACGCTACAACTGACGGCAAATATATGTATATAAGGCTAGTAACAATTTTGCTATAATTATTTTTGCGTTGTTCAATTGATAAATATAAAAAATATCTTCATTCGAGTATACATATTTTATATTTTATAATTTTAAGATTTGATGAAGAAGAAGCTGATCGTAGATTTAAAATTATAGCAGCCGGTAGAGAAGATGTGGATGTAAGATGTTTGGGTGATGGGAGACCATTTGCAATAGAGGTAAATATTTTTTTACTTTCACGCTTATCCCGCGCATATATTTAGCAGCGTGGGCAGAGGAAACTTGAGAACCTAGTGTTAAGACACTACAATCCCATTGAGACACTTCCGTTCCCGGCTTCTCGCCGAGTTCTTGAGGCATTTCCTGTTGAGTGACAGAACTCAACGCCGCGCTTTACCTCGTACCAGAACAAAGAAATATATTAAAGACATAAATGGGGAATGGATTCTCCATTCCCCATAACTCCTTGACACGAAGTTCCTTATTACCGACTTATATAATCAACCAAGGTCTCCCCCTACATCTCCTACCACTCTGTCATGCTTCGTTAATATGATTTCAATAAAATTTAATATATTTATTAAATTAAATTTTAATAATATTTTTCAGATAACCGATCCAATAAGACAATTGTCAAATGAAGAATTAGCTCAAGCGTGTGAAGAAATAAGCAAGAGTGGTGACGTCATCGTCAAGCAATTAGTTGTCATTAAACGGTAAGTATTAAGGAATATTCTTATATGTACTATTAAAGCCGTTTCATCATCTGATTGTAAACGTTATGGCTGTAGGTTAGATACACACGAGGGAAATGGGCTATTTTCTTTTGCCCGCTCTTGTAAAAAAAACTAACAATGTCTTAAAAAATCTTGAATCTTATTATATTATAAATATTATAGTTTAATTAACAGTTAATATAATGTTTATGAAGTAATATTTTTTATTATTACAGAGAAGATCTAACACAATTGAAGAAGGGTGAAGAAACAAAAAGTAAAACGTATGAAGCTCTATGTATTAAACTAACACATTCGAAACATGATGATGTGAGTTATTTTTTAAATAATGATATACTTTTATTAAATTAGTCAATCAATTTTACATTTTTAAATATAAATTATTATATAAAAAAATACATTTAAAAATATTAAAAAACCACTCTTCCGAGGGCGGGACAAGGGTCCAAGCCATTCCCCATATTTTTTAAGTAGGCCAAAAAAAAAAAAAATGTTAATCTCTTTATATTTATTTCGTGTTTTTAACACTCACAAGGGAAAATATTTGGACACTTATAAAAAAAAAGTATTTTATATTACATAGTTTGTAAATTTTTTTTAAACATCTAGGAAATTAATTGCAACTAAATTAAAGAAAATATTACATTTCCTGGATATCGAACCCACAATCATTCATAATATACTATGTGTAGGTACGTTCCGATTGCAATTTTTATTGTTTTTATTATTATTTTGTTTTATATTATTTAATGGTGTTTTGTCTTTAATAAAAACTTATATATTTTTCTTTCAATTCTCAAGGACTCGAGGCAAATCGAAGTGACGGCCAAAGATATAGAACTGATAAACAAATTCGCGAAAGACTACGGTGTAATCCAACAGCGCACACCCATCCGGGTTCTGCACAGGCGGCCGTTGCTTACCCGTACGAGGGAAATATTGGAGCTGACTGGAGAAATGGTACCAAGTAAGGTTTTTTGTTGTATACATATCTAAGGAGCAGAAAGTGGAGAAATGAATATAAAATTTAATTTATAAAAGAGTAATGGTGAAACTCAATGCCGCGCTTTGTCTTCTTACCATTGTGAGAATTGAACTTATAATCGTCGCACTTATCCCGCACAGGTAGAGTGATCATGGTAACCCAGTGTTAAGACACTCCGTTCCTATTAATACACTTCCATTCCCTATTTTCAGCCGAATTCGGGAGACATTGAGTGTTAGAGGGGTAACTCTAAGCCGCGCTTTGTCTCGTTGCCTGAGTGAGGAAATTTAAATAATAAATATTTAAAAAATATATATATATTCTTAACGTAGAAAAAACATATAAAAAAATGCTCACAAAACAAAAAAACAAATACACAAATAAAAAAATGTTTAAATTAACATAAGTATTTCTTTATTTTTCAGACTACCCACAATTATTTCGTATTTTCGTTAAAACGACAGCAGGTACTTATGTAAAAGAATGGGTCCATGGGGAGTTTGGGAGGACCCAACCGTCGTTGGGTACCGCTTTGTCTTGTAAAGTCGATTTGTTAGCTTTGGACGTCACTGCTGTGCATTTGGAATGGCCGCCGGGAAGTGATCCTGGGACTGTCGAATGATGTTCTTTTTTTGAAAATAAAGAATTGTGGAAATTATATATATTTTTATTTTAGGCAAGTTATTACTGCCTGGATATGATTAAAATTAATGAAAAGTAGAAAGCGGAGTATTTAATTTAAGCACTTATGTTGGTTGTTTACCTTGCTGAAAATAAGAGGTAAATATAAAAAAGAAATAAAAAATTTTAACCTGTGACTCTTAGATACGATTCCTAATGCTAACTAAAATATTCTTTACTTCGTTAAATGTGAAAATAAAAACAATATTTAAAAAAAATAAAATCGACAATGTTCTTTTAGTTTTACCTCAAACACGTTGTCTCATTTATAACATAATTAATGTATTTGTATTATACATATACAATAATACAAACAAGTTTTCGTCATTCTTCATAAATATGGCTGCAGAAAAAAAAACTATGTATTAACAATATTAATTTATAAGTAAGTATAACAGTTGTGGAAAAAACCAGAAATAATTGAAATAATATAGTAATAAAAAAAACAGTTTCACGCTGTATCCTGCACAGGGTAGGCAGAGGGAACCTAGTGTTAAGACACTCTGTTCCCAGCTTTCTGGCGAAATCTGGAGGCATTGCTTGTTGAGTGGCAGAACTCAACGCCGCCCTTTGCCTCGACACCAGAGCGAAGAAATGGAAATTTAAATATATATGCCTTCTCGAGTGGGCGAACCCACAACCAGTCGATTTTAGAGTAAGACTATGCCGCTATAATAATGAATACTATTAATTTTGCTTGCTCATTTTTAATTCGTAATAAACATTTTAATTACGATCATAAAAGCAATAAAACTAAATAATGAGTATAATTTAAAATAAGCTGTGACCACACATGATATATTTTTTATTACTTTTATATTACACATAAATATATATTAAAGTACAGCAAAAAACCAAATCATTTTGATTTCGCTAATATATAATATAATATTTATTTACTTTACATTTAAATCACTTATTTTTTCATCTATGTCACACTAATGATAACCACATTATGCAGCCGCTGTTGTACTCTGAGCGGACTCCGTACTATTACGGATTGTAGTTTCTTGAACAGTGTCGTTAGAGCCTCCTAAAATAAATATTTAAAATATAAATTTACGGAAAGAACCTTTAAAGTTCTTTTTTGTTCAGCTTCACGCTGTATGCTGCATGTAGCAGAGTAGGCAGATAGTAGGGAGTGTCTTACCACTAGGCGTAGTGGATCCTAGTGGTGAGGCACTCCCCCACGACTGGCCTCAAATGGTCGGCCGTATTAAATAAAACTACCTTTAAATGTAGTTTATCAGGTCATTTGTAAGGTAAATTTGTTCATTCATAACCTTCAATTACGCTGTGCTGTGAGTGCCCTACGTTGGATCTATTGTGACAAAAGGATAATTTAATAAAATTTTCACTTGTATTTATCATTCATTATTAAAATTACCTTTATTCGCAGTGGTTGCTTCTGTGCCATCAGATCCTTTCGTAATTGGCGACCAAGGACTTTAAAAATAACAAAATGTAATAAGTAATTGTAATTAAGTAAACGGCGCACTTGGATATACATTATTTATATGTAAAACAAAATAAAAATAGATTGAAAGTTATCATTGGCGCCTAATAAAATATATTTAAAAAAATAAGAGAAAAAGATGAGAAAACAAATCATCTAAAACAATACTTATTAAGTTATTACCTAAGTACTGTCTTGTGTCGATCTTATTCGGTAATTTCTATGAAATAAGTACATAAATTGTAACATGAACGTAAAACTTACATAACTTTCATTGTAGTGGGCATTGAACGTGCCATTTTCGCTCTATTTTCCATTATCGATCTGTAATTTAAAGCTTCTAATAATTCGATTAACTATTTATATTTTCTTTTTTATCGTCATATAAGTATTTATAACTAGAAAGCATTAGTCACAATAATAATGATTTAAGCCCAAACATACCCACCAGTGGGATTTCTAAAAACATGTAGTTGTTTTTAGAATTACTAACTTAATTCAAGCACGTCCTAATTACGACGAAGAAAATATATCAAATAATTTAAATCCCACCAGAAAATAAGTTTAGATACGTTAATGGGGACACAGGTGCAACACTGTCCCCTTACCACAGAGGGAGCTTATCCTGGCAGACAACAAACTATTTATCAACAACTTTATAAATAAAACAAATACCTCAACAGTCGAATACTTATTTTGGCGCTCGGTAACTTTGCTTCCACGGGATTATTTACAACAATTAGGTTTTCCTCTTGTAGTGTCTGAACATGTATTTCTGGTTCTACGTCTGCGTAGTATTCACCTGAATCTGCATTGTAGTAAAAATTGTTTGGACTGTCCTGAAAAACAAAAATGTCTTTAATAAAAGTGGCTATTACATTTCTAAATAATATTACTTATTTATAAAGAGCAGTCCTGGAGCAGTGGCACAAGCGCGACGGTTGTGGCTTCGATTCTCACTCCAGGAAACTATTTCATAATTTCATTTCTTCGCTTTCGCTATATTCTATTCTTCTTCGATGTTGAGTTCCGCTACCAACACACAATGTTTCCAGAATTCAGCGGAAAGTGGCGAGTGGTGTTTCCTAACACTAGGCTCCCTTTGCTTTCCCTGCTACATGTAGGATAAAGAGTGTTACTTTTTAAAAAACGTCATTCATTCTATATTTAATAATTCAACATTTATGAGATATTATATTATCATATTGAATTAAAAATTTGCCAACTGACGTACCTATAGGTATATGACAAATTTAAATATGTTTATTAATTTAAGATACCTTTGTCAAACTTGGAAAGGCTTTTAAGCTCATGGCAAAGCTCATGAATCGTCTGGGCTGCATGGCGCGGTGTAATGCAATCTTCACAGGTTTAGCTCCTTCACTGTCTCTTATCAATGTCAACAAACGCATCACGGACTCATAGTCCCAATTCTTGGAGTCTATATATCCGGGTGGTGCTTTTTCAATTCGTGCTAAATTGAAAGAAAAATATTACTTACATATTTACTTTTAATATGTGAAAATATTAACAAAATGACACACGAAACAAACGTGCGACTGTAAACGAGACGATTGTGGCTTAGATTCCCACTTTGGAAAATATTTTTTTTGTATTTTCATTTCCTCGCTCTGTTAACGAAGCAGAACGTGGCGTTGAGTTCCGCAACTCAAAGTGCCTCGATATTTTGAGAGAGTGGGAGATGGAAGTGTATTAATAGGAGCAGAGTGTCTTAACAAAGTATTCATACTAAAATAATACCATTTATTTTTACAACAGATGATTTCTTTAAATCTTCAAAAAAACGTTTCTTCTGATAATCAACCACTCGATCTAACCACCCCGCTCGCCTAATACTGATACTAGCGAATGCTACTGATGTCCATAGCATATAGGCTATAGATTTCTGTAATAAAAATAAGAAACTACTTAGCATTTCATGAATTCACCATGCGGGTACCAGGCTCATCGCGTTGCAGGCTGAGGGTCTCAGAGCAGAGCCTGGGACTAGCGAGTATTAGCTGGAGCCCCTTTGAAATACTTTAAACTGCTCGTCTCCACTGTCCGAGCTCCCTCTAGCTTATTCTAGTGAAAATCTGTACATTTATAATATTTAAATAAACGATAATTTTTACAATCTTCTGTTGTCCCTGCAAACTGAAGAAAATGCATAAAAATAGGAAAAATAGTTTAATGTGGTTACTTACAGTACAACGCATTATGTGTTTTATATCACAAAATTCACGTTGCGTATAATAGGTACTTAGTGTAATTAATTACATGGACAATTAAATCAGTTTCAAATTAAATAAGTTTTTGTTATGTTTTTTTTTATTCTAGGGAACTATATAAAACAACTATCAATACGTAACAAGCAGAATTTATTGTCACAATAGCAATCTATTCAAAAACTTAAAAAATGAATAGTAAGTTGTGTAGAACTAGCTTTATGTTTAAATATTTAGTTACGAAAGATTTAAATTAATAATTACAAAACAAATTTATAGTATAAATAGTAATTGTATATAAACGTAATAAAAAAATAAGTTAAACATGTTTAACTTATTTTTTTATTCCTTTCGAAAAATATTACATTCAATTGAATTCTTGATATATGGTATATTACATCCAAAGTAGAACCAAAACGCTAATGACATTGACATTTGACATTCACAATGGGGACGTGTCAAAAGAACGCACACGAATTCGAACTTAAAATCGCCAAATAATAGTCGTTTGAATTAAAATACAATTATTACCTCACACAAATTAACTATAATTTACCATAAATCACGTGATGTCACAATATTGACACTATCGGAAGAGTATTTGATAGAGAAATATACAATTTTATAGTGCCGTTTATATTTTTATTATTATAAACAAAAGCCTTTGTTATTTGTAAAATGTTTGTGAATTAGATCATAGCGTGTACTTGTGCCTATACGTGGTTATATTTAGACTATTTTATGAGAGGAAAGTGGATAAAGTGCTTCAAAATGAGCGGTGTTAACAGAGACGCTCCCGTCGGGATTCAGTGTTTACAAAAACTAAGTTCAGCTTGGTGTCCTAGGTTTCAAATAAATAGATTGAGATGGTGAGTCAATATGTTATTTAAATAGATATAATTATAATAACATTTGTGTATTTTGTAATAAAACATAAGAAAAATATTCATATTTTATTGTAACAACGAAAAACTTTTTGTAAAACTTAGTAAAATAAAGAGTGTTATTTATTTATTCATTCTTCATTTTCATACATTATTAGATTTTGTTTTATTTAAAGCTTTTTGCTTTTACTTTCATTATAATTATAGCATTACCTATGTCATTATAAGTAATATTATAATTTTGATGAAACACTAGTAAATAGTTATGGGTTTATATCTATTTGTGAAGCTAATGAGAATAGCAGTACTATTTATTGTAGCATCCATAAAAGAGATGTATAATATATGATTATAATTAGTCGTTAAGATTATAATGATTATATGATAAGAGATTACAATAATGATTTCATAACAATAAAAAGTAAAAAAATGTATATATAGTTTACATATTAGTGCACATTTTTTTAAATAGATGCTTTTTATTATTTTGTTTTAGATAAATTCTGTCTCCCACATATAGCATGGCAAGAAGAGGGAACCTAGTGTCAAGTCACTTTGTTTCGGGAAATGAGTTTGTTGAAAACCTAATAATAATAATTAAAGACTGCTCAATTATGAGAATTGACATTCCCCTGACAGGCTGTCAGTCTTTGTCCCACTGCATCACAATATACAGAGTTATTTCTAACAATATACAGAGAATGTATACAAATGTTACTACATCAAGTACTTTTAATGTCACAACAGACAAAAATGTTTTAAGTGGACATCCACAACCTTCACCATCATGTACAGCCACTAATCCACTAAACAACAAAATTTGCTTATGAAAAAGCAATATTTAGAATCTACCTACACATTATGATTTCAATATTATATCAGCGGAACAAAGTGGTTTTGAATGGGTACAAATTATTTTTATTTTTGCAGAATTGAGTTTCAAATAACAGATTGAGCAGCCCACCATTCAATAAGTAATCTCTAGACAACAACAACAACTCTTGGTTTCACTTGGGGCATGGTGTGTGGAGTGCACTAGGTTCTCTGTGCCTGTTACTGTTTTATGTGGGATACATGATGAAGTTAAATAATATTATTAATAGGACAAATTTGCATATATGTTATAATTTCAACTTATGAATGAATCATCTTGTTGTTAAGTAATATGACGCTATCATATCACTTACATGACATTGTTTTATTTGAAACATGCTTGTATCACTAATGGAAGAATAATGTTTTGATAAATTTTATTAAGTGACACATATTTGTATAAATTATGTACATTAATGTGATTATTTAATTTGTGTGGTTTTTTTTATTATTATGTATTTTTTAAATTAATTAGTAAAAATATTTAAAATTTTGCTTTCTTCTCTATTTTCTTCCAAAAAAAGTTATTATGTATTGATTGGCTTAACCGATTTAAATTAATTAACCAAAATTAATTTATTAAATAAAAATAATTCATTCATCTAAGTGGGAATGAAACCCACAATTGTCACATTTATTTGGACGACTTATATTTTGTTTGAAAAAAAATGGATTTTAGAAATTTTTTTGAAGTTTGTAGACATAAGGTTCCCTCTGTCTACCCTGTCCAGCTATATACCCACAACAAATCCTTGAGGCTTAAAAAATCTCAGCTCACTTTAACATTTGTTCCAGGTACCAAGCAAGTGTTTTAATACTGACATACTTCACATACATGACATATCATTTGACGAGGAAACCGATATCAGTGGTAAAGAGTGTTCTGCATCAGAACTGCAGCGCCCTCACCCCACCACCGGGAGTGAGGCCGGGCGACGACCAGTGGTGTAACTGGGCGCCTTTTAGTAAGTATTTTGAGAGACCTTTTAGATTCACATAAAGAAAATGTAAAATTTTTTTGCTTTTAGAGTTCCGTATCCAAAGGCAATAAATAATAAATATAAGACGCTATTTCTAAGATTCTGATATTTGTCTATCCGTATGTCACAACGCTGTATCTCACAAACCGTGATAGTTGGCGATTTTAGCACAAACTTTCACAGGCGATGTATTTCTGTTATATTAATGTGTAATAAATTATATATTTAAGAGTTCCCATACCGTATGGAACCGGACGGATACGTACCTGATATACCTAACATTAGGTTACCTCGAAATAATTAACGTAATTTGAAAGGCCTATAGCTTTCATAGATGAATGAACTATCCTCGATTATTTGTTAAGAATTTACATATTTATTTTGAAATAAACTTTGAATACGAAACAGTAGTTCCTGAGATATATAGCTTCCTTCTCTATACAGAGTAATAGGTACTTATACATATTTTCGGTATAGCCACTAGCCAGTAACGTTGTACTGCTGCTAACACGTTATATCTTAAAGATATGCTGAGAATTGAAAACATAGTGGCACATCACTCGTTGTTAATAAAGTACGTTGGTACATAAGTATAAATTAAAAATATAACATTTAAAAAGAAAAATAAAAAATTATATTGTATCGCGATGCTTATGGCTTTTTCTACGATATCACATTCAAATGTTTTATATTATAGATTTTACTCTAATACCTGTTAGTGAAAACCGCATCAAAATCCGTATATAGTTTCAATGATTTAAGTGTACATCGGTAGGACGGGACATTATAATTATTTAGTATTTACATAATATGCGATAACTTTTGTTCGTCTATTACTATTTATCACTAGATTTTAGACCTTGAATATAAAATGACGTATGATATGCTCTAATAAGCAGCTCGATAACTTTTTTCAAGGTATTCTTTGATGAGCCAAATTGCATAGGACGTCTTTTCGTAGTGGGTGGATTCCTCGAGTGGGGATCGAACCCACAACCGTCGCGTTACAGTCACACCCTTGTGCCGCTGCGCCAAGACGGCCTCTTATTTTTTTAATATCGGTGGAAACTGAATGATAAATGTAACAATGCTGTTGTTTCAGACACAAAAGACGCCAACACGTTGTTGGGCACATTGGACTCGGCCTTCCTGTTCTCTTACGCGGGGGCTATGTTTGTCTCTGGTAAGGTTTATTATGGTAAAAACATGGGACGCTTCGCATTATTTCATTACAAATTTTAGTGGCTGTTAAATTTGTATTTTCTAAAAGCTAATACACAAAACTTGTTGTATTTGAGATCTTAACATTACTAAATTATCATAATGTATTCGGTTTCTCCAAATAGGTATTAGGTACATATTTTGAGAACATGCAAAAGAATATCGGCATACATCAGATTTTTCTGAATAAAAAACCAAACAGCTTTTTATGCTTTAAAATGGAACAGAATCCTCTAAAAAGGTTTCCTTCCACATAAAAATAAACACATAAAATGATCAGTGCTAAATTAAATCAGATGAAAATATTTTTACTAAATTTCATTTTCTTATTTTAAATTTGAAAAATTATTAATTAAATCTCTATAGACTTAAGTACACACTACACGTAAATGTATAAATAATAATATAATTTAATTTTTTTTACATTACATTTTGTTTGTTGTTGTTACATTTAATTTTCGTGTCATATTGTCGTTATCCCATGTAGACCAATAGAAACGATGCTGAAATCTTTCTATCTTTTCAGGTATGATAGCGGAGAGAGTGGACTTGAGATATTTCTTGTCTCTCGGCATGTTAGTGTCCTCCATATTCTGTTACTTGTTCGGACTTGGCAGGACGTTGGACGTGCATGATATATCCTATTATTTGTTGGTACAGGTAAGAATTTTTGGCGGTTACCGACTTCCGTAAGGAGGAGATTTTTATGTCTGTTACCTCAGAAGTTTTGACTGGATGAACCGATTTTGATTCTTTTTTTATTTGTAGGCTCGTGTCGCTCGTGTGTGCTCGTGTGCTCATTGGAAAGGCATCAAGTGTAGTTTGATGAAAATTTGCTTAAGTTCTGATTATGGATATATTATAAAGTTGAAATTGAAGATGTCGATTTTTTTGTTAAAAATTGTAATTATTTGTTTTCCTTTAGGCAGGAGCAGGCATTGCTCAAACGACAGGTTGGCCGGGCACGGTGGCGATAGTCGGCAAATGGTTCGGCAACGCCAAGAAAGGACTCATATTTGGACTGTGGAACTCGCATACTTCACTTGGCAATATTTTAGGTTAATTGGTATTTTTTTTATTTTTATGAGGAAAAAACTTAAAGCTTTCGTCTCATCTGCTCTCACTCGGCCCGACTGCTGTGTGCACATGTGGGAGACACTGTGACGCTGTTTTGTTTTTTTTTATTAAACAATTCTTTAATTTCTTAAGTTTATGTCCATAATTGAAATGTCATTTAAAACCAAAGTCTACTTAATTAAAAAATATTTTGTAGTATCAATTTGAATATACCTAATAAACGTAAAATTTTAACTCAAAGTGATAGTGTTCAATGAATTTTTTTTTTCTTTAGGCACCGTAATGGCAGCTGAATACGTAGAACACGACTGGTCACTGTCGTTCATATATCCAGCGCTAGTAATGGGAATAGTTGCTTTGTTCGTCTTTCTGTTCCTACCTCCTGAACCTAGGAACGTTGGTTTGACACTAAGTACCGAGAGAACGGTGAGATATTTTTTAATATATTTTTTTATTTTTTTTAGGAGGATTTACTTTTTTGTTAGCTGGTGTTTTTGTTATTAACTGTTAAATTGTTAGGTAAATAATAATTAATTTCATAATATTTTCTTATATATTTTCGTTTTTTGTTTTATAATATCGTAAGGTATTCACAATTTTTATGTAAGTATAATTTAAGTTTTGTTCACAAAACATAAAAAAGATATGTATTACATAAATAAAACTATAAAGATAAGATCAATATAGATAACAATGCATGGAAATATAATGATTAACGTTTAATTGCATAAATAAAATTTATAGAATAGACCATCTCGTTGTAGTGGAGCAGTGTCTCTCTGACCCAACCCCGATACTGTGTGAAGCTGACAAAAAGTAAAGAATGAAAATTAAATGATTGAGGCCGCTGTGGCACAGTGTCTCACTGTAAACGTGAGGGTTCACATTCGAGGCTATGGACTATTTTCACCTTCCCTCTATTAACAAGACAATGTGCGGCATCGAGGTCCACCAACAACAGTAGGATCCCTCTTTCTACCCTGCTTTATGCGGATGAAAGCGAGAAGCTGTAATAAATTATAATAGTTTTGTGGTACATTTTTAAGCGAAGATTAAAAAACAATTGTTTACAGCCGAGCAGACAATCCCATAGGTCTGATGATGAAGAAGAATCAGTCAGTCAAACAGTCATAGTTGGTGACCAGGTAAGTTTTAAATTCAACATTAAATTGTATTTTTGTTAGTTCACTAAAACTGTTTTCTAACTTGTGATCACTTTATATCACTATTTTTATTGTGAGTCACTTTTTATTTCTCTCTAGCTCTTATCACTGTTAATCACCGTTGCTATCACATTCCGTTAGACTCCTACTCTCATCATCACTGGCTACGTCACTGTCACTGTCACTAAATAACAGCATGTTTGCAGGCAGCCAGCTTGCGACCTTCACGTCACTCAGCTAACTCCCCACCGGTAAGATGTAGCTTGTGCTAACTTAGTTGATAAATTGTGGTAAACTTTATATTTGGTAAAATTTTATAATCCTATATTTTATATATTTTACCAAATGTTAAATTGATATATTTTTCTTGCTAATAGTTTTAAAATACATATATGTTTTAAAGTTATAAGTGTAAAAAGTTTTTATAATATTAGAAAAACCATCAATTTTAATGATCGCCATCAAACTTGTTAATTTTTTACAATCTGAAATTACCCTTACCATAAAATATGTTATTAATTCGCAAACGTGAATTTTACTAAAAAACTAAATAACATATATTATTGAAATTATCTTACATGTACTCGTATTGTAATTTTAGGGTATTGTGTATTTTGTTTTTCAAATTAATTAATAAAATTAATAATTGGTAAAATAACATTACTACTAATGGTATTACTTAACTTATTTACCATATTTTAGTACGACCAAGACTAAGTAACAGCGCTACTTTCTGTTCGGTCGTCTCGCTCCAATATATTCTGATTTAATGTAAAATTGTATTAATAATCGATAAAATCACTTCACATTTGGTAAATAACAAATTTCCGGTTTCTTCCCTTAATTTAAAACTTTTTATACTTGGTTAAACTATTTCACGAGAGTTAAATTAAATTATATTTTTTTAGTACCAACAAGACGACATAACAGAAGAAACAGCGTTACTCTCGCATCGTTCGTCTCGCTCTAACGGTGGTGCTGTCTCGCTCTCGCGCGCTCTCTCCATACCTGGAGTGATTGAATTCTCCCTCTCTCTATTCTTCGCAAAGTTGGTCAGCTACACGTTTCTGTACTGGCTGCCTTTATATATTAATTCTTCTAGTGAGTATATTTTTTTAGTTGTACGTATTCATTTTTAAAAAAGTAGAGTCACTCTATTTAGTTCAACTGAAAAAAGGTGTAGTTTAGACTGTCTCAACTTAATTGTGCTTTGGGTTGGAGTCACCACTCTTCGCTTCGTCCGAGTATTTTGTAATTTCTAATTTTGATTTCTTAATTGTCTCGCGTACAACCCTGGATATCTTGCAAAACGGAGAACGAGTTCAAATCCGATATCTAACTTAGTGTCTTTATTCTCATAGCCCACCTGACCCCAAAGGAGTCCGGTGAGCTGAGCACGGCGTTCGACGTAGGCGGCGTCGTGGGCGCGGCGCTGGCGGGCCTGCTGGCGGACTGCGTGGGCGCGCCCGCCTGCGTCTGCATAGTCTTCTATGGAATTTGTGCGCCCGTCGTGAGTATAACTGGCACTTTTACATATATGGGTATACATATGTTGCACAAATGTGTCATGTATAAATTATAAGTTTGTTTAATTTTTAGGGTACCGTACCTTTTGTTGTCCGTCCGTCTGTTGGTTTGTCAAGAACCTTTATTTTAGGAACACTTGGAGATATCAAGTTGAATTTTAAACCATCTACGATCCCTTGATTTCCTGAAAAAATCATATTTCGATATTTACTTAAAAAAAGATATGGCCGTTTATATAGGAAAAAAACGGGTTTGTAGACACTATAAAGGGGATTAAAATTACAGGGTACTTCCGGTTAACCTAAAATTATCGCTAAGCTAAGTTTGCATATCGGAAAAAGCTCGAGACCTAAAATTTTTATACGGTACCCTCAGTGGGCGAGCCCGACGATTTTGATTTTTCAAAAGCAAAATTTATTTTTCGTTTTCCTGTAAACCTTTTATTTTGACGTAGAGACCGTCGTTAGATAACTCCTATTACAAAATTAATTTCAAAGTCTCTGTTTTCTTTGTAAATTGTGGTTTGTGATTTTTGCTTTTATTATCTTTTTCTCTTATTTTTTATATAGCTTTTAGCGTACCAAACGTGGGGATCGCTATCCTACACGCTGAACGTAGCGTTGCTGGTGATAGCGGGCGTGCTGGTGAACGGGCCATACGCCCTGATCACCACCGCTGTCAGCGCTGAATTGGGTAAGTGCACAGTTTAGAGAAACTAAAACAAAGTAGTTTTCTACAAAAATATGTATGTATATTTTAATGTATATTATATGCACGCAGGTACTCACAGTAGCCTCGCTGGTGACGCTCAAGCGCTAGCGACGGTAACTGCCATCATAGACGGTACTGGGAGTATTGGTGAGCTTCATTTTTGTACAATTATTGCTAGGGAACTTTTTTGTAATATCTCATTACGCTTTTAATATTTGCTTATTTATTTTTTAGGTTTACACTGTATCTCACACATAGCAGGATAGGCACAAGGAACCTAGTCTTAAGATACTCCGGTTCTATTAAGTTCCGATCCGCACTTTCCGCCGAATTCTCGAGGCATTGCATGTTGCGGATTTAATACTTATATGTGTATAATGTGTGGTATTTTAAAAGATATTGAATAATCATAGCTAGTGTCAAATCTCTCTCTTTGCAGGCGCGGCGGTGGGCCCCATGGTGGCGGGCGTGGTGTCGAGCGCGGGCAGCTGGCGCGGCGTGTTCTACATGCTCGTGTCCTGCGATCTCGTCGCACTGCTCCTGTTGCTGAGGTAGGCTTGATGAAGACATGCACTTAGATATGGAAACCCGATTGTTCGGTGACCGCGGATTGACCATGAATTATACGGATAAGCGAAATTTTCATATAACACTAGCAATAGCAACTTATTATTATAATACAGGCAAATTATACAACATTTATACACCCATCCTCATAAACTTTCAAATTTATGATACTAATAGATGTTTTAAAAATAGTTTTTAATTAATAAGTAATCATTATTTATAATTTCAGGATAGCAAAATGTGAAATAGTAAAAATAAGGCAAGAAAGACGGCTCGCGTCACCACGATTTGTTAGGATAGAGTAAACAGTATTAAAACTAACGTATATAAAACGGAGTGTCTCAACACTAGTTTTCCTCCGCCTACCCTGCTGTATGCGGGATACTGTGTACAGATAAAAAATGAACTTAGTAATTTAATTTTCCGTTTTTAGTCTTTACACATTTATTATATTTAATGATTTATATGAATTTATGAGATTAATCATTTAAGATTGGTTTTTGTTTAAATTACTTTTTGTATTAATACTCTTATATTTTGGTGCAAAGGAATTGTTATTAAATGTATATTTAAAATTAATAAAATGAGACACTAATAATACTCCATATTGTCTATTCAAGAGCACTGCTAGTGTTGTGTGGTGGAACCAGGGAAATTAAAATAATTCAACAACTGTCGGGTTTACAGACACCACTGCCCCACTGTGACAAAATGCTAATTAAAATAATGTAATATTTAATGTATATATTGTAAAATAAAACATTTATAATACATATAAAATTGTATTTTATTTAATTGTATACAAATTTAAGCAAAGATTTATACTATTGTTACGATAAATTAAAGTTTTAAAGATAATAAAAACTAAATATATAACTTATTGAATTTAAGGAATGATTAAGAGGGGAAATAGTTTTTAGCTTATTTTTGACCGGAAACTGTATTTTTCATATTATAATAATATCATTACATTGTTTCTTACTATCTAAAAATACATTATAACTAAAGCATAAAAAATAATTAAAATCAACGTTATATTTTATTTTATATTATAAAAGAAACAACTGCCTTCAAACATTCATACATATTTAAACCAAGTCACAGGCAACAAAATATATGTAATTATTATCTTACGACTATTTAATATTAATTGTTACTATAAATAATTAAATTAGAGAACAAATTCACAATAATTGTAGCTTTACAACATTTTAAAATGTTATTTCACATGAAGAAAAAAATAATATCAAAGTGAAATACAAGTCCATATTCAAATTTACAAAACAATAATTAACACAAAATTCATATTATTTCACTATCAAGCTTTTTTTAAGTGTGGATTAATTCTTTAACAATTTTAATATACATATATATTTAACATTATGAAACGTCTAAGCTCGACCCAAAGGCACTATAAATGATAATGTATCTCCCATAGGACCCCATGAAACTCTTTGGACTTGGAAAGTAATGACCCATGTAATTAGCAGTATCGCCCATACTACAGCTCCCGCACCACTCATTATAACATCTGTAATGTAATTAAATATTATTTATACAAAGCTTGCAAAATACCATTGTGGTGCAGTGAGTGTGTCTCACTAAAAATGAGATGGTTGTGGGTTCAATGCCCAATCTAGGTAATGAAATACTCTCAATTCCTCAGTCTAGAAGACCTTTGTCTTGCAACACTCAATACTCAAATTCTGGGTGCATGGAAGGTAGAGTATCTTGACAATATGTTTTTTCTGTTTATTCTGCTATGTAGAAGATTTTTATAAAAAAAATCATAAGAAAAGAGCACAGTTTATTTATTAATAGTGCAAGTCACCACCATTTACCGGATAAGCTCCAAGAGCGTCGCTTGAGATGGTTTGGCCACGTTACGCGCCGGCCTAAGAACTATGTCGGACGCCTTGCTATACTAGTTCCTGGGGCGCGACCTCCCGGACGCCCAAGGAAGCGCTGGTTGGATGTCGTGATGCAGGACATGAGAGCCAATGGTCTAACCACCGAGGACGCAAAAGATTGTGCAAAGTGGAGTAGGTTAAGTAGGAAGGCAGACCCTGGTAATAGCCGGGATTAATGCCAGGAAGAAGAAGAAGAAGAAGAAGTGCAAGTCACCACCATTAACTGTGTAGAATTTGATATAAGAATAATTTTGATTTGAAATCCAAAATAGAAAGTCACAGTATGTCTTAACACTAGGTCCCCATCACCTACCCTGCTATAAAGGAAAAAAGCATGAAGCTATCAATTTTTTGGTTTCCTAGTAATAATAACAGTCATATAGGTTTATAAAATAATAAAAAACTTACATTTCTTTATTTGTTTCTGTTCATCAAATGGTGGCTTGATGAAGGCTTCCCTGAAGAACCACAATGCATTCACTGCCCAAACAAATGGTAAGAGGATGCAACCAACTGCAATGTACATAACATTTTAAAACAATAAATATGAATACTATAAAAAATTGACAATATCACATCTTTGTGTGTATTTACATTGTAAGCTGAAAATATGATATTTGGGGTGGATTAAATTGGATGATGCAGTGCGAAAATATCTGACTGTAAAATTATCTTCATTTCTTTGCTCTGGTAGACAAAGTGTTCTGCTCCAATTTGGATTAGGAAAATTGGTGTGTCTGAACACTGACTTTTCTCTACATGTCCTATGACTTGTAAAAATATATGAACAAAGGCAGAGAGAATATAGTGTTAAAATACTCCATTATCTAATTTACGCTAATATCAGTAAATAAATATGTTATACATTTTATTTGTTTACTTTGATGATGTACATGTCTACGATCTCAACATGTATCCTACAAATATTTCTATATGATTTGCTGATACTCTAATATTATTGTATTTATTTGTTTACAAGTATAGAAGAATTAATTCCGCAAATATTACAAGGTGTATAAACTATATTAAGCTAAAGAACTTTTAAAAGAACTATTATATTTTTTTTTATAATACTATATATATATATATATATATATATATATATATATATATATATATATATATATATATATAGTATTATAAAAAAAAATTCACATGAAAACTTTCTTATAACTCTAAGTATTACCTTTAAAATACCATCTACAAAGATTGAGTTTTTTCTCATTTGATAATCTATTTAAATCCATTTTCTTATATGCACTTTCACAAGTATTTGTTAAAGTAAAATTAATAAATGAATATAATATTTATAATTTATATGTCATCAACGAAAGAGCCGAAAACTGAAAATTTTTGCAGGAAAGCACAGATGACAGAAAAGATTTATTTCTCACGAGAAATTTGCAAGAAAGTGACATCTATCAAATTGAATTTGACGTAACTCCAATAGCGATGCGACATACTGGTACACAGGTACTCAAAGAAAAGAATAGACATGCTTAACAGACATCACCTACAAATTATCCAGAAATTATTATTACATTGAAAACAACACATAAAAATCTACAAATACCAATAAAATGTATAAAAACTACATTATAATTTGAAACTTCAACTAATAAAAGATATAATAAACGTAAAACGGATCAGAACATTAAAACTACACAAAACATGGCGTAGTTTGTTGAATGTCAATCTATCATCTAAAATGTGAAATAAATAAAAATGTTTAAACATATGAGTGATGTTATACCGTGCGTGGCTATTCTTCTGTCTGTTACACTAATATGTACGTATAAATATACAAAAAACGACCATTTTTAATTTAAAAAACAAATTTAATTAATTCATATATTTTGTTAAAAATCAACATTTAACGCTTTAAAGGGCCTTGGTTTATAATAGATCGTAATAATTGGTTGTACACGCAGGATATTGAAGGATTTTCATTTATTTGTAAAATATATATTTTATATAGTCGAGGTCGGAAACTGAGTAGCTAAGAATGTAATAACATAACGGATTTTTTTCACATTCCTTTCTCTAAAATCTAGTTCTACTTAAATTTGCAAACGTATAATGTTCTTAAAACATATATGAAATAAGATTATTTAAGTGTAATTTAAAATTATTTAATTAAGTATTGCGAATTATAAATAAGATAATTATATTTGAAAAAAAAAAAAATTTTTTATTAATATAAACAAAAAATCTACAAATTGACTGTTGAGCAATATGTTATGTTATAGTACAGATTTTCATTTTTAATTATTTTTATTAGTTTGTTAAAACATAATTATTAAAGAAACTAAATATTTTCATATTTAACATTTAATATAATCACACATTAATTAGGAATAGGGTTCTATTTAATTTTTATACATACAAATTAATAACACTATGTTTTCCTTTAATGAAAATGTTATAGTTTTTTTCTTATTTTATCTTTTTAATGTAAATAAGCCAACTTAGTATTTTTTCATGGCTTCACACTGCGGGCAGAGGGAACCAGGGAACTTAGTGCTAAGACACTCTTTCCAAATTATTATGCATTGCATGCATTCCACTCTTTCCACCAAATTCGGGATGCATTTCGTTTTGACTTAAACTACTTAGTTTTTTTGCCTTTTTATTTCATGCAAGTTCAGTTGGGGCTGAAATGTTGTAACATACATTATACATAAAAAATAAATTTATTTTGACAATTGAATATGTGAGGACTCAGCAATATAACATTTACAATCAAATGCTCTGTTCTGCTTCTGTGCTATGATGATCTCAAAGTTATTGTTTCAATAACAATGCAAATATTAGTACAAATAAATTGTAAATACATAATTTACTTAAAAAAGACTTAAGCCTATTGTGAAGGCCATATTGAATTAATTTTTTTCATTTCTTCGTTATGGCAAAACTAGACATAGTGTTGATTTTCACCACTCAACACAATATCACCATTAAGAAAGGAGTGTATTGGCATTAAGTTATATATGATTTTCCTGTTATATGCATTGTAAATATTAAATTTACATAAATAAGGTTTTTTTTCTTTCGCCACACATGCACAATATAATGCACATGCATAATATAATGCACATGCACAATATAAACCAGAGGTTAGTTATAGTTAAGAGACTGCCTAAAAATAGAGAAATTGCACATAAATCCTTTATCCTCTTACCAGAGTAAGGAGACAATTATAATTCACCCTGAGTGGGAATCAAAATCACAATTGTCACATTTACTGTCAGACTGTGACCTCAACAATAATAATGAAGATTTAAGGTCAATTTTGATCAATGTTTACTTGAAGGTTTGAAAGTACACAAACACATAAATTAGCATTTAAGGAAAGGCTATATATAATTATCATTTTATTTTTTTATAAATAAAACTTAAATTACACTGTTTTTTATATTTATTATGATACTTTGTGTCTATGTTTACTTTTTTCTGTTATTATTTTTTTTTTGCTTTACTATTACTTAAGTTATAATATATTTTTACATATTTTTATTAAAGCTACAATAGCTTTGTAGCAGTGAGACAGCATCTGGCTTTAATTGCGATGGTTTTGTGTTCAATTCATACAAAAGGAATGACTATTTAAAATTATTTTTATTTCCTAATTCTGGTAACAAGAAAAAGAAATGCTTAAAAATTGGACAGAATGAGGAAATAGGTGAAGGCCTATCTACTGTTAAATAGCAACACCGTATAGAATCATTCCATTTCCAATTGTATTTAACTTTTATTTTAATACATTGGAAGAGTGTGTTATTATCAATTTAATAATACATAATAATTAATTACACATAAATTGTGTGTGCAATGTAATGGTTACATAACTTGTAAATATTTGACATGTTGAAAATAGACCAGTTGATTGAACTTACTTAAAATGTATACAAAAACTAATGTTAAATGAATAAGTGAGAAGTAATAATATTATAATTGAAATTTAGCAACTTACTTGATTGATGCGGGATACAGAACAGCTATAAATATTGAATTTGTAACTAATTTTTATTTGTACATATATGATTAACTGATAACATTGTACTATGAAAAATTACAATACAAGTATTTTCTTTAATATAAAGGCGTGAAGCTGTTTTTATTCTAGTAATCAATATATATGTTTTATTTTCCAGGCAAAACCGAACCCCCCACACCCTACCTAGCGTTATACAGTCCAGGCGACACTGAATATACGGATGTTTTAGTGAGACGAGCGTTTGATAACTTGACGTTAGTGTGCGAAGTCAGAGGCGATGCTTCCTCGAGGGTCTACGTGTGGAACTATGTGAATGATAATGGCACTGATGGGGGCAGGTAAGAGGGAGGATTAGAGAACTAGATCATTAGTTAGGGATTTTTATATTTAAAGTTATCTTAATGCAACAACAGCCTGTCAATGTCCTGGCCACTTTGAATAAAGATTATGATAGATTATTTCCATATTTTGTATCTAAAATAACAAAGCACGATACTAAGTTTTGCCACCTTGCAGGTAATGCAGCAGGTGCTTGCAGCTTTTACACTTTTACGATCTCTTTGTATTTCACTCCACCTAATGAGACAAATGTATGATAACTTGACAGTAAGTCAGTTAATGTAAAACTACGTAAATCATAATGGCACTAATATGTTGGTGTTGAGGTTAAGGGAGAAATATAAACAATACTCTCTCGCTCGCTCATTTCGTTAACGTTACTCATTAGGTATTTTATAGTATAATCTTTTCAACCTTTTCAGGCCATTCTCTCTAACTCCGTCAACGAGTCCGTCCCCAAACAGCACGTTAGAAAGAACCTTCCTCCAGCCATCAGATAGTGGACACTACATGTGTTCAGCCCCACCATTCAGTATCACAAAGTACATATTGGTTCAGCCGAGAGGTAAATAGCGAATTTGTTACATTTGGTGATTTTTTCACGCTTTTCCCGTAGCAGTACAGTAGAGGGATTATGTAGTGCTGAGACGCGTTGTTCCCGCAATCCAATTTTTGAGTTATTACGTGATAGAGTAAGAAAATGAAAATAAATTGAATATAGTCATTTTCCTTCAGTGGGGACTGAAGTGCAACGTTGTATTCCGCCTCATAAAAGTTAATTGACAACGGATTGTCTTTACACTATGTTCTCTCCTTCACTATGCTGTATGTTCTTGCAGGTCCCACGCATTGCGCGCGCGGCGCCTTCCGCTGCGGCGCGCGCTGCGTGCTGCCCGCGTACGTGTGCGATGGGCGCCGTGACTGCGCGCACGCAGAGGACGAGGCTCCGCCCATGTGTGCCGTGCAGCCCTGCGCAGGTACACACACATACTTGTGTAATATATATACACAACCCACGCGTGTGTGTTGTGTCATGTGTGTTAGTGTCAATAATGTTATTCAAAATAAGAAGTTTCATCCTTCATTTTTTTAACCTGAAATAATTTACCACCAGTTCACTAAAGTTCGGACTTAGACCTGAAAAGTGCCAGCGCAAGAAACGAGGGACTTTTTTTACGGTTTATGGTTATATTTTGTATGGTTATATAAAATACAATTTTGTTAATATGACTTAAATGAAATAAAACATCACCTATGTAAATCATTATCTAGATTTCATTGACTTTTTTTCTGCATAAGTCCTGAAATTTGGTGCAATATAAATGTATATTTCACTCCATATAAAATTTTATGTAAAATGACCTATCATACAAAAATAATAATCAAAATCCGTTTACGACTTGGTGAGTAATCGCGTAACAAATATACAGTCGAAATAAATACCTCCTTCAAGACTGTATGCCCCGCAGGCGCGGACAAGCTGAACTGCTCGTCGGGGCGCTGCATCCCGGAGGCGGCGTGCTGCCGCGGCACGCCGCTGTGCCGCCAGCCCGCCTGCTGCGACGAGCACCCCCTGCACTCCACCGTCGAGGGTGAGAGCACACACACAGAGATAGACAAACATATATATTCTTTGTAGGGACAATTCTGCTTCTTGTGATTCTACTTCTAGTAAAAAAATTAAAAAAACACTTCACAATGATATTCACAACGTTATATAAGCTTTTAAAGGTCAAAAATGTGTTTCGTTATAATGCTACTCCTCCTAGACCATTAAACCTACAGCTTTAAAATATTGCAGGAATGTTGTGGACGACAAGGTGATCCAGCAATCCAGCGTTTGGTTGTGGTTGTTAATTCTAATTGTACATTTTGAGTAAATGGTCAAAATGTGTCCCATAGAGTGAAACTATTTACTATATATATTTACTATAGTAGTAATTCACGCGCACAGCTTGAACTTTGACCAACCTAACTCAGCGTTTGCGGACAAAGCAAGCGGATTTTGCGCAACATAGCTTCGTTCAGCTCCACCCGCCGTGCACAGCATGTGGCGAATCCTTGTAATATACATAATATATAAATAAATAATAATATAATTTTATATATTTTTCACTTACAGGTTATGTAGAAGTGGAATATCCTCCCCTATTTGAAGATAGACATGCTCCAGATGAGTATGGGTTCATACAGTCCACTATATACACTGTTACCGGTATATATATCTTTCAATTATATTTGTTTTTTTTTTAATAAAAATGTGTTCGTGGATTCTAAGTGCTGTATGATTATACATATTAAATATTTTATTTCCTCAAATGAAACTCGAACCCAAATCTTTTACGTTTCACAGCCATGCTTGTGCTCCTGCGTCATGACTGGCCTTCGTTGTTTATTTTTATTTCTGTTTTATTTTGGATTTTGAGGCTGTTTATATATAGATTAATCTGCGTCTTTTTGCGACGCCCTGATTGTAAACGTTTCTGAGTTGAATTCCTACTCAAGGGGTCAAATAAAATGTTTAATATTTTCATGTTCTCTGGTAACGTAGCAAACAGCTCTCAACACGCAATGCTTTACAAATTTGGCAGAAAGTGGCGTACGACAATATCTTAATTAGGAACGGACTGTAGTATTAAACTAGATTCCCAGATTCTACCTGTTTACCCGGGTTGCTATCGACGGGATACAGTATACAGTTTGGAATACCTCTCCCCAAGTAATAATGGAACAAAACCGTCGTGTTTACAGTCGCACGTCATTCATTTCTTAATTTTCTTTATCAACAGCATGTGCACTAATATTTATGATAGCGGTAGTGTTGCTAGTCTCCGCTCTCTGCAAGATGCACCTCAAGAGGGCAGCACTACGTGGTTACGCGCACGCACATCGAGCCACGGCACATCATTATGCGGTGAGATTTAAACCTGTTACCTCCTTGTATTATTATTGTTTTTTAATTAAATTGAGGAAACTAATAACTTTAGCAATATATACACCAAACAGTTAACACATAATAATATTATAATTTTAGTTGAAGTAAAGTTTTTAAAAAGAGCCCGTCGTATCGCAGTAGTACGGTGTCTGATTGTCGGTTGTGGGTTTAATTCCCATTATGTTATTAAATTAATTATTTTCATATCTCTGTTCTGTGCTTTAACTTACCAATTTAAAGTGTGGTGTTGCTGCTCTTCGTTATAATTGAAATTATAAATCATATCTACTATCATTTATCTATTAAAATATGTATAATTATACATATGTATTATTATTTATATCTTTACTCTTTCAGGCCCGTTACCCACCACGCTATGAATCTACAAGATTATTAGACGCCGGAGCGCCCACCACTCCAGTTAGAAGTGTACAAGTTGCTGTTAGTATATTTATTTATACAGGGTGTCCCAGGAGTCAACGATAAAACGAAAACAGGTGATAGACTAAGTCGTGACAGTTATGAGAAAAATATAAAAAAAAATCTGTGTCATGTATTTTTCATATTATATTGATTTAAAAAAATATCGGAAAAACCGACACCTGTGATGATTTTTCAAGTCCTAAGACTACAAATATTACTCTTTTTTCATTTTTTTTTCTGTAATGTAATCATGAGTAACCCTTCTATGAATTACAGTTTAAGATTGAAACATACCTGCATCGGTTTTCAATAAAATGCCGTGTTTTTGCAAAACATTAAATTAAAAATATTTAGTACACCCAATTTTTTTTATATTTTTCTCATAACTGTCACGACTTGGTCTATCACCTGTTTTCGTTTTATCGTTGACTCCTGGGACACCCTGTATATTTTTATTTGTTTATGTTTATCTATATGTACACATATATATACTAGTGGACCCGAACGCGGCTGCGCCCGTTTGATCTATACGAATATTTATTAAATATGTTTATGAAATTATTTTCAGTTTTCAATAGATGCGTTAAGCAAGCTCATTTTGGGTGACGTTTTCTAACAACAAACTTTGCAAATCGTTGCTTAGCAACGGTCGCATAGCGACGGTTGTTATTAACATGGCGGAATAAATTACATGTCAAATTAATAAGTATTTTTAATATATTGATATATATCGAAAATATCACAAATATGAGAAATAAAAGTATCCTATGTTCATCCCGAGACCCTCAAGTATCTCTATATGAGTATTTAATCCCAATTAAATTAGCGGTTTGGCCCTGATTGCGTAAAAGACAGACAGACAAAGTTACTTTCGAATTTATAATATAGTTATGCATATATATATATTAACTAAACACTTGAGGCAGTCGTGGCCCGATGGTACAAATGTGTGACGAAATGTGATGGTTATGGGTTCGATTTCCCCTTCCCTTCCCCGGGGAATTAGGGGAGTTGTTTTAACCTTACACTGTATGCAGCAGGGTAGGCAGAGGGAATATAGTGTTAAGACATCCAGTTTCCATTTTTCGGCTGAATTGTGGAGGCATTGCATGTTGAGTGGCGGAACGCCGCGCTTTGCTACGACACCAGAGCGACGGTTGCGTTCACAGTCACACGCTTGTAACCCTATGCCACGACTGGCCTCAATGAAATATTTAATATTGTCATTTCCATTCTCAGGTAACAAAGCAAAACGTGGAGTTGTGTTCCGCAACGTATACGCAATGAGAATTCAGCGGTGCATGGAGAATGGCGTGTCTTAACACTAGGTTCCCTCTGCCTACCCTATTTACCCGCAGTATCACGCATGTGCGTGAATTCCAGCTACGATCAGAATTTTATACATTTTCTAAAATATATTTACATATTTGTTCTTCAATGTGGAATACCTACTTTAGAGCCCATGTGTACAAAATGAAGTTGCCAATATATTATTTACTTTTTTTTGTTTCCAGGAGCCACCTACATCTCCTCCATCCCGGCCTGAGTTGTCAGGTTCTCAGGGGTTTGGTTTGTCTAGATTGTCTGCCATGTTCTGTTCCAGATATAGACAGGTTGGTTTTTTTTATATATAAATATGTATGTAAGTATAGATTTTATTATATTTGATTATTTTTTTTGGCTTCACGCTGTTATTCTATAATTGTTACAATTACTTCTTTTGGAACATCTTAACATTCTACCCTGCTTTGGGCATGACAGGGTAGACACTGGGAACCTAATGTTAAGACATTTCGTAAGAAATAATTGATTCCAATGAAGGAATCGAACTCACAACTCTCCCGTTTGTAGTCAGACGCTAAATTTATGTGATTAATCTAAATAATAATTTTGAAAAAATGCAGGTGCCAACACAATGTTGCGAAGTCGAAATGACAGATGTCAGATCGACATCTCTAAACAGTTCCCCTACGCGTAATCGAACGGACGACCTCGACTATCGATCACCAACCTACTGCGATTCCGATATATACACTAACCCAGACCTGTCGCCAAGAGATTTGAATTATATGTCGACGCCATTAGAATTCTTCCGACGAAGAACTCTACGACGAAACACGTTAGACAGGGTAATAGACCAACTGACAGTGCAACGGCCGTTAACGCTGCATCTGGGAAGGTTCCAATTGAACCTGCCGAGGCTGGGCAGGTCCGAGACACGTCCGGACACGCCCAACGTGGCGGAGATCAATATAGACGAATTGGATTTCGTTCGTCTAAATTCTAACGATACGTACACGTTGAATGGTCGTACTATAAGATTGTTGGGGGCGAATTTTGAAAACTTTGAAAATTATCACCTAAATGGATCAAGACCGCCTCCGTATAATGAAGCGATGAGACATAAATATGGCCCCCCGCCGGAGTATTTGAGTCGAGAAGCGATTAATGATAGTAATGATAACGAGAATGAAGCTAGAACTAATGTTGAAATGCCGCCATGCTATGAGGATTTAGCTTCCGGTGTGGATAACAATGCTAATGATATAACGGTTAATGTAATTGATGTAAGTGATGGTAATAATGACAATAATGATAATAACTTGTTCGTTAATACGGCTAATTCGGTAAATAATGATGTTAATCAAACGGTTGACTCCGTTAATTCGGTTAATAATGATGATAACCGAACGGTTAATTCTATTAATGCGATTAATAATAATAATGATAATGATCCAACTAGTGATATTCCAGAAAGTATAAGTTCAGTTATCGATAATTTGCCAGCGATAGATAGTGATGTGAATGCTAACGATACTTATGATAATTCTATTAGTGTTCAGTAGATTTTTTTTTTATTTAGCTTTTTTTACAACGAAAGTTATAGATTATATAAAATGAAAATTCTTGATATTTTTCATAATATTCTATTTTATTATAGTTTTAAAATGTATGAAATATCGTCCGTAAAAAACTGAATATCATACAAATAAATAAAACCTAGTGTTTTTTTAATAATATTTACATTAATTGCAAGATTAAAAAAAAATAGTAATTACAAAAAACTCAAAAAAATCAAGCAGCTGTATTTCAAAAAGTAATTGATAAGAATATGTTTTTGATTAGAATATTATAAATCATGACATTTGAAACAATATATATATACAGTCGAAACCCGATTAACCAGATTGATTATTCTCGATTTTCCGGTTAATTAAAAATTGGTCTTAAACTTTGAAATAATACCCAAACACAGTTTCGCCCACTTAAACTCATTGTTTTATTATAACCAAATTATACAAAATGTTTTCATAAATTGTAGTGCATGTAGTATTCTGATGTATAAGCTATATTACTGTAAAGTTTCATTTAAATCTATTCGGTAATTTTGCTTGAAATTGGAACAAACATCTATCCTCACAAACTTTCAAATTTATAATATTAGTAGGATAGGATTGGTAAAATATTAGTAATGTTTCTTAATTTTTTATTTGGTAATCCGGATAATATCCAATCATTATAATTGATAGCCGATTAATCGAGTCTCCGCTGTCAATATATATTTAATATATATTTAAATAATAATAAAAAGTGCCTTAAAACAACAAATGAACTAGTCACAATGGCTTTTTGCTCACACAGTAGCTGTCAATGTATATTTTTTTAAATAATGGTCACTAAAAAAATGAAAGATAATAAATATTATTTGTGCGTGTATATTTTTAATCTGTAAATGTTTTAGCCCAGTTCTAATATGTTTAATATTAAAAAAGGCATTAATATTGTATGTAGTTGTCAATATGTTTATTGCATTCCTTTAGAATTATTAACATTTTTTCAAATTTGGTTTATAATTTTTTTAATTCAAAAAATGGTTATTATTAATATTCTATAAAAAAACATGTGCCTTGGGAATTACTGAACAGGTTTTAGTCTAAAAAAAATAGAAGTAGTGATGTTTTGACTAGTGTTGTATATATATATATTATATATTAGTATTCTACCTCCATACATTACAATGACCAAATGTGCTTTACAATTTTAAATATCAACAAAAAAATAATGATTGAATCATTTCGTTTTTTCTTCATGTCTAGTCGATTTAAAAATACTCCATTCCAATTTTATTTGCCGATTTTATTGTGTTCTGCCATAATAAAAACTGCCATATATTTATATTAGTTTATAATAATAATAAAAAATACATATGGCATAATGTTGTACCTTTGACTTTCAAAACGAAATGATCCAATACATTACTGCCACACTTAGTGTTAAGTATTAAGTAATAAAAAAATGTATATAATAAATAGTTTGTAAAATAAGCACAAATTTGAGCTTTCATTGCTAAAAAAACATTGTTTTAAATTCCAATTTTTTAGTATCATTTTGTATAAAACATACTTCTTTAGTACTTACATAAAAATCTTAAAATTGATAACAAATCTGTCCATTTTTAATTTTATAATAAAATTATGACTAAAAAGACAATAAAATTATGGAATTGATTCAATTACTATGTATTTTTCGATTTTTTAAATGGAAAAATATGATTGTGCGTATTAAAAAAAAGAAATAACATTTAAATTTAGTATTTAGTGTATATTTAAATTACTTGCCAGTTTATTTGTTAAAAACTTGCCATGGTATAATAATATAGATATTTTATAATATAACATCTTTATTTACAGACTGTAATGAATACGGGTGAATGTTTATGGGTTCATTGTATACTCAGGGGAATGAATATTTTTTTATATCCGCTCTAGAAGCAAGACAATGTGCGGCGTGGAGTTACACCACTCAGCACACAAGGCAGGAAGTGCATATTAAAAAATAAAGAAAATTGTAACTTAACATTTGATATTTTAAAAAACGTAATTGAAAATGGAATTAAAAGGGAAAATTAATAAGCGAAGATATTTGATTTTTCATATTTAATTACGTTAAAAATAAAGTAATTAAATATGAAAAATAAATTCGCTTCGCTTGTAAATGGTTTTTTTTTCATTAAAAAGAATTTGAGGCGGTCTTGGCGCCGGGTTACAACCGTGCGACTGGAAACGGGACGGAGTGGTGGACTCTCCCTACCCTGCTATGTCAGGGATACAGTGACAAACTAAAAACTATGACTACTAATGACTTTATTTATATTATAATATATCTATATACATACAGATAATAATTATCATTTGTTTCAGATATCGATATTTGTTATCGATTTTGTTTTCTTAAACAGTACTTTTTACACATCAATAGACTAAATGTACTTAAAACTCTTGCAACATCACTTTTTTAGTTGAAACCTGAAAAAGAATAGGTTCTTACTGTTTTTATGTAAATAGGATCTGATGTAAAACATTAATTTCATGATTTTCATAAGTTTCTTTTAAATTACAAAGCGAATATTTTGTAGTGCTTTCTTTTTGTTACGAAAGTAAACAGAAAGAGATAACGATTAACGATGATAGATATCTGTTAAGTAATTTAACGGGAACTTATATAGGAGTTATGAATTTGCTTATAAATCTTGTGATAGTTAAAATAAATATATATTATGTATACATATAAGTCAATAAATTTTTATGTATAGTTTCTAATACTAAAATTTTGTATAAGAATAAGAACATATAGCTTAGTTGTTTAGAAATGTATAAAAGAGGTGTAAAAATCGTCTCATATAAAAAACACTAATATATTATATTGTTTATTCATTATTATCTTTTGCAAGTGCGTTTTGAATCGTTAAGTAATTGTGCCCATGGGTGTAGGAAGAGCTAGGGATGGGTGGCCCGTGCCCACCCCAGAATAGTCTGAGGCCACCCGAGAAATTTTACTTACAAAAAAATTGTCATAAGAAAATTGGAAAAACAACTTTTACAGGAACATATCTGTTCAAATGTAAAGTTTTTATACAAAATTATAGTATTTAAATGGTTAAATTTAAATTGTTATATATATAAGTAGAACAACGCACGTGAACAATAATGTAACATATCACCAATTTTACGGCTTTTTTGAAGTGTTGAGTAAAAAAAATGTTATATTTTTAAAATCTGTTTTTTCTTGGAATAGTGTGATTTTAAACAAATATTAAAATTGATCATAATTACATAATATAGTTTTTTTTTTGTGAATTTGAGGTTTGGAAGGAAAACCAAATAATCAAATGAATGAGAAAAAAAATGTAAAATCAAATCGGCACAGTTAATTAAAAGGCGGCCACTACCACCGTCGTCGACCGTACTATTAAATATTAACATTGTAAGAAAAGAAAAAAGAATTGAAAAGGGTCAGTGTTATCACTTTAATGAGGCACCTCAAGGTTGTAAAATTTTGGTATATTATAACTCTATGCGTTTTCTTAATTATGAGATAACATCTAACTGTAAACGCGACGATTGCAGCTTCGATACCCACTTGATGGAACTATTTATATCAAAGTTTTTAACTTAAAATAAAAGGTTTTTTGTATATACTAACATACGTTCCGTTTATATTAACAAAAAATCATAATTTTTACATAAAGTCACACCGTTCTAAAACAAACATTGTTAGTTAATATTTATTACATTAAATAAATAGATGATTATAAATATTTGTAGTTATGTTCTGTTTAATCGCTCATTTTGAATAATCGACTTCGAAAATCATTTGTAATCATCAATTTATATCGATATTGTTATAGTACAAAGCCTTGCAAATGCCTTACAGCTAATTAAGTATAAACAAAATAAATATATGTTTTAGAATATCGTTGTTTTATTTTGTTCTTTTATATATTTAAAACAATATTCCCTTTGGACCCTTTACTAAGAAATAATGTCTGATGATAGAATATTTTCAATGATTGTGGTTTAATTCCGATTCTGACAATTTAGCGTTATTTTTTAAATAAAAAAAGGCATAACCAAATAACGTAAACGCGACGGTGATGGGGAACTAAATATTTATTAAACATTATTCATCGCTCTAGTAATTCATCTCGTCTCTTATTTTATTTTAAATAAATAAGTCTCTTAAAAATGTCTCTGTCTCTCATTGTCATTCACATAAGAATATGTTTAACAGTTAACAGGCATATCGGACCGAGAACGAATGACTGCCACTATAGTGTGAATCCTCCCTAATTATTGTAACTCAATAGATTATGGCCTGCGGTCAGAGTTAGGTACCTCCTGCACTTAGAATATGTCTGGTGTCATACAAAACTCTTACTTATTTTCATTTGGCCACGCGGAGTAAGCTATATGCAGCTTTGTCCGCGCAGCAAGTTCAATTCCAACGCCATCTATCAACGACTAAAAGCAAGCTGCTTCCAACAAATAACCCCAAGATGTCGCTATTTTCAATGAACACAAAAAATCAATACAGGATGCCGTATCAATGAATGAGAGATGAATTATATTATTTCGGTCGCTCATTCATATGCGTCGTATATTTGGGAGACGTGGTTATCTACATTGTATGACATTACATTGACTAGGTATAAAGTAAAAATAATAATAGTAAAATGTTTTAGTATGGTTGGTAGTGAGAACATAGTGTTAAGGCACTCCGTTCTCCAGTTTTATGATTATTGAAATGTCTTAATGGGAACGGAGTGGTTTAGCACTAGGTTTTAAGAATCTTAGAACCTAGCTATATGAGGGAAAAAATATTAGGTTTAGAATGGTTGACATTATGAACAGAACGCTATGGCTCAGAAAACTATGGAATTGAATATATTTTATGCTATAAATTTAATTGAGTTGACATCGAAATTACAAGTACAACTATCGTATCATACTTAGCGAAAGGAAAAACCGCGTGACCTTTTATTTTCAAGCCTAAAGACTGAAGTTGAAGAAGTTGATGAATTATTTTCATTTCATCGCCCTAGTTAGAATACAAAGCGCGTCTTTGTATTTCGTCATTCGACACACAATATTTCGAAAAGAAAGAAGTGCGATGCGTGGGGATCAGATTGTTTTAACACTAGGTTATCTCTGCCTATCCTGTTATATAATGCCAAATACGTAACGTAAATTTAATATGTCATTTCCTCGAGTGGGAATCGAATCTACAACCTATCGCATTTACAGTCGCACACTTGTGCCCCTGCGCCGCGACTGGTCTCTATGCATTAAAAAATCAAATACTTTTATGTTTAAAAATACGTACATAAAATTTCTGTTCTGTTCTGTTCTTATATTATGGCGCCCCGAGCGTGCTATAGGACAAAAAATATGTAACATAAGACGTACGACAACATGACTAAGTCAAAATGGATATAATTTGAATATTCTGAGTAGGTACTTGGTCTAGTCTACTAGGTCATTTATTTAAAAAAAAGATTAAATCCTTAAATTATTTTTCTCTTTTTATTTCAGTTTACTGTATAGATACCGAATATACAAAGACAAAAGTAGACAAAGGGAATCTAAATAGAAGGTATTAAAAAACTCTTTTTTTGCTGGATAGTCCATTTATGGAGGAAGCCTATACTTATTTTTCCTATGTATTATATTTCTTGGCTACGTTATATTAGGTCAATGTAACCCACTGTACCTGAGATCAGAGTTACCACCTACCGCTTAAATTGTGTCATGGGTGTCATGTGTCATAAGCGTCATGTGTCATAAGCAGTAGTTATTTTCAGTTGGCCACACGAGAAAAACTTAATGTAAAAGCTAGTACCTTACAATTATTATATGAAAATCGATTATAATTTATGTTAATACTCAAATAAATGAGCAAGTGATCCATTTAAGTTTGTTAAGCAATTTAATATTTTATCTTCACGTATTTTAATGTAAATATTTAAGACGACTGCAAAAAAGTCACGATAGTCACACAATTTAATTCTTGTATATATTTTTTCTGTTCTTAACTTATAAAATGTTTTAATTATATATTTCATAGTGTAAAACATAAAATACTTACATTTTTGTTCTTTGCTGGCGCGCTAAAATTTTGTTTCGGCGGGAAAAAATCGATATTCTCGTCTGACGTATTTCTATAACTCATTTGAAATTGCCGCGTATGACGTAAAACTAACCTCTGACGTCACGCGCCCTCTACATATAACTAACTCGCTCGCACCAATACAAAACAAAAGCGTGCGAATGAAACAGCACGATTCACGTAAAGCTTGTGAATCGAGTTTTTTTTTATGGTCGGCGACGTTCAACTTGAACCTTACGGAATGATAAGCAATCACTGATAGCATTATCTCGCGCTATCACTCCTACGTTACACCAGTCTCAAAATGAAAACGATAACAAACGCATTATAATTAAACGTTTTTAACTAAATCAATTTTCGCACTGCATTGGATTTTGTTAATGAAAAGTAGCAGGATTGAGTTGTACGTCCTAGCCGAATGACGTCAGCAGCAGCGCCGCGGCGGCCGAATCACGAACTAGTATCAGTTAGTTAAAGTCCGTCGGGGAGCGCGGATCGCGGCCGTGTCGCCATGGCCACTATAAAACCGATGAAGAAACACTTCCCCATCGACCAGCTCGTGTGTGTCGGTAACTACGAGCTGGAGAAGACCATAGGCACTGGCAACTTTGCGGTCGTCAAACTAGCCACCCACAATATCACTAAGACTAAGGTTGGTATCATGTATTTATGTGTTTCACCAAACCCTGTGCTATACCAGTTAACACCGGATTCAGTGTGCAGTGTGTGTGATGTGTTTAAATCAAACGTTGAGTTAGGCATTAAAAACTAGTTCCTTAGTCCAAACTGATGGTAGGAACGTGTTTTTATAAAAAAATAACGCAACCCGACCATTTGTGTGGTGCATTGTTTACTATACGCGACTAACATGTCACATGCACTCCGCAATTTGATCGGTTTATATCATAACTTTAAAAATTTCTTTTGAAATTGAAAACTTTTTATTCTTAATTATTTATTTATATTTACATTTTTACAACGAAAAAATGTGGAAAGGATCTAGGACCTTAAATGTATGACCTTCAATTTTGTTTTTGCGACAATTATAGTCAATTGCTAAGTTCATCGCTTGTCCTCTAGTCAATTATGGTGTCGTCTTGTTATTACACTGACGATACACAATAAGTAATTTAAACACACAACTAGACGTGAGAATTAATATTTATTTCTTATAAGAATCTCGTTATATTGTAGTTTTCACCAACTCTCACAGAGAAAGTTCTGTACTGTGTACATACTAGCTGTAAACATGTTAATTTACTTTGATATGTTTTGTTTTTATAAGATTAGGCATTTAAAACATATTTTGATGATCGTCAACTAATTGATGGATACATTTAATTACATATTATAACCTACAAAAATATAAAATATCTCAGTAGTTTTCCTAAAGTTTGTTTTTCTAAATAAATCTTATATAACCTCAAATTATCACTATTTAACATTATGTGTAGAAAAATAAACAAAAACATTTGATTGATGTATTTTTTTTAGTTGATAATAAATAATAATGGTTAAAACATATATTTTTATATATTTTTGCTATTTAAAATTTAGCTCTTTAAAAATATGTTTATTTTTCTACTGTAGAAAAAAACTAAACTTATTAGAAGATTGAAAAATGGATTAAGAAGTTATTTAACTTTCATTTTTACTAAGTTCTATATAATTTATGTTTCATTCATAGATAATATCAATAAATATACTTAGTTAAAATAATATTGACAAAATTAAATTTAAATACAATTTTATTGACGTAAAATATAATCTTTTGAAGTAATGAATTTATAGAATATTAACACATAACTAAGTATAAGTTTTAATTAACTACACTTTTACATTTATATTACTATATTTTAGCATTTACTGTCCCCCATACACAATATTCTTGATTTCATACTGTGGTATCATTAAAAATCACTTACACTAATAACTTTTATATATAATAAAATATAAATGTATGAAAGGTAAATAAAGACAAAATCTCATACAAAAAGCTATTGTGGCATAGCATGATAATCTCTGTAAACAGAATGCCTGTAAGATTGATTCCCACTCAAGTGAATCAATTCAAAGAGAAATTACAGTTTTAAATTTCCTAATTTGATGCACAATGTGTAAATTTAAGTAGAAAGTGTAGAATGGAGTGTCTTACCACTACTTTCTCTCTCTTAAGGGATACAGATATCTGTAGAGTAATCTGTTTTTTTATTAAAAATAACACCACACTCACTCCTACATGTGTATATAGCAGTGGTATGTATAGGATACAGTACAAAAGTAAAAAGAAAAAATTGTATTTTTAAACATATTTAATTCTTTTAATAACAGTCTATACAAGATATAAGTTATAACATCTGTAGATTATATTGAAAAAATATTATAGATGCAACACAAGCAAGTACAATGATTGGAAAAACTTGTAATAAATATTTACTTTATATTATTTATCTTTATATATTTGTATACAGAGCATATTAGAGGAAAATTTGAAATGCAAATATATTCATCGAATCAATCATTGATATAACTTAAGATTTTAGATCAAGATTTTTTTTTATTAAATAAACTTAAAAATTGTTGATTATGCATATTTTAAATTTAAGGAATAAATAAATAGTTATGTTAAAAATTAAAAGATTGGCATAATATAATAAGCTCTTTGTTTTATATTATACATAATTTGACAAAATATTTTTAGGTGTCCTATTCTGCATAATAAAAAAGTTACTATGCAGAATAGGACCCCTGGAGTCCCCTAGGAGTCGTGGCACAGGGCCACAAGAGTAAACGCTTTTATTCTCACAAGAAGAAAAGAAATATTTAATATTTAAATTTACTCACTCTGGCAACGAGGCAAAGCGAGGCGTTGAGTTCCTTCACTCAACATGCAATGCCTCGTGAAATTGGCGAAAAGTGGGGAACAGAAATGTCTTAATGGAAAGGGAGTGTTCATGTTCATGTTTCCTATTCCCTCTTTTTATACTTCAGATAAAAAAATATATAAAATTAGGCAGTAGATTAATATTTTTTATTATCTATATTTTTTTTTTATTTCTATCTATCAGCCTTTTTTAAGGTCCACTGCTGGACATAGGCCTCCCCCAATGCTCGCCACTCCGTCCGCTCCTGCGCCCTTTGAATCCAGCGGTTTTTTTATTTACTTATTAAAATATACTATAACATGAATATTTAAAATGATCTTTACTACAATGATTAAAAAGTATGTATAGATAGGAATAGTAAATAAACACAATTATAAATATTATAAATTACATTTTAATTGTAAGTAAACAATTTCTATAAATTATTTACGGGAAAAATTAACGTAAAAAAAAGTAAAAATGCTGTCTGTTAATTTTTTTTTTATAATATTCTTCTTATTATACCTTGCCGAATACTTCGTAAAATGCATCGACAGTTTATTAATGGGAACGGGGTGTCTAACCTGCTATGTACGGGAAACAGCACGAAGCTATAAAAAAAATAGTCATTTAGGTGGTGTAAAGTCAACCTACATATTACAAGTGTAATTATCTCATGAGATCAAGTTCTTGTACAATCACCCATAAGCCAATATTTCTCATACAAGAATATGAGATCGGACCGAGAACGAACCGAGAGTTTTTCGTAGACCTAGAGCGGAGAACAAGAGAGGTCCTCTCGAAAAACATATTGCATTTAAGAGTTACATTGTAGAGTTAGAGGAAAACAACGCCACGCTTTTTCTTCAAGCTTGTTACCAGAGCGAGGCAACGAAAATAATTCATTTCCTCCATTTCAATCGACCCTGCGTGTGGACTCGATTGAAAAAGAAAGAAAACTAAATTGTTGTATTCTGCTTCCAATAGTCGAATGACACTTTTTATTTTTTAATACAAAAGTTAAAAATAAATAAAATTGCTAGGTAATTGACGAATAGAAACCCCCATGTACCGTTTCGAGCTGAAAAAGAATGATCACGTTAGTCATACACTACTCTTGGCTGTATCCGCGGGCGAAGCCGTAGGAAAAAAGTTGTATGTCCATATATATATACATAAAATATTACGAGTAAAATATATTAATCAATAAATTACTTAATACCTAAAGAAGTTTATTATGTTATTAAATAATAATGAACATATTTGTGGTTGTGTGTTTTTATACAATTCGTATAATATCCTCAATTTACTGTATTGAAATTATATACGTACACAGGTATACAATATTGGGTCTGTAGTAGCGCAGTGGAGTGGTGTGTGCGAGTGAGCTCGCGATGGTCGTCAGTTCGAGTAATCTATCGTTCGAGTAATTATCATTTTAAAAATGTTTTTATTATGACAGCACGGAATCTCACGCCCCCTTAATCTAACTATTTCATTGCTAATTTAAAAGATTATTACCAAAACATTTGTTTTATTGTTATTTCTATTTGTTTAATACAATGCATAATTAACCTATTTACTTTATTTTGTTTATATGTTTTTAGTTATATTTTTTTACTTTGTCTTTCTATTAGTGTGTGATTTTTACGATTCAGGCTGTATCCTACTTATTTTTGAAATATTGTATATATAAAATAATTTAAATATAATGATTCCCCAAATGGGAATCGAACCTCACATGCATCATTAGAAAGGTAATGATTATAAAGTAAGTAGTTTTGGATATTGGCCTAAATAAATAGAAACATTTTGCTTGAAGCCCGATTTTCTTCAAAGGCAAAACTTCTTGCGTTTGAAGTATATCTGACATGCAAGTTGAAGCTTCCAAGATAAATAAGATTATTTATTATTGTTTTTTGTTTAAATATTATGTGATTTTATTTAGTTCAAATAAATATTATTTATCGGTCACAGCTTCGGTGCTTGTTTGTGTAATTATTCGTTTTCGTATGTCTTGGCTTTTATTAGCTCGACCTGTATGTATCTATTTGTCAATGTTTTTTTTACCTTTACCCTATATCCCGCATATAGCAGGGTAGGCAGGGGGGAACCTGTGAACCTAGTGTTAATATATTCCTTTTCTATTAAGACATTTCCGTTCGTCACTTTTATCCCAATTCAACATGGCATTGCGTGTTAAATGCGATCAATCATTAACATTTATTGACCGCGTACAAAAGAAAAATGCTCGCTGTTTGTGTGTCCATGGTGCTACATGCTGTCAACCTCGAGTGTCAAGTGTCCATACCCCGATTTGCACTTGGCGATTCGAGGTCCACACCTTGCAGCAGGGGTGCATCCAGCCGCCCCTGATATAAGCTTGCTTTGCTTGAAGTTAGTTGTCAGTGAAGACTATTAATAAATCAAAATATGGAAAAAAATAGTAAGCTTGCGTCCGTAAACGTGGTTGTGGGTTCGTATAACATTCGAAACGAAATATTTCATATTTTCATTTCTTTGCTCTGGTATCGAGGCAAAGCGCGGCGTTGAGTTCCGCCATTCAACAATCAATGCCTCTAGAGCTAGGAATAGGCTCCCTCTGCCTATCCTGTTGTATGCGGCACCAAAGCGAAGAAAGTGGAATATAAGTTTAAATAAATACTTATAAGTATAACATCTCCTCGAGTGGGCACCGAACCCACAATCAGTCGATTTTCCTCAACAAACAATTATAGGTACCTACTATAAGTAATTTTGGGGACAATAAAGTTTTTTTTGTAGAAATGAAACCCTTTAAACTTGAAACTATTCTCTGTTGAACTAATAAAGAAACCTTTGAAAGTAAATGTACAAGTTAGGTATTTAGATATTAGGGCTTAGCTATTTATTATTTTGATAAGCCAAGCGTGTCGCAGGGGCACAAGCGTGCGACTGTGAAGGCGGCAAATTGTAGGTTTGATATCCACTCGAGGTAATGAAATGTTGAATATTTTAATTTCCTCGCTCTGGTAAAGAGACAAAGCGCGTCGTTAAGTTCCGCCACTCAACACGCAAAGCCTCCAGAATTCAGCGGAAAGTCTTAATGGGAACGGAGTGTCTTAACACTACGTTAATAAGGTAATCCCTTTGCCCATCCTGCCTATGTGCAGGATACAGCGTGATGGTAAAAAAAAGGATCGATGTAAAGGGTACCTGCGAGTTACCTCCCGAACTTAGAATGTGTCGTGTGCCATACTATTTGAGCACATCGACGAAGCCGCGGGCTAAAGCTAGTATAACAATGAAATTGTATAACAATTTGGTCATTTGTTTTTTTAATTTACGCTTGTAACGTTTAAATGGTTTACGACGCTTTCGAGATTACTAGTTGAGGCGCTGCGTTGAGAAAAAGGCGATGTATAAAAAACATTTTGTTAGTATGGTCCGCAAAAAAATTATGTATTTTTTAATTTGAGACCGACCGTCTGACTCTAAATGCGTTGAATTAATGTAAATGCGGTCGGGAATTCGATTCTTACTATGGACAATGAGTTATTTTCATTCCTCGCTCTGGTAACAAGACAAATGTCAAACGTTCCGCCACTTAATACGAAGTTTTGCGGAAAGTGAGGATTGTTGATAGATGTTTAATATATCACAAAAAAAAACAGTATCCTCAGCGTTATTCGTCAAATGACGTCATTGTTTAAAAATAAAATTGTTATATTTTTAAATAAAATTTCGTCTTCGCTCACATGGTTAAACTGTAACAAGCAAGCGTCGTGTATGACACATGACACATGACACATTCTAAGTTCGTATTTTTATTTTCAATTATATTCGGTTTCGTTATAAAACTTTTACTTGTTATGTTTTAGTGTCAACCGTACAAGGGTATAAGAACATTTTTTCTCTACAAGGCCACTCTCAAGGAGGGTCGTTGGCAGTACTTCGGTAGTCATGGCCCATGGGACAATTGTATTGGAAATGTTATATATTAAGTACTTACTTTTAGTGTCTTTTTTAAGATATCACTGCTCAAGTGCTCACTCTCTTAACGTTACATTGTATCCCGCAAATGACAGCCTCAAATTTTATATTATGTACATATAATGTAATGTTGCATGGGAAGTGTAGTGCCTTGTCACTAATCTATGTCTTATCCATCTGCCGCCCTGCTATATGCGTGAAACATCAGTAGGTACCTAATGTTAGTCCAACAAACCTCTTTTTATTAAAATGTTGTAAATAAACAATTTTCATTCATTAAATTTAAGCAGCGCCGAATGGACTCACTAGTTGAAAACAGAAAAAAAGTTTATACGTCAATCCATAGAAAGTAAAAGTAATTCTACTGATTGTACAAAGGCATTAAGGTAGAAAAAAGGCATTCGAACGCAAGGTTAGGTCGTTGCCTGCAAAAAGACAGTGTGAAAAATGCTGATACTTTATTTTATAGTGATTTCTATATAGTTTTCTACAGCTTCACGCGTTTTCCTGTATAACACGGTAGGCAGACGCATGGAAGGTTTCGGTTGGTTTGCTCCCGTCACAAAATTTTTACTAAGAAAAAATATTGCCTGAAACATTAAAAATAACTTTAACACAAATAGATTAAAGTAAACTTGAATTTTTTATAACTTTTAACTTGCCAAACATTCTTAAAATAATATATATACGTGTATATAATATACAAACTTTCGACCCCAAAAACAACCCCTTAGAAGTCGAATATTGCAAATTCCCGTCTTAGCGAGCACCTACGTCCTATAAGTAACTCCTATGCAAAATTTCAGATTTCTAGCACTTGTAGTTTCTGAGATTTCGTGATGAGTGAGTGACCTTTCGATTTTATATATATAGATGAACTAACTATTAGTATTTACAACATTAATTGCAACAGTGTGAAATAATTAAGTTATTTAATTAGAATTGCCTTTCAGCTTTCCCATGCTATGCCAGAAACCCCAAATAGATTATTACACTGAAATATTATTAAATTCCAACAACATCATATTGGTTCAAAATTATTAATAGTAAATTTTATTTTTATTTTTTATATAGGTATAAGCGCGTGACTGTCAACGCGACAGGTTGTGGGTTCGATTCCCTCTCAAAGAAAACAAATATTTGATATTTTAATTTTTCCGCTCTGGTAACGAAACGCAGCTTTGAGTTCTGCTGCTTAACGTGTAATTTCTTCAAAATTCGGCGTATAGTTGAAAACGGAAGTGTCTTAGGGAAGGGAGGTTCTTGACACTAGATCTCTAGGTTCCCTCTGCCCACCCTATGTGCGGGATACAGAGTGAAGCTAAAAAATTAAAAACTTAGACCTTAGTCTTTTTATGTCATAATACCTAACCACAGATAGATAATACAACTATTATTTTTGTTATAAAGGAAAACCGCATTTACAACACTAATTGCAACAGTGTGAAATAATTAAGTCATTTAATTAGAATTGTCCGTTTTGTTTTTTTATCTTCACGCAGAGCAGGGTACAGAAGAGCCTGTGCCAGCCAGTGCTCTTAATTATTTATAAACCGCTCTCAAGTCTGTCAGTCTTACTTAATTTTTTTTTATCCTTATAGGATATTTTTTTGTCCGTCTGTCTGTCTGTTAATAATTTTTTTTTATTGTTCTAAAAGACACTTCGACGTTTTTTTACAAAAAACAAAATTAAGTAGATATTGCATTAGGATTAGAACTCGGACCTTTAGACTTCAAGTGACTTTACACAACTAAGCTATATTATGTAATAATGATTGCTCTTATCATGCGTCGTCGCAATTCTTATACGTTTATTACACGTTTTATTCCCTACATCACTGTAGGTGAGTGAACTTCAAATCTTATTTTTTGTGGTTTTGGATTCGATTACCATTTCATCATCGTCAACCAGTCCTCGTCCACTGCTGGACATAGGCCCCATCTAGCTGGAGGATGTCCCACATTACGCCTGCCGAGGCGTGGTGGTCTCCACTCGAGAACGATTAGCTGGTCACATTTGCCGCAGAACCGACGATCATTGGGGTCAATAGTCATCACGCAATATCCAGAAAGTTGGTCGGTACATGGTGAAGAGAAAAGAAATGCACACTACATTTTTCTTTGTACGTAATTTAGAAAGATGATTTTAAAATAAGCTAGTTGAACCTACATAGTACAATAGTGGGCGTTAAGAAAGGCAAGCGTGGGCTCTGCTTAGAGCCTCAATATGTCAATCTATTTATGCGTTACTGCTACGTTATAATGTAAAATGATTTCTTTATGCACTTTCCAGCGGCACAGCCCCTGCGTCAACGCAGCGGTTGTGACTTCAATTCCTATTTAAGGGAATTCATTATTTTCATTTCACTGGCTCTGTTAAAAGGATAAAGTACGGAGTTGGTTTCAGCCACTCAACATGCAATGTCTTAAATTTTTTGCAGAATATTGGTATCAAAATGTCTTAATACTGGGTTCCCTATGCCTACTCTACTATACAAATATGCGGGCCACAACGTGAATCTAAAAAAAACTTCAAACACTGTATCTCCTGAAAAGATTTTAAATAATTCTATACTAATGTCAGAAACTACAGGCTCGAATTGCAAAATTCGAAACTCAGTTCTGTTATGCAGCTGGCAATAATCTTAACTACCAAACCTACACATGATCCATTACATAAAATGCACTAGCACTGTTCCATAAGGTAGTAAAACTTTCCCAATTCTTTCATTTAACTTAAACAATAATAAAAGTATGAAGACATACACGTGACGTGAACTTTATTGTGTCGAGGTCGCGTCCTTCAGGCTAGCTGGGTCGAATGGGGACACAGTGAGTTTTGATTTGTATGGGATATTCTTGTTTTGTTTTTTCTTATTTTGTTATAATAGTCGCTTATAATTTTAATTTAGAGAGATATAATGTAGAATAGTCATTTATTAAATAAGATTTTTATGTATCGTTAACTAAGAGTTGCATATGTTCCTAAGTTATATATATACAACACATTATAAGAGGCACACAAATAACGTCATGTAATATAGCCTATTTTTTACATTAAAAATATTGTTTAATTCAATTCACTAGTTCTTGAGATTAGCACATTCGAGCAAAGAAACTCTAGTTTTATAATATTAGTTAAAAGCAGATACGTTAAAAATGATATATTTTGCTATATTGTACACTTAGGCTTTGTTTATGACTTTATAGCTACTTAGAATACAGAATGCGAAACATCACGTTTAAAACAAAAGACGGACAGTAAAGAATAACATAAACGACTGCTATATACATTAACTTACATACAAGTCAAATATGTTTCTTCATCTTTATTATGACAACATTTAGTAATATAATTAGCGTCAGTAGTCGTTTTTTTTTAATATTAATATATTTGATACACAAAGTACAACATCCAGTTCCCTCACTCAAATACAATGCAATGTTTTGAAAATTAGGTGGAAAGTAAAGAACGGAGTGTAAGACACTAGGTTCACCCTGCTTATGCCGCAAAAAAGGAACCGCAACTTATCACGATACAATATCTAAAATGTCGAACTCGCATTTTATTACACTCTTTTTAAGTATTCGTTTTTGCTTTTATTAATAAAAAAAATACTTTTTGTGATTGCAGAAATTTTCAATTTATTTGTTCAATTTATTGAATTTATCACATGAAATAAAATACTGTAATTTTCAAATTTTATCTGATATCACATATCTTTTTAGGTAAGAGTAAAAATTTGTTTTTGTAAAAATATCACGAGACCGTCGTAGCGCTGTGACAAGCGTTTGACTGTAAACGTGACGGTTGTGGCTTCTCACTCCGAGAATTATTTAATATCTTCATTAATTAGCTCGCTCTATTATAACTATGCCAAAGCACAGTATTTTATTCCGCCATTCAACACGCAATGTCTCGAAATTTGTCGAAGTCTCTTAACACTCCTGCCACCTGCAATATGCGGGATAAAATGTAAATCCCAAACAAAGATAAAAAATACATTGTATATACATACGAGGATATATACCTTCTATTCCTTCTATTGAAATATTCGCATTAATACAGACAAAGACACAATAAATTGCTAGTAATATTTATAGTAATAAAACAAGGTTAAAAAAGGTGTTTGTTCCCTGCGCAATATATCCAATCAATATTATAAATTATTATTTTCATATAACTTTTTTTTATCTTTGACGCATCTCCCGCATTTAGCCGGGCAGCAGGCAGGCAAGAACATACACTTAGTTACTTTATACACTATTAACATTTAAGACGGGGTGGTTACGGATTCATTCGGGTGTATCAACTATTTTTGTTTTCTTTGGAAAACAGAGTGCTTGTAACTTAATAAATACGTATAATAGAACGTTATACTTATACACTACCATTTTGTTAAAAATACTTATATGGTTGTTAGATATACTTATACAAGCATAGTATCCGACTGTAAATGGAATTTCATTCACTCTGGTGAGACGCAATTTAGTCAAAACAAACGGAAAATGGAAACGCAGTGTCTTAACATTTGGCCTCTCGAGGCAGAGAGAGTAGTATAAATAACAATTTTTATAGGTTTGGTTGGCAGACGTAACTCCAGTAGCGAATGTTACGACACTCCGTTACCCATTAAGGCACTTTCGTTAGCCACCTTTCCCGAATTCGCGAGACATTACATGTTGAGTGGCGGAACTCAACGCTGCGCTTTGCACTTTTGCGCTAAAATTCTTTAGGCGGAATACGTAATGTCTTGACACTACTTTCCCTTTGCCCATCCCAAATGAAAATATCAAATATTTCATTCCCCTAAGAGGGAATAGAACCCACAAGCTTCGAGTTTACAATGGCACGCTTGTGCACCTGAGCCACGATAGCCTCCATAAAAAATATTTTTGTTAATTGTCCCAATTTTTTTCTATTCAATCATGGCCATTAGAAAAACGAGTGTACTGGCCTTTGGTGGAAATCGTAGCAAAGTCTCAAGGATATCTTAAACTTCAAAGTATATTTAAGATTTACAAGCTTTTGTCTGTTGAAATTATTTTCTTTTCCTTGCTCAAGTTGACAATTCGCGGCGTTGAGTTGCGGCACTTAACCTGTAATGTCTCGAAAATAAAACGGAAAGTGGCAAACAACGTATCTTAACATTAGATTTCTGCCAACTCTATTATGCGGGAAAAGACTGAAAAGGTGAAAAACTTTTATAATGAACAGGCTGTTTTTTTATAAAAAAATTATGCTCTGTACAATTGCTTTAGCTGAGAAAGAACACGTGACCTCAAATTCAATTTATCATGTCTACATATACATATTTGTACTTATTAGTATTTTTTTTTCAGATATTAACTTAAGAAATGATAATAAAATTCTTTAGGCGGAATACGTAATGTCTTGACACTACTTTCCCTTTGCCCATCCTGTTATATGCGGGATAAACCGTGAAAAAGGAGCGAGACGACCTCAGTGTTCTGATAAATTCTATTTATTTAAAGTTTGTTTGACCACATAATAGGAATATGAAAATGAGTCATACCGTTTTATCAGCTGTACGGGATAAAATGAAATAAAATAAGGGATTTCCCCCTGTTAATACTGGGAAAAACTACGTAACTTGTAAAGATATATGCTACATGAGGTCCTAAATTCAAATCCCTAATAGGGTAAAAAATCTTTACTTACTCTCTCTAGATAGTGTGAAATTTCAAGCATATCTATAATTTTTAATTTATTTTTCAGGTAGCAATAAAAATAATAGATAAGTCTCGACTAGATGAGGACAACTTAAAGAAGACATTTCGTGAAATAGCCATTATGAAGAGGTTACGGCATCCGCACATAGTTAGACTTTATCAGGTATGCTTAATAATTATATGTAAGCTAACTTATTAAGAAAAAAATCCTAAGTGTGGAAAAACACTTTAAAAATGTTAAAAATTATATGTAAACTTGTTTTAAATATATGTTCCTAATGTCTGAGTGGCTATTGAGTCTGTTGACTGATAGTCGTAAATTCGATTTCCATGTAAAGGGGGGTTTTTCCCGCTCTGATAAGACAAAATGCGGCGTTGAGTTCTGCCTTTCAACACTAAATGTGGGGAGTGTGGAAAACATGATGATCGACAAGTCATGGACGGCCTGAAGTTACCTGTAAATGAGTGCACAGATTTGATTTCAGAATTTTACTTCCTTCAGAAAGCCTAAGTGCAGAAAACAAAAATAAATCGTGGAAGTTAGTTAGGAAATTATTGATAGCAGTAAATCAGGCAAGACAGTATTACAATATATTCTAGTCATTGTTTTACTTTTTTCTATTATAAAAAAGGGGTTCAAAACCAGCTACGTTCAAATTTTTACAAGTTTACTAAAAAAACTATTTTTCTCTCTATGTGTGGAATAACACTTATAAAATATTAAAAAGCTGCACGCTCTTTCCCGCATAGCACGGTTGGCAAAGAACCTAGTGTGAAGATGCTCTGTTTTACTTGCATTGTACTGATTATATTTTCCTAACCGGATTTTCAGGTGATGGAAAGCAGCCATACTTTGTACCTAGTCACAGAATACGCTCCCAATGGTGAAATATTTGGTGAGTAAGCTTAAATATAGAAAAAATAATAATTAAAAATGAATAAAAAACATAAAAATAACAGGAGAGATCTGAGAATAAACTATAGATACGTAACTTAGGTCTGTATTTCTAAATTGCTCTCAACTCTGATATCGATCTTGAGATGCCGCTTTCATTCATGAATTATTTTTTATTTTTTAAAACGGCCTCTCAAGATCGATCTCTGAGTTGATAGCGGCTTATAAATACGAGTCTTAGATACGTATTTATTAAGTAAGTAAGTTGTCTGTGATGGTTGTAGGTTCGATAAACACTTTTTAAATAAAATATCCTCGGGTGGGGATCGAATCCTCAACCAGTCGGTTTACAGTTACACTTTGTGCCTCTGCGCTACGACAGACCTCACTTTAGATGTGTCATAATATTTAAATTATTTTCAATATTCCGCATGGTAAGATAAAACGCGGCGTTAGTTTCCGTTTTAGAATTGGGTTAGTTTTTTTTCTGTCTATCCTGCTATATTCGGGATACAGCGTGTAGCTAAAAATAAATATGTCATATATATGTTTAATTCCCATAGGATACATTGTTACATTGTAGTAGTTGTTGACCTTGGGTGGTATGTCGGCGATATGTTACAAACTATTTTTTCGTATAATTTCTTTTATTTATCAAATCTTAGAATATTTTGTAATTGTATTATATATGTGTAATTTAGGGGAGATAAAAGGAAAAGATTTGTAGGTACCTTATTTTGGTAGCAAATTATATTTAACAATATGTTGGAGAAACCAATATAATTTTTTGAAATGGTAGCGGTTGTGTGTTCGATTTCAACTTGGGGAAAGCTTTATTTTCATGTCTTCGCTGTGGTAATAAGACAAAACGCGACATTGAGTTACGCCACCCACCACTCTAAAATTTGTGCGTGGGTAACGGAGTGTCTTAACACTAAATCCCTCCACCTTGCCTGCTATATGCGGGATACAGCGTGAAGCTATTTTCTGTCCCCTTACAGATCATCTAGTCTCAAAAGGTCGGATGCCCGAATCGGAAGCTGCGCGGGCGTTCGCTCAAATGGTCGCCGCTGTGGGCTACTGTCACGCGAACGGCGTCGTTCACAGAGACTTGAAAGCGGAAAACTTACTGTTAGATAAGGACATGAATATTAAGGTAATATATGACTGATAAAACTGACAGTACTGACAGTACACTTGTTATAGAATATTGGAATAGAAAGTACATTGGATGCTGAAGTCTAAAGTTATTTTTAATTAAGAAGTTGAACAAAAATATATAAATCACAGAGTTTTTGGGTGACAAAGTCCATTGTCGTAATTTTTCTTATCAATCTTAATGTTCAACTAAATGCGAATCGAATCTACAATCTTTATAGTCAAATACTGAACAAATCCACTACAATTGTAAAATAATAATTGTAATGCTAAAAGTACTACAGAAAAGTATATAAGTTAATTTGTGAATACTACATATGTGGAAATGGAAATAGGTATATTTACGAGTATACGCAATTGTGCGCTGTATTAACAACTTGCAAAACCAAATTTGTGATTATTGTCACTAAAAAGCCAGTTGTGGCGCAGGAGCATAAGCGTGCGCATGTAAACGTGACAGGTTGTGGGTTTGAGTCCCACTCGAGGAAATGAATTATTTAATATTTTCATTTCTGGTGTCAAAGCAAAGTACGTCTCTAGAATTCGGTGAAAATTGGGGAGCGGAGTGTCTTAACACTAGGCAACCTTGCCTACCATGCTACACGCAGCATTCCTAAGTTTAGTCCTAAGTTCCTAAGATAAACGTGTAAAACCAACAAATCCCTTCAGCTTTATAATATTAACATAACATTAATAATATAATATTTTCTTATAACAACTCCTCAGCTAGCAGACTTCGGCTTCAGCAACGAGTACACGGCGGGCGCGGCGCTGTCCACGTGGTGCGGCAGCCCGCCCTACGCCGCGCCCGAGCTCTTCGAGGGGCGCCGCTACGACGGACCCAAGGCCGACATTTGGGTAGGTAGGGAGAATATGGGAACATAATTCTACTTTCCGTTCCCTACTCCGCCAAATTATGAAGGTATTTCATGGTGAGTGGCGGAACTCAACGCCGCGCTTTTGCGCCGGGAAATATAAGTACTAAAAATTACATTTCCTGAATGGGAATCTAACCCACAACTGTCGCATTTACAGTCACTGCTCTACGATGGTCATCCCATTTATACAAACTGTATATAGTACATAATATACTATACTGATATAAAAAAAAATTAGATTCACAATGTATCCTACACATCGCAATAGTAGGGTATAATAGGGTAGACAGAGGTAATCTATCGTTAAGACGCTCCGTTTTCCACGCACCGTAACTTTTTCAAAATATAGCGTGTTGACTGGCGGAACTCAGCGCCGCGCTCTGTCTTATTACAAGAGCGAGAAAATGAATATAAATGATTCCCCTAATTGGGGATCAAATTCCCCTTTCATATATACTTAGGAGCTTTCCCGAGCGGGTATCGAACCCACAACCATCGCGTTTATAGTCAAAGATATTTTTACTAAGACACGATGGTCTTTTTTACTATTTAATCTTAATATTAATTTCTTTAATTTTTCAGTCTCTAGGAGTAGTTTTGTACGTGTTAGTATGTGGGGCTTTACCGTTCGACGGCGGGACCCTTAGTGAACTACGCAGCGTAGTGCTCAGTGGGAAGTTTAGGATACCGTACTTTATGTCGCAAGGTTAGTAGATTTGATTCAATTTTTATATTACTGTATTTGAATTTATAATAATAAAGTATTAGTTATTTTGGTTTTCAAGGACTCATTTTCATTGGTCGTTACAGCACACATGTGGGTACTGGGTCCCCAACCGAAGATTTTCATTGGTTGGGAATCTCGGCTACAGGGGAATACCCTCATGCTTTATTCAAATAGCCAACTTTCATTACTTTATAGCCTGTATTGGGGGACTCCCCAAATGCTGTATAACAACTGAGTTAAGGACCAATAAAAATAAACCTTTATGAATTTTGCTTAATCCTTCACATTTTAGATTTTTAAATATAAGAAATGTCTTAGTGGAAACGAAGTGTTTTAATACTAGGTTGCCTCTGCCTGCCGTGCCATGTCCGGTATACAGCGTGAAGCTAAAAATAATATATATATTTTTTTTTTATGTACGAGGGGAGGGAAAGTTCGTGGAATGAGTGCAGAGCATCCATTGCAACTCTGCTCTTGTGAACTAGTGCCTTGTCTTGCAAGAGCAACACACCCTTAGCCAACTTTTCTCGACATTTTTCTTTGATGGCCTCCTTTAATTTGTTTAGTATCGATCCGTAGTATTCTCTGGTTATGTTATGTTTCTTCCCTTTTCTTTGTAATCAATCAGTATTATCCCCTCACAATCCCAAAAAACAGTAGCCAGCTTTCCAGCCGATTGTGACTCCTTGAATTTCTTTGGGAGTGGTGTGCCCTTTTTATGCATGGACTCCTGTTTTGACTCAGGCTCAAAGTGATGGGCCTATGTTTCATCTCCAGTAACAATCCGTTCCAAAATCTGTGCTGGTTCATCTCCACACAACTCCAAAAATTGCTTTGAACCATCGACGCATGTTTCTTGGTACCCATCTTGAACTGAATTTTGTCATTCCCAGATGGACGCAACAGGGCTGAAACTCTATTTATATACTAACTATGAGTCCCCAAGTAAATATGACATTAAGCGAGGGCCCCTATCCCCACTCTATCCCCTTCATTCCACGAACTTTTTGACCTATCCTCGTAGGTTAAGTATTATTAAATATTAATTTAAATATTAATTTATGTTTGTTAAATTGCGAAACCTAACGTTGCATTTTGTTTTCAAAAATATTGTAAACAAAAAAATTACCAATTTTGGGATATCCCTGAATAGTAGTTTTAGCATTTAATAAAAACATTTATTAGTTAATTCAACTGACATTATAACCATATTTTCTTTTATTTTTTTAATAAATGATGAATTTGTATCTCCAAGTATTTTATCAACAGAATGTGAACAACTAATTAGACATATGCTAGTAGTGGAGCCGGAGAGAAGATTGTCTTTGCGAGGAGTAGCGAGGCATAGGTGGCTTCAGGCGCATCAACCAGGGCCTGGGCCGGGGCATTATGGTACTTACTATATCATGTTTATATAAAAAAAAAATATTAACAAAAAAAACGGCCAAGTTTCAGCTGGACTCGCACATGTCTATAAAAACGTCAAAAAATACATTTGTTGTAAGGGAGCCTAAGCTTAAATATCAGGGTGCTAGTAACAGGGTCCCATTTTACCCTTTGGGTACGGAACTCCAGAAAGGTGTAGTTCCGCTGTTGTGTCGTGGCCATCTTGTAGTTAGGCTTTCTGAACTTTTGCGCATAGTACATTCGTGTAAACATTAATAAATAATAAAGTGTCTCAATTATACTTCAAAATATGTATTATTAAAATATTTGTAAAATGATTTTTTTTTGTCTGTTTCATATAGACGCATCAACGGGTGCATGCGCATGTCACGCGACGGAGCATGCGCACGCGCACGCGCCGGAGGCGCACGGCGCCGTTCTCGCGCGCATGTTGACGCTGCCGGGGCTCACCGCCGACGTCATACAGCAGGTTTGTACATGTATCCCGCATATGGCAGGGTAGGCAGAGGGATCCTAGTGTAAAGACACACTGTTCCTCACTTTCCGCCGATTAAAATGGCGGCACTCAACGGCGCGCTATGCCTTGTTACCAGTGCGAAAAAATGTAAATATTGAACATTAATTCATTCCCCGAAAAGAAATCGAACCCACAAACGTAAAGTGCGAGTCTTATGCTTGTGCCCATGTGCCACGATGGCCTTAATGCTATTTTAAAGTCTAAGTCCAGGGACAGACTAGGCACTAATTTCCTACATTTCCGTTATTGTATTAAATTTATTTATTTTTTTCCAGTCAGTAGAGGAACAACGTTTCGACCACATATCCGCCATATACCACTTATTAATGGATAAGATGAAGAATAAAGACTCAGAAATGGACAATGGTATGTATTCATACTAATTTAGTAGAAAGTACTTATTAAGAAAATCTATAAAAATTTGAAGTTATAGTTAGGACCTAACTATAACTGTGGAATATCATTTTAAAAATGTAAAAAATTGTAGAAAGTAAGAAGTTCTTGCCCGTAACTTTGCTTACGCAAAGCTGCTAGAGTTCGGTGAAAAGTGAGGAACGGAAGTGTCTTAATGGGAACGAAGTGTCTTAACTGTGCCACGACGGCCTCACTATATTATAAAAGGGTAGAAAAGTCGAATCTCTACATGAAAGATATGAAAAAAATTAGGTCTGTTAACATTATAGAAGCTAAAAAAGCCACTCAACAACAAGAATTCTTGTATTTTTTTAAGTATACGAGTAAATGTAAACGTTGTCCGGGCGTTTTTTTACTTTAAAACCAAATTAGCCCCCTTCATCGTTGTGGCCACGGCGGTTTTCGATCATTGCAACTCACTTGGGACCTGAGTGTGAAGCGAGAAGAGGGCGGATCTCCCTTATAATTTATATAACTATTTATTAATTCAATTTATGCAATTCTTTATTTTCCATTGCTTTACAGATTCACTAGATTCCACGACGGGACTTCCCCTAGATCTCACTAGTTGTAAGGTAAAAAATATATAATTTCTATTAAAAACAACAAAAAGATTTATACTTTGAACTATATAATTACAGTAGAAGTTCGATTACCTGGCCCCCCCAATGATACTCAGATATAGAATTCGCATTTATCCGAATCGAGTTTTTACTGTAATTGTAACTTATAAGTGTATGTAGGCAGTAACTCACACACCCACAACTAGATGGCGCCACTTGTACTCTGAATCGTGCTATGGTTTGGTTCTACAAACAACTGCAATAACGCTCAACTTAGGGGGAAAATTTAATAAAACGCTATTTGTAAAAAAATTTTTGAAGCTTCTTCATCGGTCGAAGAAGTTAAGTTTCAACTGTTAAAATTTAAACTAAGTTTGTAAGACAACCTGCACTCTAGTTGTTGCCAAACTAAAACTATCGATAGTTTCAATCTAAAAAAACCTATGCGATCGATAGTATCGTAACTCCCAGCCAGAAAAGTATCAATACTATTGAATTTCTAGGAAACGATAGTATCGATACTATCGATTGTTGTGAACTATCGATCGCCATGCTAAGTTGCGATACTATAGATTCTATCGATACTATTGTTTCTTAGACAGTCAATACTATCGATAGTATCGATACTTTTCTGACTAGGAGATACGATACTATCGATAGTATTGCATTGTCCGATAGTGTTGTACCCTTTTGAACTATCGATAGTTTCGATACTATCTATTCAATCGATACTATCGATTATAATATCGATAGTCTCTATTAGACAACTATCGATAGCCTATCGAACGGCAACACTACTGTACTCATGATTAGGATTGGGCGTAATAGTTAGCAACACAGATCGCTCAGTTTAGGTCGCTGCTCTTAAACGAACTAGTTCCCTCCTATAGTTCGTCAGCTCTTACCTGCTTCGTAAGTTGCTCGGTGACCGATGAACTAAAAACACATGATCTGTCTTTTATTGCAGGCAGATCATTCATTTGCTTGAATATAGCTCCTGCTACATGTTGCAACAAGAATATGAAATATAATATATATATTTAACTTAACTTTCTCAAAATAGGATAGACTTATAAATGAATATTCATAAAATACATTTCTTATTGTAAATAAATAATGCTATTTAGTATACACACTTGTTTACATATTTTTATTAAGTTTTAAAAATAATCATCAACGATTACTCTACTTTTGGTATATATTTAAATAAAAAAAATGTACAGTATTACATATTACTATGGAGTTGGACTGTACACGCTCAGCTGCACACGCTGACTCACAGACACAGAACACATTTACTCACTGCGCTGAGTGGTCGCCAATCAGCGTCGCATAATTCATCTGTGGGAGCGCTCTTTGGAACTAGTTCGTTCGCGAACTACACACGATGACAACACTAATTGAGTAGTATCGAAAAAAAGTATCAGTACTTCGAAGTAGGCTTGTATCCATCGGTCAATTGGGAGTGGACTACTCGGATAATGAAATATTTATTTCAATTTATATTTTCATTTCTACCCTCTGGTGTCGAGGAAAAGTGCGACATTGAGTTCCGCCACTCAACACGCAATGCCTCCAGAATTCGGTAGAATCTGGGGAATGAAGTGTCTTAATACAAGAGTTCCGTGTGCCGGTGTGTCTACCCTGCTGTGTGTGGGATTCAGCGTGAAACTGTTTTTTTTTATTTGAACATAGAGGTTCCAAGCCTTCTGACCACTACATTATACATTCAACTAACTACACTACATTACAACATACAACTACATTTACAAGCTACGTCAAAATTCTCAGGAAGCAGGTATTCAAATCCCGCTATGTTCAAATTTGTACGTTTTTTAAAAAAGATGTATTTATATTTATTAAATTTAACAAAATGATCATCCATCCAATCCTGAACGTAGCTTTATCAATTTCAGAGTGAAGAAGAACAAATGGAAGCAGAGGACAGTAGTCCCTTAGAAATGTTGCAAGCTCCTGAATATTTGACTTCCGGTCAAGGAGACAGCTTTGAAAAGGTTTTTTTTAATATTTATTTTAATGAAACACTAAAGACACGTGGTCTGTAGTTTTTTAACTTATTACTATCACTACTAACTACTCACTACTAACAGTTTTCTATCTGCTTCTTAAACCAATCTTACAATTAGAATTAATTATCTAGATATTTAATTCCTAAGAAAGTCCAGGTATTTTTAGATTGCTTTACTACTTGAACTATGTGATCAAATATTTAATAAACAGAATTGACTGACAGTCAAATGTGTTGATGTCAACAATAATAATAATCCAATAACCAAATCAAATCCAAAGTAATTAATCAAATAAATGAATCAAATCGAAAATAATTATTTGAGAACCTCCTTGTTTTGAAACTCTGTTTAAAATAAAGATTAATTACAAACAAATACAGATTTATTATAAGTTTAAGTATAGATATGGATTGCTAAATATTTGCAGGCAAACTCATGCCTTGAGTTCATTCAAATGACTATAACTTTTTTTTTAATGAACTGACAGACAAAAAAAATAAAAAAATATTTTTGCTATCTATTATTGTTTTTAAATGCCCCTCTATCCATTTCAGTCAGACTGAAATACTAAATGTACAGACAAAATATTTTTAATGTTTTATTATATATAGAGATTAACCTATTACAATTTTACTATTTTAGAATTTATATGTTATAGAACCACCACACAGTCTTAGATGAAGGCTGTCATGACACTGCGTATGATTGTATACGCGTCGGTTGTGGGTTCGATTCCTATGAGCAGAAATGAAGTACTTTTATTTTGTCGCATTGGCAACAAGATCAAGTTAAATTCCGCCACTCACACACAATATCACATAGAAAATTCGCCGGAATTTGGTGAACGGAGTGTGTTACCACCAAGTTTCCATCTCCCCTGCGATGTGCGGCATACCACATGAAGCTACAAAAAAAAATTTAAATATTTTCTTCTCGAGTAATTGTATAATGTTCAAAAGTTCAGAAAGCCTAATTTCAGGGCGGCCACGACTCGTCAACGATCGTATTATAAAAACACTATTTTTTATATTTTTTTTATCAGTTTGGTGATACATCGCTACCGGAGGACTCACCTTCCCGCGCGCGGTCTCAGGAGCCGCCGGCCACCAGGAGACACACCGTAGGCCCCGGCGACTGTCGACATGCTCAGGTTATTTATTTGTATCCGTCCCCTTAACCTTATAAACTTCGTTAGTTTACAATCTATCCCGCGATATTGTCATAATCTCTTAAGTATAATAAAACACATAATAATTTTAATATAAAACATGCGATATAAATATAAAGAATATTTATATAAAAATAAACATTATAGGCGGGAGATCTCTCAGTACGACCCGCCACGTTGTGCGCCTCCGCGCACTTCACTGTAAGTAGTGAAGATTTTTGACACATCGTTATGTGAATCGACTTTGGCTTATCGATGTTTTGGAATTATTGTTTATTTTGTACCGATCTATCGATGTTTTATTTGAGAAGTCCATTCTCTTAAATTAGAAAATCGATTAATTTATTTTTGTTACTGGCTGCTGATAGAATTGTTTCAGCCTTATGTATTTTTTTAAAAATATGCTTAATTGTTTGTTGTTTGAGTATTTTGTTTTAATATAAAATGTGTTTCTTAAAATATTTTATAGATAAATACTAATTAATATTAAAAAAAATATTGTTATTACAATAATATTAATACTTTTTCATTTTTATTGACAATTCATTTATTTCCATGGTAAATTTTACTAGCTTTATCGTTTTAAATATTTTAATACTTCAAAGACTGCCATTGCTTAGACTTAAATTTTATTTCTATTTATATATTTTTTACTGATGACACTTTAATTCTAAACCAATTTAACATCCAAAAGCATGTTTTTCTTATATTAAAACTTAATTACATACATATATCACTCGTGAAATTATAAACTATCGAAAAATTGTAAACTCTTTAAGCGCTCGCCCTGATTTCTCGATTTTACAGCAAAACCGACCATTATGCGTTGTGACCACAGAGCTAAGAATCTAAAAAGGTGCCAATAAAATGAAATTTGTATTGAGAGTATTTTTTTAATATATTCGAAAATTAATAAATAAACAATTAAGATTATATACTGTGATTTTGGTATTTATGTACTAACACTTCCGCTGGTATACGGATATTTAAGTGCAGGCTTGGTTAGGCTCAAATTCAAATTAAAAATATTCTTTATTCAAGTAGGCAATTATTATAAGCACTTTTGAATCGTCGAATGAACATTTCATCAAAGCTACCACCGGTTCGGAAGGCAGTTCTGCTGAGAAGAGCCGGCAAGAAACTCAACAGTTGCACTTTTCAAAATCAATGGTACAATCTATTACATTAGCTGGCAGCTATCCTGCTGGTTAGGTTAATTATTTTTAAATTTAAAAGTTTCTACCCTAACCTAACCTGCAATCTTAAAAATCTGTAGCTACGGTGGCTTTAGTACATATATGACATTTACTATTTACATACTTTGAGTCTACTGTAGTAGTTTTAAACTCTATGGTGAATTTTTGCGTTTGACAATGTCGGTTCACAAATTATCGATAGATTACAATTTCGCGTTTAGCGAATGAGTAAAATTAGCGAATGAATAAACGATATACACAAAACTACTTTCTAATCTAACTTTTTCTTTATTTTTCTATATAGCAACCAACTCAAAACCCGGCAATGGTAATGGGGGTCGGTGTGGGCGTAGGAGAAGCAGAAGTGTCACTTCTGCCAAATACAAACCTAGCTGCAAACCTACCAGCGGTCCAGCACCAGCCTCCACACTACTGTAGCGTTAAAGATCATCACCTGTTGAAACCGCCCGTTGCTATGCAGACACAGGGTGTGTAATTTTCAAATTATAGTCGAATTAACTTCTTGTTATATTTTAGTCAAATACATTTAGAGGCCGTCGTGGCGCAGGGGCACAAAGGGGTGACTGCAATGCGACATTTGTGGATACGATCTCCACTCGAGGGAATTAATTATTCATTCTTATTATTTTTGTATCTTCTCACTGGCACCAATCAAAAGTCCGGCATTGAATTGCGCCAAATATTCAGTCTCCTCTGCCTACTCTGATGTATGCGGGATGCAGATTAAAACTGAAAAAAAAAAAACAAAATAATAACATAAATAATAGCATAATAATGTCTCGTTCCCAGCCTCCTCGTTCGGGCGGCGCGCATCGGACGGCGGTGCGCACGTGCGGCGCGCGGACGCGCCCGCGCCTGTGTGCCGCCCCGCGCCCGCGCACCACGTACGTATCTGTATGGGAAATAAATCACTAGCGATCTTTGACTATCCGTCCGTAGTAAAAATTAAACTCACTGTTTTAATCTAAAAAGTACAGGTTCAAATCCAACAGACTTATGTCAAGTAATCAATTTTCTTTCCTTAGTGCTTATTTAAAATAAAATTAAATATTATTTATTAAATTTCTAGGTATCAGACAGTGGTACTCCCACACGGGCGGAAGAAAGTGAACAAACGGAAGAGCAGACTGGTGATCCCAATTATAATAGCAATTTGTGCAGGTGATTTACATATATATGTATTCCTAGTTTTGAGCCTATAGCCTTTTTTATGTATAGCCTATATAGCCTTTCTCGCTAAATGAATATTCCAATACAAAAATATTTTTTCATTTTTGACCAGTTCAGTTCTTGAGATTAGCGCGTTATAAACAAAATCTTCAGCTTAAGAAATTAATAAAACACTAATGAGACCTTCCATGGGAAGGTAAATTTTGTCTTTGGAAGCAATAAGCTATAATAGTTTATGTTCTGTTTTTATTTACTTAGCCTCATTCTGGTAGATAAAGAGCAGTTCGTTGAGATCTGCTGAGTGGCAGATCACACTCAATATCTCTTAAATCGCCGAATGCGTGAGCAACGGAGTGTCTTAACACTAGCTTCTCTGCTATATGCGGGATACAGCTGCAATTTTTTGGTTAAATATGTACATTTGAATGGTCTACATTACAGGTACATGTTGAACCGTGGCAGCAGTAAACGGCACACGATGGCGACGCCGGAAGACGCGGCCGGTGTCTCCTGCGCCGCGCCGCCCATGGTAAATGTATACAAACACTCATCTATCTCAAATATGTATCACCATCTCACTCAGACCCACTATCTATAACGTATGTCGTATTTCTCTCACAGGCAACGGCCGCATCGTCCACCACAAACATGCGCGTGCGCAGGACCGGCCTCCTGACGGTGACGGAGAGACCGCCCGGTAAGTGATGACACTATGTAGTGTTCCTACACCGCACTATGCTACAATCAGTGACGTGTTAGGATAGCCATTGACCACATTGATTTGCAAGTAGTTTAAAAGTAATTAGTAATAAATTAGTGTATGTATAGTCTGCCTATAAACCTTTTTTGGTTCGCTCTGGTGAAAAGAGAAAGCACAGCGTTGAATTCCGCTTGGATATCCAGGAACAGAATCTTATGACACTAGGTTCCCTCTGACGAGCCTGTTATACATATATAGGATGAATCTAATAAAATTAAAAATATTTTGTGCGTTATAGTTGTAAAAGGCAATTAATTAAAATATGATAAAAACGGAACTGAGTGTAGTATATGATATACACATAATTAATGCTTTGAGTAATTTAGATAGATTTTTATGTAGTTATGTATGTACGAGATGGTTGTAAAGCTAGATTTCAAACTGATATATTTTATACTTATCATTAATGTACTACCGACTCATACGCGGCTTCGCTCGCTGAAACTTATTGTTAAATTACAGCCAAGTTATACAAAACCTGTACATAAATTGTAACCTATGTGCTGTTCTGATGAATCAACTACATTTCTATAAAGTTTCATCTAAATCCGTTCAGTGATTACGGCGTGAAAGTGGAATAAATATCCAAGAGTCCTAACAAACTTTCACATTTATAATATGTAGTAGGATGTCTATGTAGACACAATATTTTACTTTGTTAATTTGATGTTACAATACTCTTATTTTTATTTGATTGCTTTGCGACGAACGCGACAGTTTGTGGGTTTCTTTAATATCGAGAATTTCTACTTTAGTGTAGTTGGACCTTAAGTTGTTGCTATCTCTGAAAGGTGCCCACTTTCAAGTTAGAGAGTATGCATAGTTTTAACTACATATTAGATTATTAATCCTCAAATTTTCATCTTTGCTAAAATGACGTAGGGGCCCACGGTCTGGGGGCCCTGGGATCTCAGTCTAGTAGGGTCCTAGAATACAGCGTGAAGCTAAAAAAATCTTAGTACACTTTTAATACAGACCACCTCATACGTACATACATGTATAATTGGTGTTTTTTATATTGATGTAAATTTATAGTAGCACGTTTTTTTTATTTATTTAGTAAAACACGAATAATATTATATTACATAATTCAGTAATATTGATTGTGATTTTTTTTAATACATAAATTATGGCTATTATATGAACTTGAGTACGGGTAAACTATATTCCTCTTTAAAAATTATTTTAATTAAATTAATTTCACAAAATCACGAATTATTTTTGAAGTAAGTATTTTAAACGGAAGTATATGAATGGGAACGGAGTGTCTTAAGACTCGGTTCCCAGACTCCTGTACCACTGTGTGTTCCCAAGTCTGTTTCCAGTGTTTCCTCTGCTTACACATAGAATCGCTGGATATAGCCTGAAGCTATAAAAAATAAAGCAATTGTCTGTAGTAAAAATTAAAAATTATTTTATTATTATATGTATGTTTGTATTACATATTGTTACAAAATTACTTAATTTTTTTACTACATTGGTAATAACGTAATTAGCAAAATAATGAAACCATCGCCTGTTTATGCATTTTTGTGATATTATGTTTTTTTAGTAATATAAAACTGTACGTACTGGTTTTACGTATAGTTTTTTAATACTTAACACAAGCATGTCCACGCATTTCTTTTTTAATTTGTGTTTTATTTTTTCTTTTCAATTTTTTTAGTTATAAGTCCGGAATTAGTTATGGAAGTAGAAGCTCGAATGAAACGCAACTACCTGCCCCCCTCCATACAAGGGGGATATAACTATCAAAATCAAACTGGCTACCAAAGTCCCCCACCTACTAACACTGCCACTAACTCCCAAGGGTCTATTACCGCTGGTACCCCAAATTTTGCCAAAAATTCCATGAAACCCGTACTAGAAACTATACCTCAAGGTAGTATAATGGGTTCGAATCAAGCGACGACACCATTTACTCCTTCTTTATCACAATTTTCTCCTTCTCATGGGACAGTCCCTCAAACTGGGTCGATTATAAGTGGTACCCCCATATCGACCTCTTTAACTAATCCTAATTTCCCTAACAATGTGCCAAATCAAGGATCTATTATCTCTGGTACTCCAGTTCAAAGCCAATTCAATACTATTTCTAACCAAAGTTCAATAATAACCGGTACTATTCCTAGTCAAGGCATGTTAACTGGGTCTTTACCTAACAAAGGGTCAATAGTCAGTGGAACCCCTATGCAAAATCAGGGGTCGATTATGGCAGGAACCCCTATACAAAGCCAGGGGTCGATAATGAGTGGTACCCCTATACAAAACCAAGGGTCGATTATATCGGGAACGCCAGTGCAAGGACAGGGGTCGATTATGAGTGGTACTCCCATACAGAATCAAGGATCGATTATATCGGTAACCCCAGTGCAAGGACAGGGGTCGATTATGGCTGGGATCCCATTACAAAGTCAAGGGTGTATTATGACAGGAACCCCACTACAGAATCAAGGATCGATTATGACTGGTACCCCAATTCAAAGTCAAAATTACGCTTCGTCCCAAAATCAGACGTTTCCGTCACAAGGATCAATTATTTCGGGAACTGCAATAGAAAGTAAAAATTTTAGCACATTTGGTTATAGCCAAAGTTATAGTCCAAACTTCCCTAACCAAAGTATGCCCAGTGGTTCAATAACTGCTGGCACCCCTGTCAGTTCCGGGTTCAATTCCAATCAGTACAGTCGTCAACGCAAGTATTCCGGGCCGCAGCGTGTGAAATTACAAATGTTGGCAACTGTACAGGAAATGGGTAATTTTGAATTTTTTTTCTTATAATTTTCCTGTAAGAATTGGGTTAAGGTGATTTATTTATATCTTGAAGGTTTTTGAGAGGTAATTATGGTTATAATATTGTATTAAGGCTTTTGTAGTTGTGTGTTTGTTTGTGTGTTTTGCATGTTGTTTTGTGAGTTTGTTTAGAACGCTTTTATATGCATTTTAAGATAATATACAGAATCTTTCCTTATGAAAACGTTATTTTTTGCTATTTTTTTATTATCCAACTTAAATATAATAATAATAATTACATAGAGATTTCGTCAGTCATGGCGTAACGGCACAGTCTGACTGTAAACGCGAACTTGATTCCCATTCTCATGGAAGCGCGATTTTAATTCCCGTTTGGGGGAATGGCTTGTTTACATTTACTCACTCTGGTGTTTTTTAAAAGCGCGGCGGAAAGTGCGGATATAGGTTTCCACTGTCTAGCATGCCATATGCGGGATACAAAACAAAAAGTTAATACGTTATATAAAATTAATTACATGAACTTCATATATATGTTGTATATAAACATTTAACTTTTAGTTCGTGAACACGCGGAGAGATATTCTCCTGTGCGAAGGGCAGAGGTGAGTCCGCCGCGGGCGACGCACGATATAGCCTCTGCTAGATTGGAATATCAGCAATTACAGGTAAATGTTGCGAATACAGGAACCTAGTGAAGAAAATATTTTTTTTTAGAAAACTTTAAAAAATTTAAACTTAAAAGTAAACTTTTGTTTACTTTTACTATCCAAGCACTAATAAGTTTTACGCTTTATAAATCTTAATAACGATTTTAGTCTTTCAAAGTTTCTAATAATTGAGACTGTCTTGGCACAGTGGCGTAAATCATATAATTTCCACTCTGGTATACAAAGGGCGGCGTTAAGTTCTGCCATTTACGGTGTGTCTTAACACTTCGTTCCTTACAGCAAAAAGCGCAAAGGTTTAATAAAAGTATAATATCTTTAATTCCAGCGTGGCCTAGAACGTCGTAGCGGAACTTCCGGAATAGGTGTGGGGGGTGTTGGAGCTGTTGGGGGAGCTTCCCCACCCGCTGACAGACTCCACACCCCTGCTGGGTCTGTACCAGGTAGTAAAAAGTGTTTCTTTGAAATATATTTTTCTCTTTTTTTTTATTATTTTTCCAACTTGTTTTCTTTCTCCTTTAGATGGATAATTAGCTCCACGCTATGACAATATAAAGTATTGTTATCAGATCCAGATACGTGTAAATGTTTCAACAAATCCGACGGCAAGTGGTATATATAGCATCGCAAGATTTTCTCACATTTATTGATACATGTGAAGATAATCAGGCTATAGATAGATCTTGTTTTAAGACACGTGAGAGTATAATGCGTAACCCAACGCTGCGTTTTGTCTTATGTTATTTGTCATGATGATAGTAATAACATTAGGACGATGTCTATAACACTCAAAATGACACAATGATGTTGGTTTTATAATATTTTCTATTCTCCTCTACACTCTTTTTAGTCGAAAAAAAGATATTGTTTATATCCTACTATATTTTAATATAATCTTAATTTAACATCTAGGTTCTCCTATACACGCGGGCGCGTCCACTCCCACATTGGACCTTAGTGCAGTAGACCCAGCAAGAGAAAGAGCTGCACAGGTAATATATGTATATAGAATATTAACGCAAATTTATATATATATTTTTAGCTTCACATAGTTTCCCTCACTTAACAGCATAGTCAGCCAGGAATCTGGTAACTTAACCCACAACCTGTCGCATTTATGTCCCTGCGGCACGACAGGCCTCAAATTTACAAAAGAAATTCATACACACACATTATAGAGTACCCTCAAAGTTAAAGTATCTCTAAAATTTGTAGTGTATGAGAATTTACTATTAAATTTACATAACCCTTTCTGCTAAAATGTGAATTCATAAAAAAAATAGTATCTTGTATATTATACATAGTATTAAATACAGCTGAGTAGAGAGGGAGCCTAGTATTAAGACATCAATAGACGCGAACTTTGGTTTATACTATTAATTCAAAAATATACAATTCTAACAAATATGTTTTTCTTTTCCAGGACCTTTCACTAAAACTAGGTATCAATCTAAACAATCTATATTCCCCCCACCTTTCACAAGACTTATTAAAATCCATCCATTATGGGAGCTACGGAATTCTTTCAGGCCATAGTTCCCCTTCACCAGGTTCCCCCTTACACCAAATAACGGAGGGTCTAAGCTATTTACACACAGGCTCCATAACCAGGGGAACACCACAACCCCACTCAACCCCTTTAGACCTCCGAAATAACGTCGAAATGGAAACTAATTACCCCCAATTACAAATACTTCCCCAAATACATTTGACGCATAGATCGTTAAACAATTCACCGATTTCTAGTCCTAGCTTGGATATGATACAAGAGGAAATAGGCAATGGTAGCCAGAATGAGAAATTCCTTAAAAGTTATCAGCCCCCCCAAATAAGTTTGACTGATTGTCTTGGATCGGAAATAACTTTAGTCGCGTCTTCCTCAGAAGACAGCGTGGATAGCTTAGAAAATTCTAAATATCATATACCGCAATTTGTTATATCGGAACACACAGATTTGGATAATAAACCGTCAATTATTAAAGGCATTGGTAGAAAAGTTAGTCAGGAAACTGGGAAAGAAAAAGTTATCGAAGACGATACGGATATGGAGAAAGTGGACACTAAGTTAGACATGCGGAGAAATAGTGACAAATCACTGGGTTTTAGTGACGATTCCTTAAGCAACGATTCGGCGAACGCATCGCCGAACTGCGAGCACAATGTGCAATCCATATATTCGAATATAGTGTCAATAAGTTCAGGTTTTAGTGAAAATCGGGGCAGTTTTTCGGAACATCGTGAGTCTTTCTCATTTTCTGACAGAGGAAGTTTCTCGGAGCGAGGAGATTTCGGTCGCTCCTCGTTTTCGGACCGAAGCGATTTCGGTCGAAGCAGTTTCTCAGAGAAAGGCGAAACGCCACGTTCCTCGTTCTCAGCTCAGGGCGTTTTGGGTGAAGTTAAGGAATATTATGAAGAATATATGCCCAGGGATAAAAATTTAGCGAATTTTGTAGAAGAATGCCCTCAAGAAGAGATTGAAAAGTTACAAAGATCTACAATGGATTTAAGGCTAACAGAAATATGCAAAGATAACCAAAAAATACCGATTTTACTGAACCCCCAAAACATTTCGTGTGTCCAAGAATATTATGAAATAACCTTATCGACAGTATGTTCCCAATTAGATTCGGAAAGAATAGTTGAATTACTAAAAGAAACTATCAACACGAGAGTTCCTCCACAAAATATTTTCGTAGAAACAAGCGAACAGAAGGAAAAAAGTGATGATGCAGAAAACCTAACTGGTTTCCTTAATCTAGAATATTCCGGGGGTATCCAGATTGAACTGGTCTTATGTGAAAATAAAGCGAAAGAGAAGAAAGGATTGAAAATGAGAAGGATATCCGGGGATCACAACGAGTATGGAAAGTTGTGTCAACAGTTGATAACTAGTCTTACTGTTTGAGTCAATTTTTTATAGGACAAGAGCTATTTAGGGTTCAAATTGAGTTCAAATTATAGGTTATATTGATTTTGACTATAAATGTTAAACTAAGAGCATTGAATAGCTCTTTTTTGACACTTCCTAAAATTATTAACCTAAATTTTGATATTTGGTGGTGAATTCCAACTAAAAAAGTTAAATTGTGATAAATTAATATAAATGAAAAAGGGGGTATATTAAGCAATCGGGGGCTGTTATAGTTTTTAATGAAAATTGAATTAAAAAAAAAGATTTTTTGATAATACTTTGGTTTTGTCAAAATCGGTCGATCCGTGAGCATTTACTTTACTCTTTATTCCATTATATATCTTTGAGTGAATTTCATATGACATAAGTTTTATTTATACCAATAATATAAAGCTGAAGAGTATAATTTGTTTGACTGCACTAATCTCAGGAACTGCTGGTTCGATTTTAAAAAATCTTTTTATTATGTGGAATAGTCCTTTTATCCAGGAAAGCTATAAGCTATATTACATCACGTTAACTATCTCGATGTACCCTCTGTACCTGTGTCATAGTTACCTCCCGCACTTAGTGTGTCATGTGTCATACACAAGTAGTTATTTCTATTTGACCAGATAGATGAGGTCGCAACTAAATGCTAGTCTACTATAAAGGTAGATAGATATAGGTTCCATTACACAATTTTTTGAGAAGAAAAAATAATTTTATTTTTATATGAAATTCACTCAAAAACAAAATAATCCTTTATGTGATACAATTTTTTTGTAAATTTTTCTGTAGGGCATAGATTTTTTTTTGTTTCATATAAGAAGTGTTATTGTCGTGGATAAAAATAAGTGTTAAAGACTAAATCGGATAATTTGTCCAAAACAGAATATTTTACTTGTTTAATGTTTTTACATTAAGTGGGAATTAAACCTTCTGTTTTTTTTATTTATTTACAAAGCCAGTTACATTAAGACATTCAACCAGAGGAAAATAAAAGGTTACAAATAGATTTTTTTGCAAGAAAAAATTCAATCCATCTATTAATATAACGCTAATGACTTGACGTCACTTACGTTGAACATTTTTTTTATTTAAATTATTGATAGAAAAGACTTATTATATTATGTTATTAGAAAAGATTGTAGAAGAACCTTGTGTCTGGACACTTCGTTCTCCACTTTGCACTATGTGGAACTTAACGCTGTGCTCTGTCTGGCCTGTTCTGGTAAATGAAAATAATTTAAACATACGTTATCCACATCTTTATAACATAATCAGTTTATTATTTGTATATTATGTAAAATAAATGAATTTATTTATTAAATAATTTAGTTTATTTTGTAAATAGTTTTTTTTTTCAACAGATAATATAATATGTTTTATTTTATTATTTTTAATAATCGAGTTAATTTTTGTATGAAGAGTGTATGAGAGTGTGAACAATGAACTTTTAAATATAACGCCATAAGTAAATTAGTTTTAAGATAACATTTGTAAATAATATTTTAATAAATTTCAAATTCCATTACGTTACTTTCTTGTTTTACTTCTAATTTAGTTTAATTTACAATACATAAACTTAGGTTAGCCAGAGAGAACTTAATGTTAAAACATTCCTGACGTTCAGCCCGAGTTATAAGATATTGCGCGTTATGAGGCGGAACTCAACGCCGCGCTCTGTTTAGTTATCGAAACAAGAAATTCAATATAACTAATTTCCCAAAATAGGAATTGAACCCAACCGGCGTGTTTACAATCAGATAAAGAACAGATGAACTTATAAAGACTACAGCGTTTTGTGACTGAAACTTAAGTGACCATCATTAATTACGTCACATGAATTTCATAATTTTTAGACTCCTCCCCAATATTTGTTATAGATTGTTGATTGTATATGTCATGTAGCAGGGTAGCCGATGAAACCTAGTGTTAGAACACACTGCTCCCTACGCATCACCGAACTTTTTAGGCAATGTTTGCATATTACTTACATATACTAAGTCCCCAATTGCAAACGCGACGATCGTGAGTGTCCCATAAAGCAAAATTTAAAATGCAAGTACAAAATAAAACAGCCGCTCTTTAAACTATATAATAAAGAAACTCTCATTAAAACAATATATCACTTACATTAATAATAATAATCAATAAATGAAAAGAAAAATTCAAAATCACTTGAATAATTACTTTAACTTTTTTTTTATAGCTTCACACTGTATTCTACATAAAGAAGGACAGGTTGCGGGAACCTCTCCGTTTCCCACTTTCCACCCAATTATCAAAACATTATTTGTTGAGTGACGTAACTCAACACCGTAACAGATTGTGTTTTACTATCAATGGTAGAAAACGTAAATATTTTTTATTAATTATTTTCACAAGAGAACCTATTCAATAGGTATTTTAGAGCGCTGTTCCTTCAAATTCTGTATCAAAGATGGTATCGGGACCTTCAATGACTGAATTTTATCCTCACTAACTATAGTTATATCTTTTTTTATATCGCTGTGGTATCTTTTGACGTGGTTGTCTAACAACGACTTCCTAACTGACGTATAAGAGCAGTGATTACACTTAAACGGCTTATTCCCCGTATGTATCGTTTCATGGCACAATAGGCTTTCCTTCCTTGCAGCTTTATAATCACAAAAACTGCATTTTAAACCGTTTCCTAGATGCAAAGTGGTAAAATGTTTTTGTAATTCATATTTATGGCGGCAGGAGTATGGACAGACGGTACACTTGTACGCGTAGTGCCCCTTCTGGTGCATTACGAACTGACATTTGTAGTTCGTCGTGAAACTGCAGATCCCACAGTATAAAATCTTCTCTGTTTGACTCCTTTTATTGTGTAAAGCGATCTGATCTTTTGTTTTCGTTGAGAAATCACAATTAACACATTTGTAGGGTCTATTCTGACTTCCGGTATGATGTCTCTGAAAATGCCTTTGAACTGCCGCCTTAAATTTCGACGTATAATTGCACATATGGCACAAAAACGGTCTTTCCTTGTCATCGGACTCTAGTACTTGGATACTGTTCCAGTCCAGACAATTTGGGTCCAACGTATATTGATTTTGACCCTGATTGTCCTTCCTATCTATGCTTTCTCGAGTGATATAGTCCGATCTTTCTTCTTTCTCCACGGGCTTTAGTAGCCCCGGGCCATATATCTTATTATAGTGTATTACTTTATGTTTTTTACTTTCACACATAAAATAAGTTTGAAAATCGCAATGTTCGCATTTCAAAGGATTTTCTTGTTTACTCCTCTGTTTGTGTATGTTCAATCTCCACCGGACCATAGTGGAAAAATCGCAAAAATCACACTTATTAGCTTTCTCCGTGACCTCGTTGTGTATTTTGGCCAAATGCCTCGTAATATGCCCTTCAAATTTCGTCACAAACGGGCATTTGTCGCATTTAAAAAACACTCCTTCATTATGAATTTTGCTATGTTTTAAATAATTATGTCGATAAGCCGTTGCGTAATCGCAGTGAGGGCACTTAAATTGTTTTTCCAAATTATGTTTCCTTTTATGGGCATTTAAGTTCCATTTGAAATACGAAGTATAATCGCATTTCTCGCACTTTAGCAGTCTCATGGACTTTTTTTCTTCGTCGGTCAAAATTTCTTTTGCCTGATGTTTTATCATTATATGTCTTTGTAAGGAAGTCGGGTATTTAGTAGTATAATTGCACAGAGTGCAGGAAAATGGCTTAGTCTCTTTATGCCCGGCCAGGTGGAGGTCTAAACAGTTTTTATAGCCCGTTGTATATTCGCAAAGTTCACAATTGAATACTTTTGGCTTTCGTTTTTTGGATTTGCGTTTTTTAGTTCTGAAAACAATAAAAAAATATATAGTTGTCAGTGGCGTAGCTAGCTTAACTCGCGCCCGGGGCAAAATACTTTTACAGCGCCCCCCAGGTGAACACAATATAATTTCATATGTATGTTTTAATAGTTTTGCGGACTAGTTGGCGCCCCTCTATAAGCGGCGCCCAGGGCAAGATGGCCTCCCTTGTCCCCCCCCCCCCCTCACTACGCCACTGGGTCGTCGTGGTACAGTGGCACAAGTGTGTGTTTGCACACTCCTTTCCTCCGTTTGTATACTCCTTGGAGGAATGAATTGTTTTATATTTTCATTTTCTCACTTTGTTAACAAGACAAAGCATTAAGGCCCATTACTCAACATGCAAACTCGACAATTTGCGAAGTGTGGAACGAATGTCATAACACTAGGTACCCTCTGCCTGTGCCCGTCTTATATGCGGGATGCACAGTAAAGCTGAAAAAAAAGTACCTAGTTTGTATATGAAATATTAAAATATTCTACAAAATTGTTATAGGTTCCATTGCTATTAAGAGGAATGAGTAATTTTCATTTACTTCCTCTGGTAGATGGAGAATGTGTAGTCAGTTCTGCCAGTGCCATTCATTTTCTACGATAAGTATTTTTTTAATAGAGATTTATAATTATATAAGGAAACTAAATTTAAAACCGTCATGCAAAAAATCTGATGCTGTCTCACTGTATCATAATGTTACTCTGAAACATGACCACCATACAAAAAAACAGAATCATCAAAATTCATTCATAATGGGCTCAGTAATCACGATATATAAAAAATATACAAATAAAAACTTCCTATTTTTAGTTGGTTAAAAAGGAAAAAATTAGATTAATTAGAGGAAAGAATTAGAATTAGAAAGTATTTTACAAAAAAAATTAAAATCAAAAGTGGATGTGTCTACCTAATTAGATACACTGACAATTTAATTTACTTGTTTTCAATCAAACAACATCATCTCTATGTGACATATAGTTTCTGAGAAATTTGTGAACAAATATACAAACATAATATGTACACTTATGAAATCTAACAATATCGGAAGCCTAAATACATCATCATAAACAAATATTAGCCAACACTGACAACATAACATACATACAGGTCAAACTGATAACCTCCTTTCTTTGTGATTGATAAAAATGCATTTGTGGGACATTTAAAAAGTTTGAATAATACACGAGTATCAATAAAAAAGGTAATATGAAATAAAACAAAGAACAGTGTCTCAAGTCTAAGTTTCTTTGTCTATTATATGAGGTTGAAAATCCAAAAAAAAAAGTAAATTCACACTTTGTGCGAAGCTGAGTACACCAAGGGGACCTAGTGTCGAGACATTATATTACCCACACACATCTCAATTTTCTCGTAATAATCTTTTAGGTAACTCTAACCACAGGTACAGTGGGCTATATTGAAACAATACCAAGGTGTAATATAATATCCTTATAGCATTACTCTATAAATGGACCATCCAGCACAAAAACCTCAAACCTCATAATTTTCATTTCAAATCACCAGTTCCTAAGATTAGAGTATCCAAAAAAAAATCTTCAGTTTTATACTATTGGTATAGATTTAACAAACCTAGTTTCCTCAGCTTCTGAGTTATCATCTTCAACTTCAACTTTAACCCATACGCTCGCAAACATACTCATCATCTCCGTGTCTTGTTCAGATTGTGGTATATTATCTTCTGATTGATTCCCATCACTTTTAACATTTGTGTCATCTGCCATTTCGTTTCTAAAAATATATTTTATTATAATTATTAGTAAAATATAAATATTGAGAGTAATTGCGATCATTGTGGGCTTGATATTATATTATGTTAGATAAATGCATCTGGTTAAAACAAAATAAGGCAATTAATGCCGCCACTCGACACAATGTCTCAATTAGTGCAGAAAGTGGAGATTAACCGCCTGAAGAAAAAGGAATCTATTAAAAAAAATTGTATCACTTGCATATTACTTCTAGGTTAATTCTTTTGGCTTTGGCCACTTACAGAGGGCCAGACCAACATTTCCCTCTCAGCATACAATTTCAGATCATATCATTTGAACTACTAGTTTCTGAGATTAGTGCAAAATTCAACCAAATAAACTTTACAACTTTTTAATATTTTTATTGATAGAACATTATATATTACTTAACAATGTCAAATGCACTGCAATTAGTACATTATAAGAACTATGTGATACAAAATCCCAAATATATTATTTAAAATAAAATCAAATTACATTAGTTATGAATTTAAAACAGTAGTATATAAATTCCATATACAATATGTATATTGTTGTTAATTTACACATTATTTAATGTGTGTAATAAACTAAATTCTAAGTATTATAGATTTAAATCAAAAATATGTCCCAATTACAAGATTCAATGACATAAAATACAAATAAACAACATATCTTTGCCATAATTCAAAGTATGCAAACTTAAGCCATTAAAAGTATATTTTTGAGTATTTAATATCAGCTCTCCGCAAAATAACTGATATATAAAATAATTTGAAATGTAATAAATTAAAATTAGCCGCAATTTAAATATTTTAAGTCTATTCTAGTCAATTTTAATAAGAATAGAGATACTGTTAGTGATCTATTTTTTCGATATTTAAAAAGCTTTTGTAATTCATAAAATATTTTAATGTTGTTTAGGATATTGTACTTACTGCAGTATTTACAAAACAAAGTTAGATAAAAATAGCATTTTTTACAAATCCATTGTTGGAAAAAATCAATTATGCTTTATTACGTTCGGAAATTATGACAATTTAAATTTGATTTACAGAGATTAGTTTCTTATTGTTTAATATTGTAGATTAATTTTTATATGTCACAGTTATTTAAAAAAATATGTTTCAAATTAAGATAACGTAACTCATTACTTATATTAATAAAATAGTATATTTATAATATAACTTTATTTTTGAACTGAGTAAAGTTATTGACAACGGATAATCTTACTAAAATATTTTTTTTCTTATGTTATTCAACTTTATTAATTATTTATATTTTAAATTATAGTAAAAATTATTATTTAACTATACAAATATATCAATTCTATAAATTGTTTTCTATATCCCAGTAGATAAACGAATACAAAAACCAATCGATTAAAAATCGATATCTAAGCATATTAAATTCTTGTCAATAATATAATAAATATGGCAACTTGATTCAGTTGTCAACGTTGTCAGATAAAGTTGTCTTGTATTGTGCCTATATTACTTAATTTTTTTTAAAAAAAGTAGATTTTAATTATATTATAATTATGTATACAGAAGTAGATGTATTTGTTAGTAATTTCACTCTCATAGATCCTGAAATATATCAACTATGGATAGAGGGCTGTTCATGTAAGTTATAAGTTAAAAGAATAATATTTAATTCCTATCTTTATCTCAACAGAGAATTACTTTTGTTTTTTTTTTATTTTTAATTCAATATACACTAAATAATGTTACTTATTTCACTAATACCTAAATCTCGTTTTGTCTTCTGATACGAATATATCAAATATAAATTTATTCCTTATCGCGATATACTGCAGATTTAAGCGCGAAATTCAAAGTTATTTTCTAGAATAATATATTCAGTGTATTCTTTATAAATTGAATACTTCCTTTTTTTCATTGTACATTTTAAATTTGATAAACTGAAGCTTACACCCTATAAATAAACAATAATATACAAACCATGTAGTTTTTTTCTGCACATTATAAATAAAACAAGCAACTATTGAAATTTTCTTATCTAATTTCAATATGATTATCTTGTCTTTAACCCTATGCCAAAGTAAAAAAGTTATATATTATATAAGAAAAGTAATTTTATAAATGTCATATTAAATAATTTAATATACCTGTACTAATATTATATTGCTGGAAAGATTGTTCGCTTGGATTGTTTTCCAAGAGATAATGGCTGAAATCCTGTTATGTAATTTTTTTATATGGTTTCTAAAAAGGTATTTAAAATATGTCATGTGTCACATACAACTTCAATATTAACCAAGCGGGTAAAGTACTAATAAGTAAAAATTTACTTAATTACATTAAAATAATATTATTTTAGCAAGTGAAGCAGTATCAACACTGCATCAAAGAGCCTCGTCAAAACTTTTGGGAGCAACAGTGGAACTTATTGCTAGTGATGTATTAGATCATTACAGGTAATTAGACATATGATTTATCTTATGTGTTTCTACATTTATATTTACAAAAAAAATAGCTTTATTTTGTATCCTACATATAGAACAGGAAACCTAGTGTTAAGAATGAAAGAAAGAAGTATTCATCCTCAAATCCATTTTTAAAGTTTTTATGGAATCACAATAAAATTAATAAAACAATAAAATTATTACTAAAGTAGTCTCTCTATTTTTCGATACTAACTAAAACTTTATGAAAAACAGCAAAGATCTTATAATAAGACATAGCTCTTAATTACAAATATCAAAGTTGGGGCGAAGAGATACACACAAAAATACAAAAACTTTGTGCATATCCCACTTCTGATATTAGGAATCAGAAGCTTGTTTTAAAAAAAACATGATTAAAACAAATATTGTCTATATGTTTCCATGTTGTTCGCATAGAGGTTCTACGTAATTATAATTAATGATATGTATCACCGAATAACAATACTTCACATGAGATTCCTTCCGATAAGGGCCTTTGTCTGCAAGCAACTGCCCCCAATTGACACAATTCCACTGCTTTTGTAGTCTTTTTCACCTGCATCTACCCTCTTTTACAAATTATGCTTACAATTTAGTAAATTTAATATATTATGATTATATAAGTATGTATGTTTTGTTTTTCAGAACCTTTGCTCTCTTAGAAAGACTTTTAACAGTTCCATCTAAATTGTCAGAGCAAATGATATTTCAAATAGATGAACCGACTAAGCATATGTTAATTGAAAAGTAAGTAGTAAAGTTTTCTATCCTTTTTCACATCTTCATGCTGTGCTCATTTATCCAAGTGTTGACACACATGATCTCCCGTCTATATATGTGATCTCACATCCACATCTACAAATGTGAGAAATCCAGAAATGAATGAATTTTTAATGTGATACTGAGATGCGTATGTTCAAGCAAACCAAGTACAGCTTTATAATATTAATAATATTTCTTTTTCAGGTATTACGATTTAGATGATGCGGTGATAAGAGAGCTGTTAGGAAGAAAGCTCTCATCAAGACATAGAAAGGATTTGGATGAAGTATATATTTTTTAATATATTAACTCATATTATTATAACTGTTTGACATAATTGACTTAATGACACATCTCTCTGTTACTGAGCTTCTCAGATTTTCATTAAGAGATTAAATAAAATAAATACTAATAATCTCTTTATTAATATGAGAAGCAAGAACTTTGAACCCTGAAGTATGAAAATTCGCAGAATTGTAGTTTATACAGTAATAGTTTAAAGGAGCACAATTGCAGAACGCTAATATATTTTTAAAGCTGTATGTGTCACTTCAGGTGGCAGAGAGATCAGGAGCGCCCTTACGTTGTTGTAGACGTCAATTCGACAATGTCAGACGGGTGTTTAAAGCGGTCGAGGAGATGCCGGGGAATGTCGTGGCCAACATTAGATCTACTTTTCTTATATCCGAACCACTTGCTAAGTAAGTATTGTATTAGCACAGGCAGAAACATAGTTTAACTAATTTTAATTGCAATTAACAATTAAATAATTGCTTACTGTGATTTGTGCACGAAAAAAATTATTGTAAACACTTGTTAATTAAAGTTTTTTTTTTGCGTCCCGTTGTATCCCGCACAAGCAAGATAAGCAGAGAGAAGCTGACAGACTGGGTTGATAGGTTCCCAATTATTTATAAATTGTCTCCATTTTAGATTTTTAATATTTGTTTATTTTTTTCTACAGAAAATACGGCGCTGTAGTATTTATAGCGTGTATGCGGTTCGAAACGGCGAAGCGTAAATTGCAATATTTGTCATTCAATGATTTTTATCATTGCGCTCAGGTAATTATGATTTTTTATAACTAAAAGAAATAACACGGAAATATTTAGTGATTTGACAATTTGTCGTTATGAATGAAGTTGAGGAATTAGTAGAAACTCGATTAACCGGACTAATTACTGTCGTTAGGAGTTCAGATAATCGAAAACCTGGGTTTTACCATAATCGAATAAATGAAGAAAGGCGGCTTTTGTAAACAACAAAAACATATCAACGAAAATCAATGTTTATTAAGAAGGTATTAAGAGATACATTTTCCAACATACAATGTACACACAGTATTGAGTACTGCCAGTTAACACACAATGTCTCAAAATTTTGCGGAAATCTGATGTCTCATCAGTCATCACTGACTTTACTTACTCTGCTATATGTAGAAGTATGTAAATAAAAATAACTGATTAGGCCTTACATAAATAGTATTAGACTAACAAAAAATTGTACCACGGAAAATCGAACACGTATACTCTTTGATGCTTCTTCCATTCAAAGGCGATAATGTTGAGCTGGACGTACTCGTGCACGGGCCCCGAGTACTACGATACGGAGATGGATCGCGAGTTCCTGCTAGAGCTGCGTGAGCTGAGGATACTCTTGGACAAGGAGAAGGAGCATAAGCAGTGAGTCGTTGAGTGTTTGAGGTTTTCTGGTGGGAAGTGAACCTTGGATGGGAAGGTTAATGTTGAAAAGGGGAGAGGGAAAAAAGACTTCGAGTATAAATTGGATCTTTGAATTTTTAAGTTGCTTCTTAGGTGGGATTGAGAGAGTTGAGGATACTGCTGGACGAAGAGAACACAAACAATTTTGGTTTTTTGTGTTTTTTTTTAGATGGGTATTAAGTTTTTGACTTTATATTAGTAAAGTGTAAGATATTAATATTTGTTATTTGTGTTGATGCACTGAAACCATCGTGATTGTGGGTTCGGATCCTACTCAAGTAAATGTTAATTCCCTTCATAAAGAAATAAGACCACTAGTTCTCTGACTACTCGCTACTGTGGCATCAACCGATTGTATATAGTTTATAAAATTAAATTTAAAAAATCTTTTTTAAGAACAAGCTATTATTATTTGTTACTAAAATTAACTAAAAAGTTAAAAATAAAATAAGTCTAATATGATATAACACGCTTTTCATAAAAGCACATTTTAACAAAGAAGTTAAGAAATTTCTACCGCATCCTCTATTTAATTTATGTTAATTTTCCTTTTAAAACATACCGCGGCATTTATTTCCGCTACTTAATATGCAATGTCTCTTATAAAGGTGGCGCGAACTGAATGATATATGAAATATGCATGTATTTGTAACTTTTTTGTTTTCAGTTTAATTTGTATGCGTTTGAAACCGAAGTTATTAGAGAAGTCGTATCAAGAATTAGAATTAAATTTTAGGTAAGTTTTTAATTTATTGAATGTTTAATAGAAACATTTTTTTTCATTTGTTTGTTTACCAGTTTACTATATATTACGCAAATACAAAAGTATAATAAATAAGAAAAAACATATTTTTCATACTTTAGAAATTAGATCATAATATAAGTATATATAAATTTAGAGAGAAGACTTAATTGGACGATTGAGATTGGAGATTTATTTGCAAGAAATATGGATAAAATCAACTATATTTTTCATTATAGATTGTACACGCGGGCATTGGTGGGTTTGGCGTGTAACTTGCATCGGGGCAGAGAACTGAGGTCTTTGTTCACAGATTTATTAGAAAAGTGAGTATTTTAATGTAAAATGTGTACATAAATTGTAGACTATGTGTTATTCTGATATATAAACTACATTACTGTAAAGTTTGATCTAAAGGTGAAAAATGAAAGTGGAACAGACATCCTCAAAAACTTACATATTTATAATATTAGCTGGTAACGAGCCAAAGCACGGTGTTGAGTTCCGCCACTCAGCATGCAAAATATAAAAAATTCGTGGTGCCCGGTGAAAGCAGTGTCTTAACACTAGATTTCATCTTGTTTATCTTGTTATATGCGGAAAATATTTTTTTTCAATATAATATAAAAAGGCCCCGCCTCGTTTCTTGCGCCGGTTCTTCTCAGGTCTCAGGCATTTTAGTAAACTGGTGGTAAATTATTTGACGTTCAAACAATGAAATATGTAAAATCTTATTTTGAATAAAGTATACTATTAGGCTTATTCGACTTATTTAAAAAGAGATGATGTCGAGAGCGGGTCGCTAGTATTGTTATAAAAATACATTTATTACTTATTTGATTTTTTTTATTAGGTGTATAGAGCCCCTGCGTATGGGCACGTGGCCGAAAACTGACCTAGCACAGTTCCTCTGCGCCTACGAGCAGTGTGCGTTACAGATGGACGTACTGAGGTGAGTGGTGGGGTTCAAATTTTTATAATTGTATGCATGACTGTTCGGTTCGGTCGCGGTGCTGTGGCATAGCGTGTGACTAAAACGGTGAATGGATTATGAAATATGTTAATTTGTTCGCTCTGCTAAGCGGCGTTGAGTTCGACAAACTCGAAACGAACGAAACTAAAACGGAGTGTCTAACTTGTTATATGCAGGATACAGCGTGAAGCTAAAAAATATATTTGTTAATTGCACTATCTTTCTTTACGCTATTTAATTGTATTCATACTAATGGAACGATAATATTCGATACTTCTTTTTGTATTGAATAGTCCACTTTCTTCATAGAAAGTGGACTATTAGGCTTTACAGGTTATATTACATTTCGTATGTAACAGAAAATAATTTTACTTAGTAAATGTATTGCATATTAGTTATTTGAAAAATGTTTATTAGTTATATTAAAATATTTAATTTTAATATATATTTTTGAAAAATATACTTATGATTATGAAAATATTAAAAATTGTTTTTTTTTCATTTCAGAGAAGCCGATTTAAAAAGTGTGTGGGAGAGATATATGAGGGTAGTTAGTCAGTGTCTTTTGACGATGTATCATCCTTAATATTGATAATATTATATGTATAAAAAGGCAAATTTATTAAAATAAAAATATCTAATTTAAAATATTGTTTAATCAAGTACATTTTTGTGTGTTTTTAAATCGTCGAATGAATATAAAGGTACCATCATCTCTTTTTGAAATGTTTACAAAAATCGTAGCTTATGCGTTATTTTGATGCATAAGATATATTGATGCAAAGTTTCATCTCACAAGCTTTCACATTTATAATCTACAATGACAGTATTCTGTGACTTCTAACTAAGACGAGTTCAGTTAATTAACTTCAGGTTTTTAAATTTATTTGTATCTCTCGTATCGTGGTTTTGGATTCTACTCTCATTCGGTGAATGTAATATTTAACATTGTTAATTCCTTACTCTGGTAACGAGGCAAAGAACACCGTTGAGTTCTGACACCCAAAACGCAATGCCTCTAGAATACGTACGAAAGTGGGTTGCAGCAGGGTCTTAATGAGAACGGAGTTCACACAAGGTTTTCAGATTCCCTCTGTCGTAAAACAAACACACTCACTCATTCACAATAGTAATCAGTTGTAGATTTTATTACAACTTTTAATACAAAAATGAATTTTCTATCTATAAGTATTGTATACAAAATAATTAATATTTATTAAATGTTGTTTATAACGTGTTTTTGTATTTAATTTTATGTCAATTACTTATGCAATGGTTTAGTCTCATTCATTCTTATCGTATTGAAAAGAGTTTGTATGGACCATACATTATAATATGAACTTAAGTTAACGTTAAGTTAAGCAAGTTTATATTACCGAGACAAGTCGTGGCACAGAGGCGCGGGTGTGCGAGACTGTACTGCACTGTATACGAGACAGGTCGTGAATTCTACTCGACGAAATATAATATTTTATATTTTTATATCCTAGCACCGGTAACATTGCAAAGTGCGGTGTTGAGTTCCGCAACTCAAAACGCGTTGCCTCCAATTAGGCGGATCATACCGAACGGGGTGTCTTAACATTATGTTCCATCTGCATTTTCCAGTACATGCGCGATATAGCGGTAAGGCTAAAAGTTCCGAATTTTCGAAGCATTTCATGTTAAGTGGCGATTCTCAACGCCTCGCTTTTGCTTTGCTATCCAAATGAAGAAATGAAAATATGTATTAATAAATAATATAAAATTTCTCCGAGTAAAAACAATAAAAATAAAAAAGAAGTAATAATAACAAATTAAATAAATAAATAAAACAACGGTCGCGTTACATTCACACTATTGTGTCTTTGCGCCAAGACAGCTTCTTAGATTATGATCTTATTAGCATTCATATTAACATTAAAACTGTATTTTTTTAGATTTATACGTTATATTGAAAAAAAAAACGTTATATTTTAAATAAAATTTTATTAAATATCATGTCACTACCATACAAAGTGGCCGTATCACAAAAAAAGTACTTTAATACTTTGTACATCGGGATACAGATTATAATTCAGACAAAAAAATGTTTATCTTATTTATTTATTTACATGTATGATGTATTTCAGAAAACTCATTACTTAAAAAAAAGTTAAAACTATGATAAATATTTCATACCCAAATTATGAAAAAAAATATTGAAAAAAAGGACAAAAAATATTTAAAAAGTTTAAATTTACTTTTATAAGTCAGTTTTCTGAAACACCTCTATTTATTTACACCTATAACCATAAATTATACTTACAAAAAAAAACAAGCTACATATAAGTACTTGAAATGTCAATTATCGATTATAATTAGATTTTACAATTAAATAGTCAAAAAAAGGAAAAATACCAACAATTAAAAAATTAAGTCACATTGAAAATTCTTTGGTGAATTCAATTGTTACGCCATTGAATAAAAAAATCTTGCAAAAGATACAATTACAGACAGACGAGTACAAATTAAATTTCTATAGTACTGATATTATTAAAACTGCAGGCAGAGAATGTAAATGTAATCTAGTGTTAAGAAAAGATTACACTCTTCTCGCGGAGCCCAACGCCGCGTTTAATTTTAATAATGCTGGGTAAAATCGTATCAGTTCAATTTTCCCGAACGGGAATTGAACCCACAATTCCATTTCATCATTATGTGTACAATCACGCGACGCTTTATTTTTATTATGTAAGAGCCATAAATTATAAATATTTTTTACATATTTCTAATATCGATGAATTTAAGCAATAAGATAAGTTAATATAAAAAAAAATATAAAAATACCATTGAAAAAGTATTAAATATAATATATTAAATAGCTGCACAAAAAAGTTTATCTTTTAAATTAAGCAATTTAAATCACAAAATCGAGTTATAAGTACTACATACAAAATGCATATTTTTTTTATTTTATATATTTTTTTCTTTGGGAATGTCTTCTATGCTTAAACATTACTACCTAAAAATCCAATCACACTTTTTAAAATAAAAAAAGTATTCGAGAAATGTCAAAAGCATAATTTAAAGAAATTCTTTATTTTCTTATTATATTATCATTGTTTATATAAAAAATAAAAATTTAATGAATTGATATTCATATTTACAGATGATTTTATATTTTAACAACTAGCAACACTCAAGGCACGTTTTTTCCCAAAAAAAAATTAAATTTACGATTTGGTGCCCAAATTTGTTTTAGATATGCGTGCAATTTTCACTTTATTTTTTTATTATTTATTGTAATTTTTTTTTCAAAGATAAAAATGTCATATTCAACTTTCAATTCAATATTGGATTAATCATTATGAAGAACTAATAAGGAATGTTTTAAAAAAATGTGTGATAATACTGCATTTAATTGTTTTTGCCTTTTTTAAAAATAAACTTATTATATTCATATTATTCTTTTCCTTATTTTAATATTTGAAGTGAATATTGCTATATTTTTAACATGTTAATTAGTTATATACAGGTATATAATAAAGTTAAGTTCATATACAATTTTTCAATTATTAAATAAAACTAAATAATAAAATATTATTTCGTTCAACATAATAATTTTAACAACATCAAAATGCAATTCCATAAATAATCAAGTCACGACATCACAACATCTACTTACAGCGTGTCCCGAAAATCGAAAGCCGAAGTCAAAAACATCCATATACATTGTGTTCAAAAATCATTATTTAAGATCAGTGTTTGGGGGCATAAATCACTATTAAACGCATGTTTAATGCATTTTTCGAGTCACTATCACGAACACTATCCTTGTACAGGTTGGTGTTCAGAGAAACACTCCGCGACCGAGTCGTCCCAAAAAGCAGAGATTTACGCCACTCATATGTCTACTTCGCAAATTTTCCTCTTTTGGGGAAATCCAAATTTGTCCTTTTTCACGACTTCTTGTTTTAGACGTTGGTATGTGTCGAGCCTGGATAAAGCGTACTCCTGTGAAATAGAAAATATTATAATAACAGTTTATTTAGCTTTACATTATAAAACTGGATACGCACAGGGAACCTCGTGTTAAGATACTACGCTATCTACGCTCCGTTAAAGCAAGACGTTATAATAGACTTGTGTGACGAAGTAATGAAACAGTTCCTTCTCTGCGTGGGAACTGAACTAAAAACCTTCGCATCATGCTTGTTGAAAACAATAGTTTTAAATATTCTCTATATATTACGCACAGTTATGTAAAACGCTCTTCTAAAACAGTATATTCTAAAGATATAAATATTGCTTATATTTTAATATAACCTCTTTACTTAAAAGTTGCTTTCAAGACAAAACGCGTTGTTAAGTTCCGCCACTATACAATCAATGTCTCGATAGTTGGTCGAGAAAAAAGCTGTCGAAAGCGAGAACATTTTTTTACACTAGATTCCTTATAAAAAGGAAAATTCAAACAACAATTTATATAAAAAAAATAAAAGATAATATAAAAAATGCATCTCACCCAGTAACCAAAAGGAATTTGACTCTTAGAAGCGTTAACAATTGACCAAAGACACCAAAACAAGTGACTGGCTAACGCGAACGCGTCGACTTCGTTCAGCAACTGATTAATATCATCTATCGATGGCTGAGCATCCTTATCGTCTGATAAATTAGAGTGATAATGCTTCAAATATTCCTTTATGAAGATTTCCTACAAATAAGGAATTTTGTAAAAAAAAATATTGAAACACAAAAAAATGTTTTTTTTGTTGTAAAAGTTAAACTTTCTTTTGTATGTAAAATTATTTTGTGTGAGAAAAATGTTTAAAAAATTATTATTATTTTTATTAAATAATTAAACTGTAATGGCACAAATCAATAACCTTGATTATTCGCGCCATTATTTAGAAAAAATATTACCATCAATTCAATGACATTCAATCAATAAATATTTAATTAACATCAGGAAAAATAAAAAAAACATCCTTAAATAAGTTGCCATATGTCGTTTTACACGATACCGTGGGAAAGTCCGCTATTTAGAGTATTTAGATTTATTCCTCTCTCATTTTTTTTCTCCGGCGGCCATTTTAATACAGCAGCTAGAAATCAAGCATAAACAAACACAAGCGGCGTAGTGATTGTTTTAACGCTATTTATAATGTACTAATTATGTCAATTTTCATATTATAAAAACTTGTTTGAGAATAAAAAGATAACATACCGTAAACATAAATTATTAAATAGAGAAAGTTATTTTTGACATAATTAATACTGCATCATGAATCATGATTATATTATAGATATTTCTTATACACTAATAATTTAAATATACAAAAACGTCATTTTTTAAATTTCAAACAAAACATGAACTTAAGCCTTTATTAAATGTAAATTCTGTGTTATCTTTAATTAGTCAGCTATATGAAAATGTTTTAAAGTAAACAAAAAGAAATCATGTAGCACAGTAAAAAAATGTTTTCTCAACCAAAACGAATGCTAAAATATTATTCAACATAAACAATTTAATTTTTATATAAATTGTGACATTTATTAAAGGCGTTACACAATTCAAGGTTAAGTTACGAACCTCGGTACGTAATGGCGCACAGACCATCCGTTTTCTGGAACTTTAAAGAACATGATCAAAGCAAAGAGAAAAACTGGTAATTTTGCTTGAAAAAAGAAAATAAATATTTAAAATTATTTAAAAAATGTTAAATACATACATAAAAAAATATCAGCCGTATTTTTGATAAAAATAGGCCAAAAACAAATTTACCAGTTCAAAACAACCTGTATATATAATGTGAAAAATCCTTACAAAGCTATTCCTCGCAATCATTTTAAGCCGTGAATATTATTGAAGCTCAAATAAAAAAACCAAGTTAGTAACTTGAAGACTTAAACCGAAGTAATAAAAAAACTAAAAAAGATGTGTGTGTGAAAGATGGTCACCAAAAAGAAAACCTGAGAACCACCATCTAACACACAAAAAATCGAAAAAAATCACGAAAAATCACAAAAAATCCTCACCTTCTGCTCTAAAGTTGGGCAATTCTCTTGATTTTCAAAGTAAAATGGATGTTCTGGGTTAGTATAGTCGTACGACCACTCTTGGAAGTGATTGGCTATATCGAAACCCCTGTAGTTATATGCGCAGTACTCAAAGTCTATCAGAACTAGTTTCGGTTCACCAGAGTCTGATATGTGACTGATGATAGAGTCAGATGTGTTTGTGTCGTCGTATTGTGTTAGTACGTATTGTGTTTTTTTAGCTTCGTCGTATGTGAATTCGTCGTCTGATGCTGATTGTATTTCATCTTCTAACATTAAAATATTGCCTAGAAAAAATAATAATATTATGTTTTAATGTTATTTTTGTCCAATTATTCGTATAAAATTTCATTTACATCCAAACGACTCTAGTTTAAGAGATATTGTAAAATCCTTTTATCTTATTTCATCAAATATCAATTTTTAGATTTTAAAACGCAAGAAATTAGATTTAGTGCCTGTAATAATTCGCAAGAAAATTACTACAATCTATACATATATGTACATATTGTACGATAAAAAAATCTTTTAATTTGAACCAAAAAGAATCATGTTTATTGTAAAAAAATGTTTTTGTAACTAAGAACATTACCTTCTTGCATATCATTGTGGCAAAAGACGACAGGAGATTCAACCGACGCCAAAAATTTCTTCATCCATTCGACTTCTTTGTCGAAATCTATTGGTTTTAGTTGTTTTATTATATTTTGCTCTTCTTCGGTCTGAAATACAAAGTTTTTAAATAAAACGCTTATCTAAAGAAATAAAAATCAATGTATAAAAACACTACCATTTTCTTCCAAATAATAAAACATCATACAGTTACTTCGATCACTACTAGGTGTAATTAAATAATTTTCTGATAAGAACAGTCAGCAGTAAACTCTATATAAAACTCTTTTCAATATAAAGTTACGATTTGGTCCATAGTAAAACAACCTACCAAATTGTACCAAAATAGTAGTAATTTCCTACCAAACGCACCTTCCCACTCGCAGTATCTGACAGCCTGTCCTCTTTGACAGTTTTTATCCATTTGCCCATAGTTTTCCACAACCAGTTGGGCTCTTTGGACAACGGCACGTCCATGGAGTGTATGGCGGCCATTTTTTCAGCTATTTTCATCGATAACGCTGGTTCTGATAGTTCTTTTGTTAGGAGCGATCTTGCCTGAAAATTATACTTTATTTTATTGTAGAATACATTGTAACGAACGAGCTGTCCATTATGTTAAGTCCACGTCCAAGTCAGATTACTTTGAAGTTTAGTGTTATTTCATACTTAGGAAAGCAAAATACTTTTTTATTCTAAGTCTTAGACGGTTCGATTAGGAACGGAAGAGGCGCGAGTTCAAATCCCGATACGTTCAATTAATCTTGAATTCCTATTATTCATTTATAAGTGTAGAATAACACTTAATTTTTTTAAAGTATAATATGTTAAGTATTATATTCAAATTTTGTGAAAACTGCTAAAATATTCGTGTCATTTTATATAACTTTCACTTAACTAATGTCTAATTTTCCCACACATTTCCCACAGTAATTATTAAGCTTCAAAAAAACTAATTATATAGATTCTTAACAACCAATACAACATAATATAGATTATACAATTATTTTGTATAGTTTAACTACACTTTTTATAGTTTAATATCATACTTACGGGTATATACTGTTCAATTCTTCCACCGGAGAAGACTCCATGGAGCTTCGGCCCGAGCCGCCTTTCAGATAGCAACGTGAAAATAACAGACTCGGTGACTATCGCGTCCATTGCGCGTTCACCGTGGACTTGTCCGTAGATCCTTAGGAGTACCTTTAAACAATAATATGATAAATAAACTCCTGCATATATCAAACGGATTTGGCAAAGGGAACCTAACGTTAAAACAATCCGTTCCCAAGGCACAGTTTAATTTTCAAGACAGTTGACTTGGGACACTGGCAGAGTTCAATGTAGTACTTTGTCTTGTTACCAGAGCAAGAAAATGGTAATAATTGCCCTCATTCTCCCGAGTGGGAAGCTATAATATATAAGAGCTATTCTCAAGACAAAAGAATTATTATATAAATAACAACATTCTCGGAAAGATGATCAAATCAAGGATTCACATAATCTCAACATTACCAATTCTACTTATATACAAAAAAGTTACAAATAGATGATATTCATGGTTCTCTAGTAAGTAAGTAAACAATAAAGTTATTGACCAAACACTCTTTTATTTACATTTCATGTAACTAAATAAGCACTTCATAAGTTAATACTTAACCTAATTTAGCCAATTTACCTTTTTGGGTTCATCCAAGGAGAAAGAATGGGAGCTAAGCAGAGGTTTCTTGTTAAGACGAGCTTCTTCCGTTTCCGGTGAATGTTCTCTTGCGTAACCACCGAGTTTAGAAGTGTCTGACGGTAGCGCCACGTAGTATAGGAAGTTTGACAGTCCACCGCTGGAGACAGAATATAGAACATTAGGATATGGCTCCTACCTAAGTAAATAAGTCATAAAATACGCAAGTGACGTATAATAAGACGCAGTGGCGTCGTGGTAAGAGCGAAGGTTGCCGGTTCTATCCTAACAAGGGCGAATTATTGATGCATGCGAAATGTTTTATCTTTATTTTCTTTAGTGCAGGACCTTATAAATACAGAAACACGTTCTTACAATATACAGTACACGTGTTTTAGAAGTGACATGAATACTATGACAAGGTACTTGTTTTATCGACTCCGCGTGTTTACAAGTTAATTTATCTTTGTACCACTTGATAGAGAGATACTTAAAGTAATCATTTTCATGATAAAAGAAAATCCAAAAGTTGCAGGTACAAAGTTCTTAAAAAATTACATTTGCATGCGTTATGAAAAAATTTATATTTACATTTCTTCGCTCTGATAACGAGGCAAAGAACGGCACTGAGTTCCGCCACTCAACACGCAATGCCTTAAGAATTGGGCGGAAAGTGGGGTACGGAAGTGTCTCAATAAGAACGACATATCTCAACACTAGGTTCCTAGGTTTCCTCTGCTATGTGCGGAATACAGCGTGAAGCTAAAAAAAAAACAAGATCCTGACGGCTTGGCGCCAAGATGCACAGATGCCGACGAAATGAAGCTGTAAAATTGTATATCTATAATCTATATCTTTTTTATTCTGGTACATGCGGGAAAAAGGGTAATGATAAAATAATACGAAAAAAAAAAGTTTTTTTGGAAATTTGAGATATTGCCCCTAAATTAATATTGGGCTATTATGATACGTATGAAAGATCAGATTACTTTATCAGTATTTTGTAAGCGACAAATGACGTTGTATTAAATAACTGCGTAACAAACTCAAAAGTGGGGCAGAGGAAAATTTCATACGATAACATGTACAGTGTGGTAGTACTCCGCGATAGTTATGAATGTCAAATAAAAAATTATATCGATAAAGGGGTTATCATTTTATTTTTGTTTCCCTCGTCTTGGGCAATTGCGTTGAGTTTCCGTCGACCACCCAACACGCGATCTACGTAGAACTGGAGGACGTGAGTGTGACGGATCTGAGTGTTAACATTAGTTTTTCAAGTTTAAAATATTTTTTTTGGTTTCATGTTGTATTTTGCACATAGCAGAGTAGGCAGAGGGAAAAGTCTTATTAAAACACTTTCTTTCCCCATTTGCCGCCGAATTCTGGAAGTATTTCGTGTTGAGTGGCGAAACTGAACGTCGCGCTTTGCCTCGTTACCAGAGCAAGGAAATTAAAATATTCCTGGAGTGGTAATCGAACTCACAACCTGCCGCGTCCCCGGCGCCTTTCAAGGTTAAATATGCTAGTGACAACTTGTTAGGTGTCATCCATGAAATCGGACGTCTCTTGTACAAGAATAATTCTAAGTAACATAAGTATATAAGACACATTTTTTTCACCATTTCAAGAAGGAAACGTGTAAAACGTTTACACAAAAAAAGATAATGTTTTCATTTTTTACATAAACTTTTTGCCAATCAAATTCTAAAGTCAAGTGACTTTTTAGAGATATTAAGTAAAAACTGTATGGATATACAATAGATTAAAAATGGACTATAACAATTGTGTGGTTGATGTAAGAGGTGTATAAGAACAAATAGGACAAAAAGTTGATATTATTGATCTTATTACTATTATTGATTTTAAATTCTTAGTTAAATATCAGGCCAGTGGTGGCGCAGGGGCGTGTTTGTGTGAGATGCCGTGAATTCTCTAGGCATTGCGAGTTGAGTGGCATTAACATTCCCCGAGTGGGAATCGAACCCACAACGGTCGCGCCACGACGGCCTCAACCTCTAACCCTCTATTTTAAATTGAAGTGTTATAATCTCGATACATGCATGTATGTTAGGTACTAGTCACTGAAGCAAATAGAATTGAAACCATTTAAATGGCATAAAAAATGTCGTTCACAGTCGCAACAACGATCCAAGGCCGTGTGCTGTTTACATTTTTTACCTCCTCTATTGTGGATTTCGAATTATAAGATACTTATACTTTTTGCCCAAATCCATTCTTTGTCCACTTCTGGGTAATAGTTTAGTTTCGGAGGTTTGAGCTCCAAATTGGTTTAAATAATGTTGTAATTTTTTTATTGTGTACAGGAGACTATCAATGCACCGCCAATTTTGAAAAATTGTCTAACGAGTTGCAGAACTCAACACCGCGTTTCGTCTTATTACCGGGACACAGCGTAAAGGCTAGAAGAACTCGTTAGCAAAGCGGAGAAGTAAATGTAACTTAAACATAACCAATCCCACAAGTTGGGTTCGACAAAATAGCCATAGTGCTTGTTTACAATGAAAATTCCCAATAAGAAGAATATCTATAGAAGTTATAAAAAAAGAATTCAAGACTTAAGCAAGACCTAAGTCCTAGAAAATGTATTTTTATCGTCAAATAATCGATAACAGTTTTCACTGTTACCAGCCTTTTAATATTATGTGTCAAGTACACGCTTATGCATAATTAATATTAAGGTTTATTAAACTTCAGAAAGCTTATTAGATGATTTATATTTGAAAAGTTGGCTATATATCATGAAGAATGGGATTCTTTTAAAGTGGATCTAGTTTCATCAAAAGGCTAACTGTGGCAAAATAAAACTGAAAAAGATTAAATTATATATTTTTTTGTTCTCTTAGATTTCTATGACGAATCAATTCAAAATATTTTACCATTACAAGAATAAACGTAATTCAGTCAATAGTTAAAAATACAACACTTACTTATTTAAACTGACGAAGACAAAACAATTAGTAATAAAGCAATTACTTCTTAATTTAAAGAAGCTAACACAGTAGAAGAATTATAATAATACAAAATAAGCAAAACAATACAAAAAAATCATACCTTATCCTCCTAAAATCCAGTTCACTCGGATCCACACTTTTCCAAGCACCATGTAGATAGTTCCTGCATATTCTCCCCGCGACTTCTCTCATCTCCTCCTCAGTACCGCACATTTGGAGTTTCTGAAAAAATAATTATAAAAATTATAGCAGCTAAATTTGGTATATAGATGACCAAAAATCCTGAGAGGCAGATATAGACAGATTAGCAAGTCCCAGGCAGTCACCCTGCCACGGGCTGGGCACCAACAATGCATGGAGTACTAAGAAGTTTCTTTACTGACATGGATATAATGAAAACAGGTAATAAACAGTAATTCGTTAGCAACTTCACTAGTCGATTACGTGCAGTTAGAACGCGTCATAATGAGGAGTACTTCGACAGCGTTCGCCGGGAAGAAGATGGAGAACTAAGATAGTGGAACCTATCGCTGCATTTAAATTAGGACCCGTAGTCAAAAATTGAGATCGATCTTGAGATGTCGTTTTCATTCATAGATAATTAAAACGATCGATTATTGAAAATGATCTGTCCTACAGAGAAACAAAAATATTTTTAAATTATATATTAAGAGGAAAAATACTAGCAAATATGATATTCTAGTTCGATAAACAACTCTTAGTTTATTGCGTTTTGCCATAAATCATATAGTATCATTACTTATACCTACGTCTACATAATATATGTACACGTTAGTCGGTAGATATTGTTCCTTAGAAATGTGTACGACTATTTCAACAATGTACGACGAACCGTGACTTTTTAATGATATTTTAACAATATTATACAAGTTTTCTTTTTACGCTTACGGTTTTCGCTGCAACCTCCACATAGCATTGTAGGCAGAGAGAACCTGGCAACCTAGTGTTAAGACACTCCGTTCTCATTAAGATACTTCCGTAATCCACTTTCCATGATGGCATTGAAGGCATTGCTTGTTGAGTGTCGTAACAACGCCGTTCCTCGCCTCGGTACCAGAGCAGGGAAATGAAAATATTAAATATGTCGTCTCCTCGTGTGGGAATCGAACCCAAAACCTGTCGCGTTTACAGATGCACGCTTGTGCCTCTGCGCCACGACTGGCCTCATTTTAGGTAATTATATTATAACATATATGTATAAATTTTGGCTCTTTATGTAAACTTTTCGGAAAACTGGATCACCTTAACCTTAATATTTTCCTTAACCTTAAAATTCACACACACTATGATGATTGAAAATATATTTAAACTGCGCATAAAATTGAAATAGAATTAATCGTTCTTTAGCAATGCGATGTTTTTTGTTATTTTTTTTTAGCTTCACGCTGTATCCCGCATATGGTAGGGCAGGCAGAAGTACACGGGGTTTAAGACACGCGGTTCACCATCTTCCGAGTAATTTTCCAGACATTGTATGTCGCGTAGCTGAACTCAACGCCGTCTTATTACAACGGTGAAATAAATTAATTTCTGCCCAGATGGATATCGAACCCACAATCATAGTTTTACAATCAAACCTACACATTATATTAATACTTATAAATTTTCCACTCGACGCGACGTATGTTTTAACGTATGTATAACGAAACGTAATAATTATCATTTTAATATGTTTCTATTGTACCTACATACAAATGTGACATTGTTTTCATGTTTATCTATCTTTTATCTAAAAAGGACCTTGTGAGATTAAACTAACTGATATGAAAATCTTAACTAGTTACAAACTCTTGTTTTGTAAAACGTATATAAAATTTAAACGTAGCGCAGGGGGTGCCTAGTGTTAAGACACTCCGTTTTCCATTAAGACAGTTCCACCCCTCACTTTCCTCCAAATTCAGGAGGCATTCAACAAGAAAATGAAAATATTAAATATTTCAATTCCTTGACTGAGAATCTCCTTGAGTTTCCTTGAGTGAGTGCTCCTGCGCCACGGCTGGCCTCATCATAGCATTATTTAGCCAATAAATCTTTTTAATCACTAACGATACGCCTATTTACGCATAATTGAATTTCTTATTAGCCCTATTGTAATTTTTACTATCTTTGACACTTCCATATTGAAATATATAACTTGATAGCACTACATTTGTTAATGTTGTTATTAATAACGTTGTTAAAATGGAACAAAACGCGTGCAAAATTTGAGAAAAGTAACAAAAAAAATTGTACTAAACCTATAATAAGCCTGAAGATATTGTTTTGCTGAACGCCCTAAACTCTGGAACTAACGCGACCGCGCGGACTAATCCGCTGGTAAAAGCTTGTATTTTATCAGTAAACACGAAAGCCGCACTCACAATGGCCAATTAGGGTTTAACTAACAACAAATCAATGCAAATACACATACATTTTAATTTATTTAGCATATGAAAATAATTAATGAATCATTTTGTTATTTCGTCATAATATGTACCTAATAAGATAATGATTGTCACGTTTCTTGATTATTAGTCTTATATGTGGCATTAATAATAAATTGTATAGAAATGTATATATATCTAGCTTTCACCTGCGGTTTCGTCGGTGTGGTGTATGACACATGTGACATGACACAGGCCGCAGGTAGCGGTTATATCGAAATGATCAAGACAATCTAATATAACTTATAGCTTTCCTCGAAATATCCAACTCTGACCTGCAGTTTCTGAGTTTATCACTATATTTAAAATCATCATTACGTTTTCTGAAACTGGATATTAAAATGAAAAACCAATAAACACTTGAGGGGTACGTTAGCCAATATGCGTATCAAATTCGGGCGGAAAGCAAAAACGGAGTGCTTTGACACTAGGATTTGTCGGCTTTCTCTGATAAGTATATCAAATACATAACAATATATAATACATAACAAAATTATCTTGAGAAATTTCTTAGATATAATAATAGATTTCAATGAGAAATACGTCTCAAAACAAGGAAGAGCTGATGTCAATGATGTCGAATTACGCAGTAACTAAGATGTGTGACGAAATTGTAAATATTTACGAATTAAATAAAATTTAATAGAAAGCAAAGATTCACGCTGTAGCCCGCATATAGCAAGATAGACAGAGGGAATCTAGTAAAACGCTGGAGTGGTGAACTTAACGCCGCGTCGTAATAAATCGATACCAGAGCGAGGAAATAAAAAAAAAACAATATTTTATGTCCTCCAGCGGGAATCGAACCCCAACCTGTCTCGTTTACAATTGCACGCACAAGGGTCTGAGTCACGATCACGCGATAGAGCGCGGCACTCGTACTTGTAATAATTCTTACGAAACACTTTGTTTATCATAACAATATAATTACATACATTTATTAGGGATTAGTTAGTTTGGCACGCGCTCTATCGGCTATTGGCAGATAACGGGAAAACAACACGCTTTAGATTAAATAGGCTTTTTGAGAAATAATCAATATTTATAATTGTGATAAAACGGCCTATAAAATTATTATTATTGATAAGGATTATCTTTACAATAATATTTTTTGGTGATATAAAGCATTTATATAAAAACAATTACGTAGCGCTTTGAATCTGGAGTTTTCCGTTTGGGCATTTTGTATGTAAAAAAATTTAAAAAAATCAACGAACTAAAAATAAGTATGGACAACGGCACAACGGACAACGGAATACGCCGGTAAAGCCAAAAAATATATTATAAGCTGCGATATTTCATTATATATCTGAATTTACTTAATTATTTGCCTTTTGAATACTAAAATATTGTATGATGGATATCGAAACTTAACACCGAGCGTTAACCACGGATATGAAAACCTGTTATAAATAAAAATATTTTCCTTGCTACGATGCGCGCTTACCTATCTATGTCGACTCAGTTCAGATGAATATTCTAGATAATGTAGGTTGCATGCGACGGGACCATCGCCATAGTTGTAGGTTCGATTCCCATTTGAAATATAAATTATTTTAACTCTCGTTGCTATGTTAACAAGATATTGCGCAGAGTTGATTTTCGCCTCTCAACACACAGTGTCTAGAAATTTGGGCGGACAGAGGGAAACGGCATGTCTTAGCTTTAGGATCAGTAGACGAATGTATTAGAATTATATTAGACATAAAAGATGATATTTATCACGAATCTCCCTAAGTAGAAGAAAAATCGAAAAAAAAAAAACAAAATAGCCCTCAGAATTCGGTGGAAAGTGGGAAACGCTAGTGTTCTTAATGGGAACGGAGTGTTTTACTACTAGGTTCCGAGTTCTCCTTTGCCTATCGATTATGTTCGGGGTCCAGTGTGAAGCTAATAAAACAAAATAATGAAAAAAATAAATAAACAAAAGATAAGGCACATCTACGCATATTCATATCCTACCTTAAATTGTTTTCAATCAATTATGTTTCTTTGAGGCCTACGTTTACAATCTTTTGTAAGAATCGTCTAGTCCATCAATACGGCTTATCTGTTATCACTTGTTATTGGTAGATTACATGCAATATAAAAGATTAAGCCATACATTATAAAAATATAATAGGATTATTATGGAAGAAAATCCGATAATCGTTGCCAAGGTAATAATGGGGGTCAAGGCAGGGTGTTAGAACTTGTTATTGAAGTAATATTTTGTACTACTAAAAAATCAAGTTTATGCTGTATTCTGTATACTATATCCAAAATAAGCAGCTCTCCGTATGTCAGAATCTATTCTCGGAAACATTAAGTTTTCTAACCTAGTGTCATACTATATGTACATATACCATACTCCATTCTCTGCTTTTTGGGACAATGCGTTTTGAGTGGCAAAATTCTAAGCCACGAAAATATTAGAAATAATATATAAAATATAATTATAAAATAGTCAAGAATGTGTCATGTGTCATAAACAAGCTTTGGTTATTTCAGATTTACTATGCGGGCGAAGCCGCGGGTGACAGTTACTTTATGATGAAATCGTTTTTTATCGAAGACTCCTATAATGGGTATAGGAAAGAAAAACATATTTTCTCTTCCATCCATCTTTAAGATACCTAATAAATAATAATAAATTTATCTTGTTATACATAAGATTTGTAGCGATGCCAATTTTATTGGCGACCAGACGTCACCGTCTCGCTGAATATAAGATAACATAGCATGTAGAGCTGAAGTAAACAGATCCTTAAGATTTCAAATTGATAGTTTTGTTTTCTAAAATCTAATTATGTTGGAATCTACTTGTGACGGTTGCGGGTTCAAGACCCTGAGGATCTTTTTCCTATCATTCGTCTTCCTCAGCCAAGACATGGCATCGAGATTAATAAGGGTGGAAAATCTATATCTATTCTAATAATACAAGTCTGAATGTTTTCTCGGGATCACATCACGAAGTTCTAGTTCAAACAGAAAAGTTATTTAAGAGTTGGACAGACCATTGATCGAGGAAAGCTACACTAATTACATCACGTTATCCGTTTCGACGCAACCCACTGTACTTAACACGAGCATACGAAACGGAATGTCCGTCTGTACCAGATAATAGAAATAAAATTGTAGGGTGTGTTTGTTTGGTGTGTATCTTATCACATCGTTATTTTATGAGCGAATTGTTTTATTGCATAGTTGATTGTAAAAGTGACAGATTACTGTAATATCCGTTACACGTTTAAGTCGTTGATAATATTTTAAAAATGAAAAATTTGTGGACCAGCATATTATTTACATTTGCAATTGAATTAAGAAGCTGGAGCATGGGAGGCAGAGGGAACCCAGTGTTACAACATACGCAAAATATACTGTTAATTTATCAATAAAAACTAATTGAAACAATAAAGAATCTCAGTAATTACACAACAAGCAACAATTGATATATGAAAACATAAAATAAAGTAATGTATGAACAGTGTGACATAACACAGTTATTGAGTGCACTTTCAAGTGCATATTCATTAAACGTATGAAACAATACGTTCTCTTGGCTGGGAATCGAACCTTCAACCGCCGCGCATACTCAGACATTTAGAAGTTCCGAAAGGTGTATTTTTAGAATGAATGTATATTGGACGTTTCGGTAAACTAAAGTGCAGCTAACATAGTTTTAACACAATATATTGGTAAAATTATGTATGATATAAACCTAGTACGCGGCGTAGAGCTCCGCCATTTAACACGTGATCATCACAAATTCAGGTGGGAAAATAAAATCGAAGTATCTTGCCTCAAAAAACGGAAAGCTTAGCAATGCCCTAGCAATCACCACAGACACTATGATCCACTATCGAACCCATGACCCGTCGAGTGATAAACTACGTCATAATAACCACTCATACACATTAATGGTCAACAAACTTTATCAGTTGTTTAGAAATATATTACATTTGATCTCGACCCCAACATGTTGTCGAGTTCTCCGTATTCCGATTTAAACTGGAAAATATTATACTCATATATCATAAAACAATATAGTAGAAACTTTTAAATTACTTAAAAAAAAAAATAATCATCAGTTTCACGCTGTATCCCGCATACAGCGGACTCCTTTGTAATTATTTAAATTCAATTAAAATTTTTGTGCTTCCCTACATTTCCTAACCTCGTCGTTATTATTAAGACACTTCGACGACTTTCGACGTTCAACATTTTCCGTCGAATTCTAGAAACAGTGTGTGTTAAGTGGTGGAACTCAGCGCCGCGCTTTGCCTCATGACTAGTGCGAGTAAAAGAAAATATCAAATATTTATATCAATATCAAATATTTAATCTCGTCAAGAATCGAGCCTACAATCTATCACTTTTATGCTCCCACGCTGGTGTCTCTAAGCCTTCTCTTACCTCAAAAATATTATTCCATTAACATTATCAACATTAGGCGAATTCCCAATATTTACTAATAACTTAGTGTTAATACCGAAATGATCTCGTCATTTCAGCGTTGATGTAAAATGACAATATAATCTTTCATTACACCTACAATGTATACTTGAGCTTTGATAAGTAATTCAAATAGAAAAGTGAAACGTCTTTGTGACGCAGTTATCAAATGCCTTCACGGCGTATGATGGTTGTAGACCCAAAGCCTGGTGATTAGTACGCAACTGGCACGTTTGAAACGTCTTGACAACTCAACTGAATCGACTCAAAACCTACTCAGTCGCTTTCACGCTTTTTCCCGTAAAGATCGAGAAACTACTGTCAATATAAATCATTGTGTATGGCGGAACTTCTCTCGAGAAGATTTACATTAGATTCTCAGCCGGCTCCGCTAAAGTAATATTCCCGAGTGGCGATCTGATACAACCATCCCTGGTACAGTTAGACGCATTCCTAATGTGGCCCGATTGCATTTATACTTAGTGTTTTCGTCAATTAACATTTTATACAGCTCTCTGCGTATCCTGCTATCTAAAAAGGCTTAGAATAAAGAAGGGAGTGATTCATCTCTCCAAAATATAAAAATTGGTCATGACAATTTGAAGATATTGTTCATTCAACTATAAACAATACGTATTTTTGATACAATGCACGTAATGGAAGTTTACACTAAAAAGGACAAACAATCTAAAATTATCTTTGTACTATGGTACCTACTCTCGTACCTCAACAATTCCATAAAGTTTCCCACGCCAACAATTTTATTTGCGCGAACCTTAGGAAAATCTTTCTGGAAAGTTTCGTTTTTCCATTTCTTGTAGGAATTTTGAGATTTCCCTCCTTTAGTGCTCCCCTATAGTCCCAATCCTACCTATATACCCGATAAATGTTAATTTTCTAGGTCAGGTAGTTTTATCTGTGCGTTGTTAGTGAGTCACTCAGGAACGCTAGCGTTAGGTATATATTTTATGAAAATATCTCATATTCATATTAATATAACTGATAAGAAAAGACAATGGCAGGCTCATTTCCCCCTGTCTAACATAATAATAAGAATGTAAATCTTGTTACGAATATAGAAACTTGTTTAATTATAAATATTTCCTATACATATTAAGATTTTCATTGGAAAGGCATGTTGTTGTTGTTATTGCATCCAAATGTGTTATACAAACACTATGTGAGAGCCAATAGACTAAGTACTTAGGGTTTTAAAAACTGTGCAAAAGTAGAATAGATACAGTCGAAAGCAGATCCTGGCAACAAAAGTCAGAGTTCATGCTATGTAGGAGAAGTTTTTTTTAATATAACAATTAGTACAGTGAATAATGGCTTACTCTGAATGATATATATTATAATTAATTGAGGTGAAAGTGAAAGTATAATGAATACCTTGAATACTTTAATTATATTTAAGATATCTATTAAATAATTTTTCACGTTAGTTCCTATAGTATATACAATTTTAGCCAATTTACAAATAGAATTAATCATATAATATATAATTAATAAAAATTAACTTATGGAAGCTTCACGAAGAATTCCTTCAAAGCAATAAAGAAATACAAAGTAAAAAATTAAAGTCTGCTACTACCAGGAATTATCTTGGATCACTTATGGCTCAGAGTAGTGATAGATCAATGACACACTTTGCCTTAAAGCACGCTGAGCAAAAATATATTCTTAGAAAGTCTAAGATATATGTACTATATAAAATATGGTATTACACTCGAAATAAAAGGCTGAACTATTTTATTGTTATTAAACTTATTTAAAACTTTTAGATCCAGAATGCTACACTACCTGTATTATTTATATAATATTTCTATACAAAATAATAAAGCAAATATGTTGCAAGTATCTAAAGTTTAATATGAAGTTTAAAAGATCAATCTCATATTACTGGCTAAAACTAATTATACCACACAGATATTTGATAAATAATATAACTTCCTAAGCCTTTGCAATGATAATAATCAGTCTCAAAGAACACATATATGTATAGGGGAAATCTGTTAATAAGTAATGATGGATATAAAAACCATAACTGTCAATTTGTGAGGTTACAGTTTCAATTCCCATTTAAGGAAATGAACTATTTAATATTTTCATTTCCACACTCTCGTACCAAGGTAAAGAGTCTCTCTCCCTACTCTATTATGTGCGGGATAGTGTGAAGCTAAAAAAATTACTTATACCTGCAGCTTTGCAATCAAAGAGAACTTGGTGAATCTGACCACAGTACAGTATTTTATATTAATATGATAAATGTCATGAAATATAGCCAAAAATACAGAATTGGAACAAATTCTATGTTCCTTCATAAAGAATTTTTGATTTCAAACCAGACAAACTCGTTAGATTTATCATATTATTAGTATAGACTATTAAGATTCACATTGAAATTTTAATTAAAAATAAGGAAAACGATAAAAGTTTTCATTCAAATTTTAAGGTCATATTATTTATGAGGCCTTTGAAGGTTTGGAAAAAAAAACAGCTTCACGCTGTATCCTGGACACAGCAGGGTAGGCAGAGGGAACCAAGTGTTGAGACACTCTGTTCCCCACTTTCTGCCGAATTCTAGGGGCATTGAGTGTTTAAATTTTTCAGTAACCTTAATTCAAGGTTACTATGAAACATGAAAGAAGTTTTTATTCACTAAAACTGTAAAAAAATAACAACATAACACTGTTACGTTAATTAATCAATGGAAACATACCCAAAATAAGCTGTGGTTTATACCAGTTGCTCTTCTATAACAGTTCTTCGCTTTTACTAATACGTTTTTAATATAAGAAGACATTAATATTAAATAATTAGTAGTTATACGTCTAAGATAACCACTGGGTCACTTACACTCATACGATTAGTATTTTGACAGTTTATTTTTTTTTTCTTATCAAGTTTATTGATTTGACATCGCGCGATGTTGCCCGGATGTAAAATTATTATTATTTTATATATAAAAATAAATATTGTTTTCTTGTAATACTTTTCTTGTAATATTTACGTACATCTATTGAATATATACAGCGAGAATGTAGTGTTTGGACACTAAATTCTTCACTTTTATTTGGCAATTTAAAGACATTTTTTATTTTTTACTTTAATTTTTTATCTTTTTAAACTAAATAAGGTAAACTAATTACAGAAAAAAAAAACATTTTCTTATACGTAAGTCACTACAAACGCTAGCTATACAAGCCATACAATTTTTAACTTATCTAAGCAATAAACATAATTATAATAAAAATTAAGACACCTATACGTAAGATTGCTCAGAAAATACTACAATTGCATTAATATTTTATCAATATACGTGTGGATGTGTATAATAAATATCAAGGTTAATATAGCATGATATTGTTTACATTTAGTTAGTTTTGTTTATAAATTCCTTTCCGCCGATTTAAGCATCAAGTACTTTATCAATGAAATAAATAAATAATAAATGTCCTAGTAATATTATTCCTAAATATTGCGAAACATATATTTTTTTTCAATCTCAAATATAATATTGTTTTCTACATAATAAAAATTGTACGTGTTTTAAAAACTACTTGTGTAATAATTATAAATCGATAACTTTCATTTTTCAATAATTAATTCAATAAATTAAGCTAAGCTAAGACATTTAACAAATAATTGCAAGTTTAAATTTTAGTTATCTCCACACACTACGTCACGGGGTGGTACGATATTCGCAAAAAAAATATAACTATCCAAAATATAATAACATAAAATATATGTGTAAAAGACAATTTACCTTCGCCATTCTTTCGTTCAATCTTCAACGGAGTAAAACTAATTGTAATAATTATATTTTAATTCAATTTTAATGACACCGACTTTATAAAACAAGTGTTACGTGTTCACCCGACGAGATATAAATACCGACTGAGAGAGAGGGAGACAAGGAATTAAATATCAATAGAACGTTCCTATAGCGTTAGTCATAAGTGCGAGCGAGATAGCTTATACGATTTTGCACGACTTGTGGCGAATGTCGACGAAAAACATCCCCTGGTCGACGTGTCGTGCAAACCCTACCAATTCAAACGGTCCGACAATCGGTTATAAATTCTATAAAATCTTTGCAATTTGCTTAGGTTATAACAGATTATAAGCCGGTCAGTTTGTAATGTTAGTTTCAATTGGTGATGTCTTCGATTTCGCATGTGCAATTATATTTGGTAATGTTATACATTTTTATACGTATTAATTAAAAATACACTTCTTTTTAGTAGAATTGTGAGTCATAAATTGTTAATATATTTTAGTCATACTTCATCTTTGATTATGTTGATAATTAAAAAGTTATTTTTTTGTCACTTTTTAATTAAGTCTGGTTAAGTTTTAAGTGCATGTGTAAATAAAATATTAATCGATGCATGTGTCCTGATATTCTAGACGCAAGTCAGATTTTCTATATTATTTTTCTTTTAATTAAATAATTCCAATAGTTATTTTATATATTACTAGCGACCCTCTTGCGGCTTCGCCCGCTTTTACTACTGGATTATTCATATAATGTATGTTTGCAAAGCACTTAAGATAATGTGAAAATTAATTAAACCTTAATGCAACCCGCATTTTCGTAGTTTCAATAAGGATTTTCCAATTGTTTTACACAGCAAGGATTTTTTAGTAGGTACTGTAATTTTAAATCTGTGCTACTAATCTTTTCAAGTACTTATTAAAATATATTTAAATTACTATTTTTAGATAGTTAAATGACTATTTTTAAACGGAAGAAATTATAAACAAAAATCTACCTTCTAATAAGTACTATAAAAAATATGAAACCAAATGTATCGCGCTGAAATAATACATTCAACTCCAATTATCCAATACGTGCAAACGTTTTTTTTTCGAACTTGTGGTTAATGCTGAAGAGGGTATTCTGTCCCTGATGAAAAGCAAGCACTACGTGGCTGCCTGTGAGGAAAATTAAATAGAATGCATCGGCTGGGAATCGAACCTGGGCCGCCCGCGTGGCAGGCGAGCATTCTACCACTGAACCACCGATGCGTGTAAGGCAGGCGGGCGCGGCGGACGCATGGCGAGTGGCGAGCCGTTTCGCAGCAAGGATTTTTTGATATTGTAACAACTTCTAAAGTACTTATTAAAATTAAAAACAGTAAAAGACAGTTTTGATCTACATTAAATGGCCAACGTAACTAATATACTTATTTATATGCTGAGAGTAAGGGATAAGTGAAACTTGAGTAACATACAGCTGATGTATCAACGGCGGGATGTGTCAACAATTAAATGCGTTTTTCTGTAAAACTATTCGCAATTTCGAAATAGTGTGAAAAGCAAATTTTATCTTCGTTTAACGTAGAAAATTAATAAAGTATTTTAAAGGATAAGGATTAATACCATTATGGAAAAATATCCCTCACAATAAAAAATATATTGAAATTATTATTTTTAGACAGAAAAATAATCACTACACGTTATTCTTAAAAGATACGAATATTCCATCGCGGACTTTTTTGTAGATCTTATTAAGAGGAACAATACTCCAGTACATTATTTTCATGTAGTACTTACCATTAAAGCAGCGCATGCGCGAAAGTGTCTCAACGGGTAGGACTTTAAACACATTTATCGTATTTATGTTAATTTACATAAGAATGTACAAATAATAAACTATATATAAACCTTCCCTGAGAAATACTCGACCTAATGGTGAAAACCGCATCTAAATCCGTTGGGTGGTTTAGAAGAAGAAGAGTTAGAAAGTTCAGACAGACACGAAAAGCGACTTTGTTTATAAGATATAGGATGACAATAATTTTATTTCATTTTTTCATAACGTGATTTTTTGAAATAAATAAATAACAAAATATTCCTACGAAAGTAAATGACGATATAAATGTAAATGGAATCTTAGAAGTTTTCTTAGAATTTAGTTTTATTTGTATATAAGTTATTTTGTTTCCGTTGCTTATCTTATTTCATTTATAATGGTAAATATTTATACTTTATTACATACAATTTATAACAATTGATAACGTTTAACATATATCATAATATTATTGTAAAAACATTTGAAATAGCCTAACTATTTACTACGGAATTTAAAGTCTTGTCATCTTATAAAAACATTTTGCATTACATATAGGTAATTTAAAAACATTCTAAGCCGCAAAATATTCAAAGTGAGGGGTGCAAGCAAGACGTACGCGCTACGACTCATTTTTTAACATAGAATCTAAGGTTCCCAGGCTCCCCCTACCTACCCTCTACTGTTGTTTTTCTTCGATCCACTATAGTCATATTGAATGGCGGAACTCAATGCCGTACTCAGGCCGTAAAAATGGATGAATGTGCAACCATCGCAGTACCACAATACTAATGGAATAATACAACTATTGTTTTACTCAATACGAAATCAGTTTATGTAAAGACCTTCGTTCGAGTTGTTATCTAAACTATTATACTTATATTTGTACTTATATAGGTATATTCTAAGTATAGATCGCGTCTTGTCTTTGTGTCTGTTTTGTACTGGCAAAGCTGGTCACCTATACATAAAACTCGTGTTATCTGGTGAATGGTTGACGCACAGTGGAACTACGCGGCGTAGAACGCTGAAGTCTCGCATGTATATTTTTTATTGACATAAAATTGAACTTGGAAAATTGATAAAAGACTTATTATAAGAAGGTCAGAGAACGGCCACGGTTTTTTTTACTATATTGAATTTTATTAATAATCTCGTTACCGAGCGAGGAAATGAAAATATTATTAAAGTCAAACCCGTAGCCGTCGCGTTTACAATCCAACGCTTGTGCCACTGAGTTACGACTGCCTCAAACAATTACAACACAGCATACTTATAGTGGATCTATTATAACATTAGCTCCTCTATGAGATTGCCTTCCCGTGACATTTAAAACTACCGCAATACCTCATCCTAAGTTCTTCCTTCCTATTTATTCTGTTATATAGAAAATTTATTAAGTGACTACAAACCATACAAATTGGTATGTCGAAAGTAAAACTTCAACAAATACCGTAGCACATACCTACCACTGACATATCGATTTTCAAACATAAGTATGAAAGTTTGCTATTGATTTAACGTCAGGCGTATATCGAAGTCAGTCTTGGCGTAGAGGCTGTTAACCCGATAGGTCGTTGGTTCGATTCTCACTTGAGGAAAATGGAAATATGTCATACTTAAGGATCAAATGGACAGGGCCCTAGACCATAGACCACCATTAATCCTTGAGTGAGTGAGTTACATCGTACACTACTACTTCACTACTTCTTGGTACTGTTTACAAATAGAAGGTAAATGAATTTAAGTGACAGAACTTAACGCTGAGTTTTGCCTCGCTACCAGATCGAAGAAATGAAAACATTAAATATTTGATATCTTGCTGGGGTAGGCAGATCAAACCTAGTGTGAAGATGCTCCGAATTCTGGAGATATTGCGTGCTCAGTGATCAACCAGTAGGGTGCACCACGACTTGCTTCTTAACAACTAAGAGGCCTTTGGTTTCAATTAGTAGTATAAAATAAAACAAATATTAATAAAATACCTCCATTTAATTAAACCTAGTTTTAGATTACAATATCAATACATACAATATTGACTAAAAACTTATTTTTAACATCGGTATCAGTTTTTTTTATAAAAAAATACTTAAGTAATAACTAAATCAATTAAATTAGAGAGTCAACCGTTCTGGAACATCCCAGAACGGTCAAGAACCTAATTCAATGTATATTAGAGGCGAATGGTAAAGTGGCCTAAGTCAATTATTAAAACTTATAATTTAGTAAAAAAATTGCATTTACGGCATTTTGCCTATAAATTTAAATATAAAGAAATATTTTATAATATAAATTTTCTTTATTTTCTTTTTCCAACATTCGAAGGACTTGATTCAAGCCACTTTGACATTAGCCTTTTTTAAACATAAACAACGTAAGTTATAGGTAGAATTCGCAAAACATATTATGGCAGTTTATAAAAAAGAAATCTTTGTATAAACATAAATATGTGAACACGATATATAAACATAAAATTAAATACATCCTACCTATGTACAGTTGTTTTAAATAAAAAATCGATCGCCATTTTTAATTTGTGATTCTTCTTTTTTTTCGAAATTTATTATTCGGGATTCTAGGAACTGGTGATTTTTTTGTACTGTCAATCAATTTTTTTAATATTCTCTCGTGTTTAATACAGTTTTTTATGGCACTAGGACTTTGCGACCCCCAAAATTTAACCCGAAATTATTTCTTGTTTTCTAAACACTTGCATTTCGCTGAGTGTTCGTGTTTACCTATTAAATCAGAGAATGAGGGGTTAAAAGTGATCCCAGGGGCTACATATTGAGGGTTGGTACCACTTCCGGAAGTTTCGTACCTAATTATCTGTGGTTTAGTCGTAAAAGTGACTATTTTCGGTTTCGTCGTATAAGTGACAATTTCTGGTTTAGTCGTATACGTGATTATTTTAGGTTTGGTCGTGTAGGTAAAGAATTCAGGTTTCGTGGTAAATGTAACGATCTCAGGTTTCGTCGTGTATGTTACGATCTCGGGTTTTGTCGTAAAGGTTACTATTTTAGGTTCAGTTTGGAACACTTTCTTTTCGGAGTAAGTTGCACTGAAACCATTAGAAATGGGCTTGATTTCACTGAAATTGAAACCTCCGAAGCCGGCTTGTGAGCTACCACTTGATGAGATTTTACCGGAGAATTGGTTAACACTACCAGCGAACTGTTTTTGGCTCACAAATCCTGGTGTTTGTCCAAAAGTGACTTGACCTTTCCCTGATGAGACCCCAAAACCTTTTACACCAAGAGACGTTGATCCACTTGATACAGATCCAGAGCTAACAGAGCCTTTGACTCCACTGAATTGACTTCCTTTCACTCCACTGAACCCTTTGACTCCCTTGACTTGACTAACAGATATTTTGGTGACTGTGCTATACTTAGCGAATCTTACACTTTCTATCAAACCGATAGCCCATTCGTACCATTCCAAATCGAATCTGTAGAACGCAGCGATCTGGTTACCAACTTGGCAGCCTGAAATAAGAAAATAATATTTAATTATAATTGCGAATATAATTTTTTATAGTAGAGAACAGAATATATTAACACTAAGTTTTCTCTGCCCACCCTTTTATACTCGTATGCGTTTGAGATGCTTTTTTATTTCATTATTCCGAAGTTTCGAAAGTAGTAAACAATAAGTTAAGTACCTGAATCCCACGAATAAACTCCTCTGAGCACAAAGTGTCCATCTCCAGAAGTACAAGCGAGGGCACTGCCGATGTCCACCTGCAAAAAATATAAATTAAACATTTGTTGATAGGTTTACGGTCTTCAGACAGAGTTAAATTGTTATTCCAATCATTTTAACATTTAGTGTATTCAAATATCTTTATTACGAACTAGTTGTCGCCAACAACGTTGTTTATGCGGACTATTATTATGTTATTTGTAAAATCAAGTTTTTTCCGTTCCTGATAAAATTTCTGAAAACCCCTTTTTCCTAATCTACACTCCCGGAAAAATTTCAGCCTCATTTTTTCAGGTGATGTTATGTGTCAGTCACTCAATAAAGAAAGAGTTTTATATGTATTTAATGTTATTGTGTATTTGAGATCACTCAGTATATAAGAAGTGACCTTCAAATGTGGATGAAAAGTCAATATAACACCGAAACTCCAAGGTTTTTAAAGTGAGAAATTTGTCAAGTGGTCGCAATTTAAATTGTTTGTAAAATTTCCTTGTACTCGATTTCATTATATACTCTTTTAAATATTTATTATGTAATATTTGATTTAAAAAAATATATAATATGTCATCGTGGCGCAGGGTTACGATTATTAGTTTTACCACTTAAAGGACTGAATTATTTTCATTTACTCGCTCTGGTAGACAATTGAAGCATTTCCATTCAACGCAAGCAGCGCTTCAAAAACAGACGTAAAGCTCCCCTTACCTGCCGTGTTATGCAGGAAAAGTGTTGTACAGCATGATAAGAATTTCTAACTATAATAATACATACCCTGCAGATATTGTTCAAAGGATTGCTGGGTTGTCCACAATCACAACTGTCTCCATCGTACTGTTCTAGTAGATGAGGGTAGTCCGATGATAATTTGGCTTGGCATTCTCCAGGTGAGAGCAGGGACACGTTGAGACTGTGCATGATGCTGCCTGCGAGATGAGCTGAAAAAAAATGTCAACATATTAGTTTAATGGTTTAATATTTTTTTTGTGAGGCCGTCATGACTATAAATCTTTATTTCGCGGAGTAAATTTAGTTTTATTTCCTAGTTCTGATAGAAAAATTCAATGTGCGAGAGGAACGGAATGTCCTAAAAATATGTTTCCTCTAACCATACTATATGTCTCTGTATCTTAAGTACAGAGTGAAGTACAGACTATTTAGCCTAACATACAAATATAATAAATTTTCACATACTCGAAGATGATTAATAACTCGTCATAGATTTGACAGCGTTTACCAAAACATCAATTAATTTTCACTGTCATCTACGAGTATGTTACAACATAAGCAGGTACTTGTATAATATTGAATGATTTCCCCAAGGAAATTGTGTAATTTCTGTGCAAGCTAATTAGAAATTAAAGTTGTTTTTGAAATTATTTGGATGTAATAAATGATACGAAGTGGTTTTAGCCGGATATGTTGCGTATAGTTGAGATACATCATTGATATTATAAAATTGAAAAGTTTCGTTAAACACACTTATTTTAGAAGCTACTATTTCGAAGTGAATTAATTCTATATTAGATAATAATCCATTTTATTATCTATTATTCGTCTTAGTACATTACGTTAATCATTTGACGTAACCCACTGTACTTACAGTCTTAGTTATTATCTGGCATCTAGAATGTGCACATAACTGAGCTATTGCCATTTGATCAAGCAAGCGACCAGGTAAAATTTTTTATGGTAATACAAATAGACTTAGGTAACAAATATGTGTCGTTTAGAGGTTAATTTCGTGTCACATGAAGTGAATCTTATTAATAGAATAATTATTATGGTTAAAATCGTTTTTGTAAAAATATTTTTTCATATAGAATCCGTTCGTTGATAGTTCTTTTAAGTTTCTATTTTTTTAGATCATGACTTTGAATAGCTGTATTTAACGCCGTGCGTTGTTGAGCGAAAGTGAGAAAAGATATAAATAAATTTTTTTCGTTTTTATCTAAGATTTTTTCTAAGCATAATTATTCGAAAAAATCGGGATATGGTTACTTTTCTTCGGAAATCAATTTTTAGGGAAAAGTGGAGAACAGAAAAATCTATTACTATCATTTCTTCTTATCTTCTTGACCTAAGAATATATAATATTTACGGAAGAATACAAGAATATTACACAATAGCAACAACTTTTTATCGACATTTTGTATGAAGCAAAACATAATAATTAATTATTTTTGTTGCTTTTCATATTTACGTTTTAAAAAGACGGCCTCGGGTTTCTGCCGGCATATTTTTTACCGACTGCGGGGACTTAAAAGAGTTATGAGTTTGATTTTTATCTCAATTTGTATGAATAAAGACTTTTTGTGAATATATCATAAGTTAATGCGCAAATCATATGTTAGTAGTGATGTATCCGTATATACAGTAGACTAGCTTTTACATATGGATCCACTCACGTTATCAAATTTTGCTCATCAAATTTCGCTCTTCGTGGGTGTATCTAGCGATATTTTCTGGGGGGGACCAGACTTTATATTAAGATAATGTTCGTGTAAATGTTGTGTTTTAAATTTTCAGACCAAAATGTTTGTAAGTTGTTTGTAATATTTCTGTGGTGGGCACCTGACTAATCTGGAGTGGGCACGGATCTCCCGAGCCCCATCTTCCTACGCCGCCGAGAGAAAAAATTGAGAAGCTTTCCATACATTTTGGAAACGATGCGAATTCGGCGTAACCTAACACCGTACTTCTTACAGGACGGGAAAAGGAAAATAGTTGAAATTTCATTCCTGCTGTGTCAAAATGGCATATTATTACGTATAGAGAAGAAATCCTCTCAAGGCTCTTACACTCATCGCAGTAAAATTACAAAATTATTAATTAAATATTTTAATTAGCTTTAAAGTATTCGTCAATTAGGAAATCTATAGAAGAACCGATTTTGCGCAACAAACGTGACTTTAGAGATAGATAGATGGCTTTGAGTTCAAATTGAACTAAATTTTGATCTAGAAAAAATAAGTTTGGCGTATAGCATGCCTTTACAGCCTAACGTCAAGAAGAATTCGAGAAATAGAGTGTTGAGTGGCGGAACTCAACCCTGCGTTTGTCTTCAGTAGAAGAATGTGGGTTCGATTTACGTCTTAAACAGATATTTGTATGTTAATATTTATTTTTGTTTAAGAGCATATGTAGGTATATTTCTTTTTCTATATTATTGTGTTATCTTGCATATAAAAGCAGTGGAAAAAACCTCGCATAAAGGCACCTCATACAGCACTTTCTCAACAAAATCAAAACATTACGTATAGAGTAACGGCAATTAGCGCCGCACTTGCCAGGTTAGCAGAGGGGAAGGTAACAAAAATAATTAATTTGTCAAGAGGGAATCGAACCCACTGCCTTAATGCTTTGCAATGGTTTCTATATTAGACGTGAATATTTTAATAAATCATATTGTCCAGAAATCGAATCCACAACCATCGCAACTTGCGTATTACGTAGTTACGTTTAAGTAAACAAGCGTCGCGTTAAATAATGTCATATATACATATCTCACTATCAATATAATATGAAGTTTACCTAAATATCGAATGCTTACGCAAGACGGCGATGAGACCAGTTTGTAGCGTTAGCATGTAAAAGTTTTTATGAAAATTTTATTTATTTAAGAAAAAGATCCTATAAGTAAACATTTGTCCACGATCATAAGGTAAATGTTAACACATTTTTGTGTTTTTTGGCCTTGAAGTTAGTAAAATTAATAAGTACGGCGTTGAGTTCCGCATTAAAAAATCAATCTGTCTGCACATGGATTTTTCGACTTTAATGTCCATTGTATGTGCTCGTAAATAGTAGTGTCGATATTTAATTTTCTTTTTTTTCAACCTTATAGTAGCACATGTCATGACCAATTATATGAAGCGTAGTATGCCCCGTAAATATCTAAGATCTATATGGCTGAAATTTTTTGATTTTAGGAATCTCAGGAACTATGCAAAATTATTATTTTTTTTACAAAAAAATACCTATAGAATTACATTGCGTCAATCGTTTGGATTACAAAGTGTGATATAAAACTCTTAGTTGTTTCCATTTGATCACGCGGGCGAAGTATATAATGAACCACTGGTTCTTAGAAATAGAAATATCACATGTATGTATACGTAGTTAAATAAGTGATATTAAATATTGATATATGAAATATTATTTAAAGAAGTCAATGCAAACTGGAATATAATTGTTAAGAGGAAAACTTTAGCGAAAATTTATAACGATAGCTAAAACAGGATGAATCTCATTCGAGAAATGTTTATAGTTTTTTTTTGGTACCTTAGATGTAATTTAAAAAAACTAAAAAAATATAGAAAATAAGATATAGAATATGTTAATAGGTAGCCACTACTTTCTTTTTTAACAATAATACCAGCTATTAAAAAGTGGTAATTTTCAAAAGTTCAATTTAAGCATTCATCCTATATTGAACCTACAACTATCGGATTGTCAATACTTCCTAACTGCTTACAATGACGCATTTACCTATTCAAGCAACGAATTAAGTTATTTAAATCCTTCCTGCCATCTAAAAACCACATAGAAACACCACGAAATGGCATAACAACTTTTGTAGTTTGGGTTTTCCCGTAAAACATAATTTGCATACAAACAGACAAATTAGAATACGTTCGATATTGAATAGATTTTTTTCCGTTTTCTTTAGTTCAGATTAGGTAGATAAACGTTTTTAGAATTGATTGTTTTGTTTTTTTCTGATTAAGCTACTTTAGGAAGCAATAGGGAATGTACTGATAGGGACTGGATATTCCCACTATTGTTGTCTACCACTTGCCTTCTAGACTAAATCTCATCTCAAATAATGTTTTTTATTTAAAGAATTTATAATTGAAACGAAAGAAATATTATATTCTTACTACACAAGCCTTTCTCGGCAAATAGACTTTTTGACATAAGAATAATTTTTCAATTCCATAAGATTGGAGCGTTCAATTAAACAAACTTCAATTTTATTATAACAGTAAAGACATTACAAGGTTTAAAGTATATAAAATCAGAATTTCCCATATTCTTTATATCAAAACGATCATGAATCTCAACTACTAAAAATATATCATAAATAGAGACTAAACCGCGAATACCTCACCATAACTAGTTTATAATTTAATAGGTATATATGAATTTATATTTATGCTAATATTATTCAATAATCACAATACGTCCATCTTTTTAATATTCAAAAAGATTATTTCCAGTTTTTTTTGTCATCGTCTTAATCATCAGAATACATTATTTTGTTATGTCTGTTATAGACATATTATAAAAACGTCTGTAAATTTACGACAGAGGTCATGGGTTCTGTTCTTGACTTAGTAATTGGTAACGCCATCCTGACGCAATTTAAATTATTGGTCTGCCCCCACTACAGTTGAGAAAAACAAAATATTATCGTTTTATTATCGTTTTGCCGCATGAGATTTTAAAATAAGACTAAAGTAGAAAACGGAGAGTCTTTATATTAAGTTTTTTCTGACTATTTTGCTAAAGGAGATGGATGAAGTTTAAAAATCGAAAGTCAGTTAAGCCAAAGCAAACGAAAAAGGACGAGATTTTAATAAATTTATTGTTTATTTTGTTTTTAACATAGCTTTTATGATTATAAAGGATAAAATTACACATGGCAACGCTAATCGTGTGTTAAAAGGGTGAATGTCCTCAGCCGGACTTAAACCTTTGACCTCTGCGGTAGGATAATGCTATTCAGGTATCCAGCACACATAAACATATATTTAAACAACTTTTTTGTGAAATTATATAAATGGAAATATAAGATAATCTATTTTCTCTAAATTATTGTAAGTCTTTATAGCTAAAGAACGATGTACATATATTTAAAATTGAAGTCAGATTTAAATTGGCAACAGTACAGTAGTTTTACTTATTACATAGCACATACATATACCTTTAGCTGGCTGATTTGTTTAAAAAAAATAAAGAATAGCAATATTAAAGATTCAACGTTTTTTATGCGTACAGTACTGTCCCGACAATGACCTACAAAATGCATGCCATTTTGCGCTTTCGTTTTCCATACAGCTTATCAATTATTATGACTTGAAATACATATTGATGCTACCTTGGCGCAGTGGGCCAGTGTTTGACTGTAGAGGAAACGGATGTGGGTTCTATTCGCACACGACGGAATGTTAATAATGAATAATACTTTTATTTCTCCGATTCCACATCTAAGACATTTAATTGGCAAAATGTGAATAATGAAGTGTCTGAACACTAGATTATCTTTACTTTTTAATGTGTAAACATGATTAATATATTATTTTAAAATAATTAAAAAATATGATTTTCACATTAAATACAACATGTGCTATCGAATGTGCTCGGAACTCTAACTTATATGAGCCTAAACTCCTATAAGCCTAAACTCAAATATTTTTTAACGTCTGAAGAGTTCCACTCAAGAGCTGAACGATACTAAATTATTATATTATCTCCTAAACTGCATATAACTAACTATTTATAACTTTTATTAGGATCAATTGTTAAAAGTGGCTAAAATTCGGTATCTTACATTTTGTTACCTAGTTTCATAGTGAGAAGTCGACCTAATAGAAGCGTGTCAAAAACAAATTGCATGACACTACACGAATATGTCAATACTGATGTCATCATGTCAGGTCGTGATTTACTATCGTTTTGCGATGGTTATCGATTCAAATTTTGTGGTGAAATGTCAGGCTTAGAGCACAAAGTTTATTTAGTTTATACTCGTAGTATATTTTGATTGGTTTATTCCTTTTTTTTATACTGTATCCCGCATATACAGAGTAGACAAAGAAAACCTGTCATCAAGACAGTTTCGCCTGAATTCGTGTTATTCCATAATCAGTGGCGGAACTCAACGCCGCGAGTTATTTAATTGTTACCAGAGCGAGTAAATCAACTTTAATTGTTTGATTCAGACTTCACCCACAACCATCTCGCTTATAAGATCTAACCAAAGCAGGATATAGAACCCATTCTCTTAAATACCATCCAATTTTTGGCCCTTCACCTAACCTAAGCCTCTTGAGTATTTCAAAAATATTATAAAATAAAGAAAATCAAGAATATTTATTAAAAAAAGAAAAATACCAAGTACCTACATATACGATAAATAATAAAGTGTCACAGTAGAAAGCTGTTGCGCGAGTCGTTGAGCAACAATATAAACAATTTGCGGATAAAGGATATAACATCGATATGTTAATTTTTTTTCATTGTCCTGTCCTTATTACGTTGGCTTAATAAAGAAAAGACGTAATTTTTGGTTGTATTATGTAAAAAACATGTCCGTTTGCTATACTTAATAGATGAATAAAGAATTTTCAGATTTGTCAGCTAATAATAATTAGAACACGAGAGTACTGTACAGTTACGATTTGCAATTTTTTTCCAATTAAAATTCAATTTTATTTTTTTGATATTAATCTAATTTTCCTCACAACTCAATTACCATGATACTCAACTCGACTTTATGTTACTTTTCTAAATAAAGGTAATATTTTTAAAATTCCTACCTTGTAACACTTGTTTGCCCCATCCTGTAACAATGCACTGTCCAGCGCCACTATAGAAAGCATCCAAATTCTCATTAGCTCCCGGCAAACAAATGGGGTAGATGTTCTTCGCCAATCTTAGGTTTTCAGTCAGGACAAGGATAGCGGCGTCGTAAAGAAGGCTGCCAGGTTTGTACAGAGGATGACGAAGGATAGTCTTCACTTGGACAATTTGGAATGGTAGAGGTTCATCGTCGATTCCAAGTTTCCATTCACCACCTTTGATGAGCACATTCTTGGCGTCAAGGCTGGAATTAATTAACCAACGTAAATACTTGGGTTTTATTTTTATTGGAAATCGGAGAAGTTTTTAGGTAGTGTAATTTATTTTAATTTTTTGTCACTAATTATATTGGTGACCAAAATGTTATCTCTCTTGATAAATAGTTTTCAAGTAAAACCTAACTATTTTACAAGTTAAGTTTACTTGCAAGAATGTAACTTATAAACACTTTATAAAAACATGTAATACATAATTTTGAAACATATAAATATCAATTTAAACTCACCCTTCAACACACGCAGCAGATGTAACAACAACATCTGGCCTAGTAATGACACCACCGCAAAGGAGACTCCTGTTAGTCTGCAACAAGACCATGGCCTGCCAGGGGATCTCGGCGAAGTCTACCTCCAGGTCCCTACGGTTTCCGGATGGCCTTTGACCCTGGGTGACAAATATAGAATGTCAATTAATCTGAATTTCACACATTAAATGAAGTTTTTTTTTTAATTTTACGTATTTATGCGTTTTGGTTAGTTATGGAGAGAGATGTAGAGATGAGTTATTCCATTCCTCACTCTATGCCTTCTTAGAAATGAGAAACTGAGAAATAAACAATAAACAAATATTTTGAACATAGCTGTTTGATAATCGTAAAAGGTTGTTTGCACTGTGTTGCCTAAAACACCTGAGATCTTGTCTCCAACTGTTTTGTAACGAATGTTTCAATAATTTCTTTACATTTTAACCAATACGATGAATGCATATTCTTTAAAAAATACCCTACGTAAATTGAGTTCACGACCTTGCCCCTTAAAGACGCAGCTTTTCATCAAATTAGCCAACATTTCCCCAAGTTTAGAAACTGACGAATGTTAGTAACGTAAATTTGTTTATAATTAACTGATTTCAAACGTAAAGTTAAGTGTTAAGTGTATTTTAAAATCGAAAACCGGTGTCTTTCGTCACGTGACATTTCGCGTGACGCAACCCGCAACACATTCTTCACATTCAATATAAAGTTGTTTACTTGTATAAGTTTTCGAGTCAAAAGTTAAACTTTAAATTTAACTGATAAGTCAATTTAAAACTACTTTTTTAACCTACGTTTTGAGAGTGTAGCCTATAAACTAGAAGTATATACGCCACTCGCCGGAAAGTGGGGTCATCTAAGTAACATATAACTGGCAAGTTTCATGAGGATACAAATATTACAAGTTGTTCAAATTTAGATTCTTAGATTTTATCACATAGTATGTACGTATGTACAGCGACCGAAATAAAGTGTTTTAAAAAATATTCTATCCTGATTATTTTTCGAAATAAAAATTTTGCCACATTAATGACAGAAAAGAAGACCCTACCCTATAGGTACAATCCGGAGGGGGTACAAATTTGTTTTTAAATAAATCTTGAATTCACAATATATTGACAATAAAATACGATATAAACTACTTTTTATCCGAACAACTATTATGTATATCTGGACAACTATTTAAAATTATGATTTAAAACAAGGCTTTTAATATTTCATTTCTAACAACAAAGCGTTGCCTCGCTCTGGTAACAAGGGAAAGTACGGAGATGAATTCCGCCATCCAAAACTATATGCCTCCAGAAACTGGCTAATGTGGGGAACAGTAGTGTCTTAATGGGACGGGAGTGTCTTAACACTAGGTATCTAGATTCCCTCTGCCTGCCCTGCTATGTGCGGGATACAGCTTGAAGCTACAAAACAAAAAGCTTGATATAAAGCCTAAAGATGCTATACTAACTAACAAGCGACATGAAAAAGGCACCTTTTAACCAATGTTGGTTTAAGGAAATATTTTTTGTAAAAGATTTTTTTAGTATTTCAAGTAAATATTGAGGTCACTAATTACAAATAGAGATGTTCTCAAAATCGACCTCTCTCAGTAATTAAGGCCATATTACTATAAAGCCTTGGATTTTTAATAAAGTAAATATTATAAAATCATTAAATCTATAGATGCAACTGTATTTCGTAATCGATTCTATACTAGTTGAATAAGCTGACGATGTTCATGTTTCTTTTTCTTTTCTTTTTAAATTCACGTTCTATCCTGTATGTCGCAGTAGAAGGCAGAACGACGATCCCCTAGTGGGAATCGAACCCACTCGCGGTTGTATTTGACTGTTTCCGACACATTACGTATTGAGCGGCGAAACTCAACGTTGCGCTTTGTCTTGTTATCAGAGCGAGGGAAATGAAAATAATTAAAATTTATAGAATTTGAAACCTTAATTCTATAAACAAACAAACAAAGAAAATATACGCTGCCTTTATTATAAAATATATTTAGAAATAATAAAATGCATATAATAAATAATAATCATAAATTATTTATAAATACATATATGATAATAATTTATTGCAAAATTTTGCTAATCTCATATAAATGTGACCGCAACTGGAGGTCGTGGGTTCAATTCCCTCAAGACTGATAGATATTGTCGTACGGATGCGACATGGACTAAGCTTCAACAGTACGCGACTATTTTAGATACATATTCTATGTCAAAAAATTTAATAAATATGATAAAAAAAAATCCCAATATCTTATTTGGGAATTTAATTTTATATAACATTTAATATGGAATTTTCATTTGAAATATTAACATAGCAGGATTATAACCTGCGTTTAAGGCGAAACTCAACGCCGTGCTATAAATATAACGAAGTAAGAAAATACATTTAATATAATATGTTGTAAGTTTAGAGGTAGCTAAGGAATATGTCACATTTCATACGCTAAAAACGAGGAGACATGAATTATGTTATTACTAGTTAAATAAATAGATATATTATTAATATAATAAATAGATAATTTCTTTATGGCAAGGCTAAACGCGGAGCTAAGTTCCGCCATTTAACAGACGTTTTCTCTGATTCAGGTGGATAGTCGAGAATAGTGTTTCGATTCTAGTTTCTTTAAGTACTCTAAAAGAGCGAAAAAACCCAGATCTATGTATATTATGACAGATACACAAAAAATATAGAACCAAATGGTTGCCATTATAAAAAGATTAAAATGTAGACTGATTGATGTATTTTTCTCTTTGTATATTATAATATATTTTAATATTTATTATTCGCAGGTGTTTAGTGTTTAAAAGATATACTTAAGTGCCTATTTGTCATTAGAAAACCTGTTAGTTTTGAAACGTTAATTCATTTCGTCTTTTTTTCTATCATTTAATAGAAGTTATTAACTAGAGGTTAAAGATCTATAGACATTTAGATTTTTAATTATAGATATATATTTATTTATATTTTAGGAAACAATATGGGAATCAAATATTATGCTCCTCGTTCTCCACTCTCCGTTCAGAGATCGAGACATTATGTGTCGAGTGATGGACTGCAACGCCGCGCTTTGATTTCAAGAGTGGAGACATGAAAATAATTTTAATATAAGTGAGAATCGAATCCATTACCAAACGTTGCGTTTACAATCAGATAATATACCGATGAGCTACGATATATTTTTTTATGTTGGTTAGTATTTAAGTATTGTCTTGTAGACCCCCGGGTTGAATCTGGCTACGTTTAAATTTTTTACGTTACCTAAAACAGTATTTTGTGACCACATTTATATTTTTTAATTTTAAAGTTTATAGATCTTATTTAAAGGCAAAAAAGTTTTCAAATAATTACAGGTCATTATCCAACTATAATTTATCTGTATAAAATTCAATAGAAACTCCTCAGCCATTTTCACATTTTGCATTCTCTCAGAATTTTCATTTGCATCCTATTTATGTGTATACAATCTCTATTTCATAATTATTTTATGACTATGCTAAATAAATGTTAGGTATTTGTTTAATAATGGCATACTCACGTTCAGCAATCCGCACTGTCCTCCGCCGTTGTACTGTTGTAAGAACACTCTGTTGACTGACTCGCTGTATTCGTTTTCGACTCCAACACCACTGCCCTGGCGGATAGCTTGGCCAAAACCTTGGATGACTTTTCTGCCTTGTCCCTGTGTAACATATTGTCCTTGTCCTTGGCTAACTAATTGGCCTTGACCTTGACGAATGCCTTGACCAAATCCTTGCGATACGTAAGCTCCTTCTCCCTGGCTCACTAGTTCACCTTGGCCTTGAGATAGAAATTGACCCTGTCCTTGGCGGATTCCTTGTCCAAATCCTTGTGATACGTCTAACCCTTGTCCTTCAGATACAATCTGGCCCTGGCCTTGAATCACACCGAGTCCTTGCCCTTGTCGTAGACCAGAACCGAAGCCTTGAGACACACCAATACCTTCTCCTTGTGATACAAATTGACCTTGGCCTTGTCTGACACCTTGTCCAAAGCCTTGAGATACTCCAACTCCTAGTCCTTGTTGTACACCAACTCCTAGTCCTTGTTGTGCACCAGCTCCAAATCCTTGTGATACTCCTAGTCCTTGTCCTTGGGAAATTACTTCACCTTGTCCTTGTCGTACTCCTGATCCAAATCCTTGAGATATTCCAACTCCTTGTCCTTGGGATACTGCTACACCCTGTCCTTGTCTTACTCCTGATCCAAAACCTTGAGATATTCCAAGTCCTTGTCCTTGGGATACAAACTGGCCTTGTCCTTGGGAGACAAACTGACCTTGTCCTTTCTTAATAGATACTCCTTGACCATTAATGACACCTAAACCTTGTCCTTGAACAACACCTTGGCCGAATCCAACTTTTTGGCCGACACCAAATTGTGATTGCACGCCCTGATGACATTTTTTCATATTAGTTTATATAAATTCACATATGTATGAGATATTTTTTTAACGATAAACATAGTTTTAGTTGTTTACCTGGCCTTGCACTCCTATGGCTCCTTGTCCTCCAACACCATACTGCCCGACGCCCTGGGATACAACGGCACCCTGTCCCTGTGATACAAATCCACCTTGTTGGCGTACTCCTTGCCCCTGGACAACACCAACACCTTGTCCCTGACGGATGCCAGTACCAAAACCTTGGTTGATGGCGCTTCCTTGGCCTTGACTCACAAATTGACCTTGACCTTGCTTCCTAATTTGTCCTTGTCCCTTTTGGATGGCGGTGTTGACTTGTGATCCTGAACCATATTGTCCTATTATAAGATTTATTTATATATTTTTCGTTAAACAATGATCGATTAATATAATAAGAAAATAACTAAAATGGCTTTTAAATATTTTTAAAATCTTGTTTCTCATTGTGACAAAAATATTTATTTATATTTAGTTTTTTTGATATAAATTATGCTTTCAATCGTTTTATCATCATAATATACATATGTGTATATTTGTTCGTAACACATTAAATAATCATTTTAAATGATTTGCATACAAAATTGATTTTCGATATCGTTTTGTTGATTGATTTAAAGATTTATAAACCTACCTTGTCCAGCAATACCAAATTGTCCTTGGCCTCCTTGGCTATAAATACCGACCCCTCCTTGTCCGAACTGACCCTTGACAGGGAAGGGAGTGGATGAAGGAAATCCAGAAACTTGGTTGGGATTGAATGGAGAAACAGGTGGTTTGGTCGACCTGTAGAAATTTGTTTATTGAGAAAAAAAATATAAAGTTTCGTACTTAAAAAAGTGATTAACCAGTTTGAAATTTTCGCTAATATTGATTTGAAGTTGGATAACCAATGTTATCAAGATAAAAATAATATCTTATTATAGAATCTACCATCTTAGGATTGGCAGAGGGAACTAAGTGTTAAGAAACCTGTTCCTTACTTTATGCTCAATTTTACAGACATTCCGTGTTAAGTTGCCTATACTCAACGCCCCTCTTTGTCTTGCTAAATTGATTCTACAAAAAAAACCATCTCTTTCAAAACTTACATGAAATTATTCAATAGTAGAGATCCTGTAACTGGAGGTCTTGCTGTAACGGTTGGTTGGATGTTATTGGGACTGACGCGGCTATCAGGTACGTATTTTCCATCGTTTCCACCGAAAACTCCGGGAACCCATTTACCTAGCTGGTTCGTTGGCCAGGGGTCAGTGTAGAATGGGTCGCGACAGCACTTGCCGATACGACCAGTTTCAATGTCCCTGCAGTCCTGTGGAAGGCCAAATATTAAGTTTTACCCCAATTTTTTTTTAGATAAAATCGTAGTATATATTTATTATAAGGACGTATTAAATTCATTTTCTAGTAAACCATTTTTTTCCACTCCAACTCCAAATTGGCAGAACTTAATATCGCAGTTTTTTAACTACCTCCGTTTATCTGACTTGTCGAATAACTGATTAAAAAAAAACATATTGGATTCTGCCCAGACTTGGAATACAAACTGATAACCTCCATATTTTTAAAATTGACAAAAATTATAACTCATCATGACTGATCAGCTTTGGCAAATCTTCTCACGTCTTGGTGATATCATTGAACAAATAGAATGGTTTTACGTTTATTTTTAAAGATCATTTGTAATTTGCATACACGTACTCGACCACTTCGATGTTATTAGACTACAAGAACAAGTTTTTGTGTATTTGCATGCTACCCTACTTCACGTTGTATTTAGCATATAAGAGGGTAGACAGAGGGTACCTAACGTTATGAACTTATGGCACTCCAGCCTCAGCCTTCAGATACTTCAATATTCTTGCTAAAATATTTCATATAATACATACATATGTATATATGCAATGTTTTTAGTAAAAATTTATGCAAAAATGTCAAGTACTTAGATCTAGGTTAGATCAAATTGAGATCCAAATGTCTTTAACGTCTAGAATATAGATGATCTAGTGAAACAAGTTTACATCCTGCCTTAATAACTAAAAAGGTCAAAGCGTTTATACTCGCATTACTATAACTGGCTAAAACCTAAAACCTATAAAACTTTTTATTGTTTCCGTTGACTTTTAGCATTTGTCGGAAAGGGCAGTCTTTTTAAAACGTTTACTGTGAGGTTGAGCATGAGGTTGAAATCGACCTCATATGGACTTTACGCCGTTGCGGATTGTGTCAATGTAATGTATGAAAGATGAGGCCGTAAAAAAAACTCTGCCACACCAGCTAAAAGTTCTGAATAATATATTCCACAGTGAAGGTGTCTCAAATGGATAGCTTTTAGCCTTAGCTTCGATAGTGTGGTCGCAAAATTTTTAGATTTTTAATATTAAGCCTAAATAGAAAGTAGGACGTTCCATAAAAGCAACGTAATTTTTTATTGGGTTTCAAGCAACAATTGAAATACTTACAGTAAGAGGTACTCTATAAGCATCTTGATCTCTGGTCAGTATGACGGTGGTGTTGGATATGACTCCCTCAGCGGTACAGAACTCTAGGGGTGTGCATTTTAGAGCAGCAGCACAACCGGCTGGGATATCGCCTGGTAATGGAAATTTATAATCTTTAAATTTAAGCTGTTATTAAAAATGACTAAACAAAAAATGTAAACACAATGGTTACAACATTCTCTTTGACACAACGTGAAAATAAGAAAAAAATCGATTTAATCTTTCACCGATATTATACAATTTTGTTAAATATTATTGTTGCTGTAGATGTAGGTTTGATTCCCACTCGGGGAAAAGTATAACTACTAAGTTTAAATAAACTTACTTGGCACTGGCACCGGCACTGGTACTGGCACTGGGACTGGAATTGGAGTAGGCCTTATCCTTGGTGGTCTATTCTCATCCAAGATTATGGAGCCTTCTTCGTAATTTGGACTTGGTGGAACAATAGTTTCTCTATTGATCGTCTGTTCACCGATCGGTGGAAGATATCCTGGAGCTGAAGTTGAGGATACGGGAGGCAAGTAGGTAGGTCTGCCTGTAGTGATAATAGGCCTAGGCGATGTCACAAAAGTTGGAGTAGGGAAAACTGTGGAGCTAACAATATTAGTGCCACTCTTGGGATTATCAACGGGAGGAAGGTAAGGAATGCCAGGTTTCAAATTGGACCCGATAGCTCCAGGTCGATATACGCCAGCTACTTCGCTGCCAGCAGAAAGAGCGTCGGTTTCGATGAAGTTTGTGCCAGAGGATTTAAATCCGTTGGCATTAAATCTTGAAGTTGTTGGGGCCAAGGTGGATCCGGCACCATATCCTACTGAGCCTCTGCTCACAGCTCCTATTCCAGAACCGATAGAGGCAGTTGAACCATAAGCTCCCTTCCCGATTGAAGAAGCTACGCCGTATCCAGCTTGTCCAGACAGTACGGATCCTTGGTTTGCAAAGGATCCTTGGCTGCTGGCGAGAGCCACTTCTATTCTGCAGCAAATCTCAGTACGCACGTTGCAATATTGTTTCTGTAACAAAGAAAAAATTGTTTTAAGATAATTTGTTTCATTAATTTTTTCATAGATTTTTCTAGTAAAGTAAAGTTTTTTTGTAAATTACTCAACGTCTTATTTTGTTACCAGAGCGGAAAAGTTAAAAATAAAACAATACTTTAAGTGGAAATCGATCCCACAACCGCTGCGTTTACAGCCACTCGGTCTAAGCTTTTATTCTTAATAGCGATGTGCCTTACTTCCAAATCGTCACTAAAACTGATATTTTATCCTTTTACGATTATTATCAAGCTGTAATACAATCATAACGTTTCAAAGCAAATTCAATAAGCGTAGCTATAAAACGTGCTAGGAATTGAAAATTGAGCTTAGTACCTATATTATAGCATGCAAATATATGCAACATGCATGCATGGATCCCATTCGATTTAATCTTTATTAAATTTATGTCATTTTCGATGATGAAAACAAATGGTTATCCTAAAATAGTTGTGTGTACACTAACTACAATGTTAAGATATTCAAAGGTGTTATAAGGTAGACAAATCACTATCTACTTTTCTATGCAACGAAAGCTTGTTAAAATTTCACATGTTTATTTTATAATTGTGTACCGAAAATGTAAAGGAAACTTTAATATACTTTTTTCCTTAAATATGAAGGAATAAAACGGCACATATTTTTATTACACACGCTCTTTTATGACTTGACGTGTTTCGGAGCCCGACGTGGCGCAGGGGCAGCTTATCACTGTATATGTGATGATTGCGTGTTTGATTCCCACTTCGGGAATGTATTATGTTTATTTACTCGCCCTGGTTATTAGACGAAGTGTGGAGCTAAACTCCGCTACTGAATACGGTGTCTTGAAAATTGTGGCGAAAGTTGATAATGGAGTGTCTTAACACCAGATTTCCCGTCTACGTGCTATATAACTGACTGACTTTGCACACTGAAAGAGTGTTTTTAGTGTAACTTCCACACTTGAAGAAGAAAAATTTTCATGTAGAAGAAGTTAGATTTCCAAAAGGCGCGGTTCAAATCCAGCCGTGTTAAAAATTAAATATTTCTCCATATTTTTTTCTATAGAGTAACATTATATAAAAATGCCATAGCCTACAATGACAGTACACTGCGTAACGTTATAAACGATTCTACGGGTCACAAGTACGAATCAATAGGTGTTAAGAAACGTGTGTTGTCATTCAAACATTACGTACTTTGATTAATCGATGTCCAAATACAAGCTCTAACTCTGCCACGTCAGAGAGTGCTAGTGGTGTCTGACGGTATAGGTGAGGTCTTTTTATTTATTGGTAGTTATGATATGGTGAGTGCGGCGTTGGGTTCCGTCACTCAATCCGCTATGTCTCGAAAGTTGAGCGATGCGCGAGGAACGGAGTGTCTTCAAACTAGGTTCCCTTTGTATATCCTCCTACATGTGGCATACAGCGTGTAGTTGATTTAAAAAGAAGAAACGAAAGAAACTAAAATATTTTCGACAACCTGAAGATACTCCGTGAAGTTCGATTCCTATTCGGGGAATCAAGTTATTTTCATTTTCTCGCTCTATTACAAGACAAAGCACGGCGTTAAGTACCATCACTCAACACTATGTCTAAAAATTGGTTGAAAAGTGGGGAGCGGCTTTCGTAACACTAGGTTCCCTCTGTTTACCCTACTACATCCGGAGCACAACATGAAGCTATTTAGTTTAATTAAAAAAAACTATATAGAAATTGAACCTATAACCTCTTACTCAGACTGAGGCTCACCAAGCCTCAATAACGTAAAATACAGTGACATATTACAAAACGCTATACAAAATTTAACTGGACAGAGCGTAAATAATGAGATAAGTTTTGTAATCGAATGACATTTAGTGATTTATATTTAACTTTAGTTAAGTATCTAAAAGACATTAAAGTGTAAATATATAATTAAATGCATGGGTGAGTTCCCCTTTATCACGCATACAACAGGGTAGGCAGAGGTAACCTGGGAACCTAGTGTTAAGGCAGTTTAAACTTATTAAGAACTATGCCAATTGGTTGTTTCATATAAAATATCAACATTTTCGAACACGATGTATTACAAATGTCGACGCTATATTAAAGTAAATCACTGAAGGTTAAAGAGCAACTAGTTAAATGCTTAAGAAGTTCTTATACATTACTAGTCAACGCCCGCCACTTGGTTTATGTGGATTTTAATATATATTTTTTTCGTTTTCAAAGTAGTTTTCTCTAATTCCTCCTTTTTCATTATTCCGTCACTCAACACCTGCGCCTTGCCTCCAGAATTGCGCGGTGAGTGTGGAATGTAAAATTCTTAGCATCAGGTTCCCAGGTTCCCTCTCTTAGTATATTTCCCTACACTTTCTAATGACTCTGCACGTAGTAGAGTTCAATGTTCTACGCCGCGTAGTGTCGGCTGTGTTGTCTGTCAGTTATTGAGTAAGGGAACAGTTTTATGTGTAAATAGATACTGTTCTTTACTTTCTGCCTATTTTTCATGCTCAACTTTATTATTTGCCGTTTTGGTGCGACGGTTGCGGGTTCGATGCCCACTCAGGGAAATTACACAACGTTCCCAGGTACTCCCTGCCTCAAAGCAGGGTTGCTTTTTGCGGGATACAGCGTGAAGTTGCGAAAATAACTCATTCATATGCAGAAATACTCTTATCAGCAATCAAATAGAGCCACTTCAAGTATGAACTTAGCTACTGTCGTAGATAGGCATCAAGCTCATGTAATATGTAAATCTTAAATATAAATCTCTTTAAGTCCTTTTAGAGATTTTGCAATTCACGAACAAATTCCTTCAACTTCACTCGATAGTAAATTGAATTGCCCGTTGTATCCTGCTATATGCGGGATACAACGGGGAACTAAAATAAAACCACTCTCGGAAGTGAAAGCGTGGAGAAAATTACAAAAGGTTGTTTTAGAGTAGATTTTGATGCTTATAATTTAAAATTATTCCGTTAAACTAGGATCTTTAAGGAGAAGATCTTATTTTTCTAGCTATATCTTATTTCGAATTCACATATAGCAGGTAACTCTAGCGTAAAAATGCTTCGTTAATTCAACACCTTTCAACACGTTTACGAAAGAGACGAAATGAAAATAATTCATTCTCTCGAGGTGGAATCGAACCAACAACCTTCGCGTCTAGAGCCAGACGCTCTAGTTCCGTACAACAATTAAATTTTAATAACGGAAAAACGCAGCCACATAATAACACGTCATTATTCGTGAGAAAACAATTGTGTATTGTTATTTTTTTTAATAATTAATAATTTACATGTCATTTTTTAAAAGCTTTTTTTTTGTATTACATAATAATGTGGCTATCGATTCAAAGTATAGGTTTATTTATCCATAAATAGAATATTAATTTTTTTCTTATTTTCTACGCTTTATGGAAGGTTTTATTGCAAACTGTCAGTTTGACTGACTTTTTCAGCTTTAATTTTTTTGATAAAGCAGGGTAGAGGCAGGAAGAACATGTTAATCATTATGTGATTTTTATACTTTCTTATATTCATTTATAAAGACGACTATTGACGTCATCGTGATTTGTCGAACAAAGAACGATGATATTAATAGTATAAGTAGGGTTTTTTCCAAGACATTTAGAGAAAAAATATGGAAAGTGCACATAAATTTTGAACGCAGCTGGACTCGAATTTGCGCCTTTTCAAAACCATTCTATCGCTGACTACTAAGCCATGCGTTAAATGTATGGCTTTTTTCGCATAAATTTTACTTTATAAAATTTTAAAGAAATATTTTTTATATCCTAACCGTACATTCCGTCGTAAAAGTTCTCTTTGCGTTACTCAACACACATCATATATTAACATAATAAGTTTAAATATTCAACGATGTGTGACGACATTCTAATATAAATGTTACCTTTTCTAAAGGTAGCAGGTTCAATTTCTAATTTATCTACGCATTCGTGGCACAGTGTCTTACTTGTGGGTTGGAAAATAAAACGAGGCGTTAAATTCCGTCACTTAACGTGCAACGTGTTGAAAATTAGAGGTGGACAGTGGGAAACGGAGTGTCTTAATATTAGATTCCTTCTGTCTACCGCACCTACTATATACGGGAAACAGAAGCAAAAAATTAAAAGAGGTATTATCTCGTTATTTTCTGTTTCGTTTTTAAGAAATCGAGAAATTTATAAATTTTAAATATTACCCTTAGATTCCTTTTAACCATCTGAACTGTTTTATTCGGGATACAGCGTGAAGCAAAAGAAAGAGATACCTTTTTCTTTCCCGTTACTTCCCGTTCCCTTAGGTATTTCGATAAAATCTCCTATCAGTGCTAGGTACCTATGCTCCCCTAAGAACCAACTTAATAATTTTAGCTTTTTACTCTATTAACATATGTAATAACAGATTCTGACCACTAATTAATTATCACGGCGTTGAGTTACGCCACTCACACTACATGTAGATCGAACCTACAACCATAACGTATACAGTTGGATAGTGTCCAACTGCGCCGAGATGGCGTCATATTATTTTAAATACCCGTCCACGTATTGCGTAAGTGACCTCAAGATGCTAAAACCCGTTCCACAAGTAGCTGAGAATGCCGAAAACAATATGAAAAATGCGGACTTTCATTGAATTAAGCTTTGTAATATTTTGTTTTTTTTTTGCTTCACGCTGTATCACGCATATGCCATAGCATAGCAGGCAGACTGAACCTAGCTCTAAGATATTCCGTTACCCTCTTATCACTGAATATTCGAGACATTGCGTATCGAGAGTCCGAATTCAACGCCACGCTTTTACCAGTTACCGGAGCGGGAAATGCAAGATAAATCATTCCCCCTAATGGGAACACGCAACCATCGCCTTTACAATCAGCCTCATCATTAAGAATATATTATGTGGCATCAATATTTTTGTTCTCTTATTGGGGAACGGAGTGTCTTAACACTAGGTTGCCTCTGCCTACCATACTATGTACGGTATAGAATGTGAAGCTGATTATTATTTATTTATCTTTTTTTAGTTTAATATCTTTTTAAAATCAAGCAATTAAATGAAAAAATATCAAGGGACTGACTATTCTTACATAATGTTAATAAATAATTTAAATTATTAAAAAACTAATTTGGCTAAGTAGTCAATTTTTTAATAAGAGTAAGAAGATTTAAAAAAAATCCTCGTGTTTATTTAAAATTCCTTGTCATTTTCAATGGTTTTCTGAAATAGTCTATCATTCATTTGGAGAAGCTACTTAGCTTTACGATATTTTCAGTATAGTAGGGTAAGAAGTAAAGGTAACGAAATCCGCGTGAGCATTACTCGCTCATTTCGCTGAATAAGAGGAAAAAACATACGCTCGTGTGGTGTTGAATTTCAGATTACCGAAAGTGGGCTGAATTTTCGATTATATCGGAAAATGTAAGAAAATCCGTAAATTTTCATAAGAAAAAACAAATATAACCAGACATTTTCAATTCAACTGAAATTGAAATGGAAAGTCCAACTTTTCCCAGGAAAATAGACAATGTGGTACTAGTAAGTTTGGTACGTTTTAATGTTCCCAGTCCCTACATGCGTTGCGTTATTCTATGTGCATTGTGCATTGTCTACTGCACAGATGAAACTACTGGACGTAAAGGGTTGGGGTTCGAGTCGCAACTATCAGTCACTCAGCAACGGCAGAGTTTTATAAATATTTACATATTTTAAAGCTAATTTCCAACTTATTACTCTTCTTACATCGATAAATAATTAATAGAAACAACAAAAGTGCGAAGCCGAATAAGGAGTTCAAGAAAAAAACTAGACAGACCGAAAAAGTTGACATTTGAAATTTGACCAGACAAAAAAAGAGAAAAAAAAGGTAATTTCTACCCATAATCATTTCTAAGATCCTGCTTCGCGTCCTTGACATTTACATATATGCACCTGCATACATACGAGTACACCCGTATGTGCATTATTCATTATATTTTTTCATAGCTTCACGCTGTATCCCGCAAACAGCAGGGTGGACAAATGGAACATAGTGTTAAGATATTTTTTACCCTACGCATCGCTCAATTTTCGAGACATTGGTTATTTAGTAGCCGAACTTAACGCTGCACTTTATCTTGTTACAAGAAATTATTATTTCCCCTTAGTGTGACTCGAATCCACTATCCTCGGGCACGGCAGACCGGCCTACGGCAGACGCTGTACTGAGGTGGTGATGAAAGGAGTGTCTTAAACCAAGTTCCCAAGTTCCCTCCGCCTATTCCACTAAATGCGAGATACATGATGAAGGTAAAAAAAATAATTCCTCTGAGATCGAACCCACAACCGTTGCGTTTGCAGTCAGATGCCGTAGCACTGCGCCACGTAAGCTTCCAAATAATTATTATGACTTATTGTATAAATAACATACTTCCTAATCTGCCTGCGGTCTAACAAAAGATATGTTTTTAATAATATGCAAAGGTCGTGTGTGTACGTATGTTTGTTTAATTTATTTTTTTATTTGTAAGGTTAAGGTCGATATCACATTATTGTAAATTTTAATAGACTTTGATTGATTGTTGAAAAATCTAATGTATATTTTATATTTACTCATATTTAATTATATATAAAAAAAATGACGGTCGAACGGCACATCATCTAACTGTAAACTCCACGGTTGTAGATTCGATTATTTTTCGCGAAATGAATTATTTTAATTATTTGGCTCTAGTAATAAGACAAATTACAGCGTTGAGTTTCGCCTCTCTACACGCAGTGTCTCGAAAATTAGATTGGCAGTTAAACTAGGTTCCCTCTGCCTACTGTGCTAAATTTGGCATAGAGCGTGCAATTAGTTTTAACTACTATATGTTCAGACATCGGTAATTTAATGCATATCGTAATTTTAGATTTACGATGCATCTCGCGAAGCATGCATCGTGGCGTACCACAAAAGTTTGTTCCCTATTTTAATGATTGCATTTTCTTCTAAAACCTATAGAAAGTTATTTAAAATTCACTAACACTTATCTTACCCTAAATACGAGAATAAGCGTGATACTGTCACGCCTTTTCCCGTATACAATAACCATCTAATTTTGAAAAGAGGAAATTATGACTAACACCAAAAGTATTACGATAACAACAGTGTACAGAACAAGTTATGTCACCTACACAATTGGCATGTTTAGTTGTCGCGTAAGTGAAGGTCAAACACTTTGGAGCACAAATCTCAAAGGTTATCACGATTTATGATAAAATCGCGAGTTGCATTTAAAAAAATGATGTTGGGAAAATTATGTCAAAATTATTTTTTTTAATTCAATTTAAAATATTGTTTATTTAAGCGATTATTTTTGTGATACGTTGAATAAACATAGAGCTACCGCTAGTTCAGAAGGTGGTTCTGCTTATGAGAGGTAGGAAACTTAACTGTTGCTCTTTCCAATGTCAATGTTACAAATTAATTATTCCTGCGGCTGACAGATATCCCGCATTATATAATATTTATAACATAAATTTTAATTTAGAAGTTGGATAATGCGCAATGTATTCTGTATAGTTCCGGGTTTTATCTAGAAGATTTCATTAATAGAACAAATGTAAGAATATAGAGAAGTAGTTAAAAAACCAGCTACTAACCTTAACTTTCACTTGCACGAAGGCAACGCCATTGTTGCATAGGGACTTCAGGACACAAGAATAGCCGTCGGCAGAACAAGTTTGCTCCAAATCACCAACTTGGGCTTCTACACCAACGTTTCCAGAACTTTGGAAAATTTCGTCGATATTCTGTTGTGTTTGTTGTTGTTGTTGAAAGTCGAAATCTGCCTTTCCATTTTGGATCAGGTTTACGTTGGCGCCTACTGGGACGAAGGGTGCGGGAGATGAACCCACGTAACCATTGACTGCCTTATTCCCGGATACAAAAGCTCCAGCACCGAAATTCTGTGCAGCGGCACCAGCCCCAAATTTTTGTGCAGCTGCATTAGCCTCAAAAGCACTCTGGAATCCTTGACCAGCTTTGAAACCGCCGGTCAGGAATGGATTTTTGGATAGATCAACTTCCCCGTTATTGGATGTACTGTATGAGGACTCGAATGCTGAAGATTGGTATGATGGCTTAATATCAGCAGCTAATTTGGAGAAATCACCATTTAAGAATGGATTGGCACCCAAGTCCAAGGCACCAGCAACACCACCAGCTATACCACCAGCGCCGCCACCAGAAAAGCTAGAGCTTGATGATTTACTGAATTTTTCAAAACTTCCACTGGCACCTCCGGCCTTGAACGGTGAGTCTTGGTTCATCCACCAAAAAGGTGGGTTATCTAAGCCTTCGAATACATTGTTACCAAAACCAGCTGCTTGAAAGCTAAATTCATTGTTGACGTCAGCTGCTGCAGCTGCGTTAAAAGCATCGACATTACCAAAGCGTTCGATTATGTTTCCATCTTTAATTTTAAGTCCAGCGCATCCTTTATCAGAGGAGCAACCTTGGAATGATTGCTGTGTGTGGACTTCAGCCCCTGGTAAGGCTTTCAGGGCTGCAAAGACTTCTCTAGGTGATTTCAATTTAATGTTCAGTGATGTGCAGGTAGTACAGCGCTCCACCCTGGCTTGGGGTTCTGATTCTTCAGCTTCGACTACGGGTTCTTTCGATTGTGGCAATTCTTTAACATCTTCAATGTTTTCTGGGAGGGCATGGACTGCTAATAACAGGCTTAGTGCCACCACTGTTTTGAGTAGTGGCTTCATTTTATATCTGAAACAAATAACATTGATTATTATTTCTAAATATTATGAGGTCGTCGTGACATGGCGACACAGCGTTTGACTGTACTCGTGACGGTTGTGGGTTCGATTTCTACTCCAATTATTTTCATTTCCTTACGAAAACAAAACGCGAGTTCCACTACTTAGCACGCAATGTGTTAAAAGTTAGGCGGCGCGTGGGAATAGAATTTCGCAACACTAGGTTCCCTCTGCCTAACCTGCTATATCCGGGATGCAGTGTGAAACTATGTACAAAAAATGAATATTTTTATACGATCCCAAGGAACCCTAAACGAAGTGATAATCAAAAAAAATCATGCAAACAAAATTTTACTTTAAACAACTCGTCAAAATTTTTTTTAGTACCATCATTGAATACCAAAGAATAGTTCAAGGGCGTATAATAATAAAACAACGTAAGATATGGCGGAAAACAATTCTTAATCTTTATTCCTAAAGCCATAGAGTCAAATTTAGTATATTTTTTCGAAATTTACTGTTTATAAAGTTTGCTTAAATGCTTATAACTATTGACATATTATATATGATTGTTATTGATCTTCGACCTCTCATTAATAATTTCTGGGGAAAACGATTCATTAATTATAATTTATGACGTTGGAAGATGACGTTTGTCCACTTTGGTTCAGTGGTAGTGTAAAGGGATCTTTTTTATATTTTACGAACGAACAAATTTCACCCCTTTTATATCAAATGAAAATAAATAAGCATATTATATATGGCAATAATATATACAAGCAAGGCTTAAGATTTTTAGCTTTATTACAATAATTGTTTGTCAATTTACTTAACACACTATGAATGCGTCCAGAATTTGGGGACAAAATTATATTACGAACCAAGTATCTAGGTTCCCAGGTTCCTAAATCTAAATATACGGAATACAGTATGAAGCTAGAAAATATAACTAGATATCCTACTGAGCAATGACGATATGTTATAAATAATGACTAGACCATATTAGGTGCGATTACCTTAAAAGGGTGGGTGTGATTATAATAAAATTGTAGGCATTTTCTATGGGCATGACAAACAAAATCTTGTTTCTTTTTTGTTGTCATAATTATTAAAATTATAAGGAATTTGTTATAATAAGTATTAGTTAGCCTGACTGTCAATGCGACCCCTTTGAGTTCAATTCCCACTAAGGGTAATGAATTATTTTCATTTCCTTGTTTTGGTTAGAAGACAAAGCAAGAGTGGGGTCCGCCACTTAAGTTGCAATGTCTCGAAAATTCAGCGGTCATGTGGAACGGAATTCTAAACACCAGTTACCCCCTACTTTACCTGCTGTAGCTGAAAGAAAAATTGGATGAACAATGTGGAATGGAGTGTCTTAACACTAGGTTATATCTGCTTACTCTGCTATATGCGAGAAAGACGAACTAAAAAAGTGATTACGTATCACTAAGTCCTTTGTTTGGCAACGAATATTTGGTAATAGACAAATATAGAATAATTTACGACTACTGCTCTGATTTTCACTCTAAAGCCTTATTAAGATTTTTTCTTATGTGATAGAAGCTAAATAAAAAGGTAAGGTTATGTAATGTTCATTTATTATATAAAATATAAATAATTATGAAACATTAAAAATATATTTGTTTAGCCTTACGCTGTATCCTGCAGATAGCAGGATAGGCAGAGGGAAGCTGTTAACCCAGTGTTAAGACACCCCGTTCTCATAAAGGCGCTTCCATTCCACACTTTTCGCAGAATACGCCAGGAAAAAAATATAAAATATAAAAAAAATTAGGTACAGAGGGGCACTTCCCCTATATATACTATTCAACTCAAAAAGGATATTTCAATTCGAACCAGTAGTTTCTGAGATTAGCGCATTCAATCAAACAAACTCTTCAGCATTATTATACGAGCATTATGTAATAAATATAAATTAAAGATTAGATCATTTTTGAACACACCCTATAAGGAATGTACGAAGTTAAACATAATATATTTGTATTATACAGTGGGTGTGTAAATGATTAAAAGTAGCGTGTATTTGGTTAAGCAGCGCTAGCCGATGTGTAAAAATGGATGGGTATTATTAACATAAGCACTTATATATCATATGAGATTTGATTTTTTTATCTAAGAAAATAAATTTAGTTTTTTTTATATTAATGTATGGTATTTTTAACTGAACATAAAATCTTTAAAGAGAATTCTTATTTAAATAAAAAAGAAAATGACATGCCCAATCTTGATATTTTGTATAGCTACAAAGAAAAACCTAAAGAAGGGAACGTAGAGAGGAGAGAGGTCGTCGTGGTGCAGCAACACAGTGTCTGAACTTACAAATTCGATCCCACTCCAGGGGCTCATCCCCTGTATATTGTAGTTTCCTCGCTCTGATAACAAAACGAAGCTCCACTCAACAAGCAATGTCTTGATAATTGGGCGATAAGTGAGGAACGGTGTGTTAGAAACTAGCATTAGGTTAGCACTTAGCTCTAGGTTCCCTCTGCCCTCTATATATAAAAAAGAACGGAGTAATTTATGACTAAATCCATTTTACGTAGCTTTCAAAAATACAGGATGTTTACCAAAAAAATTGTTACCAAAATATAATAAGAAACGTAGCTGCATGTATTGTTCCACTTTACAAAAATATCCTTCACTCGTATATCCTCTATCCTCTTACCCGAGACCCAAGTGTCTTATTACAAGGTTACCTCTACCTACTCTGCTATATGCGGGCGGGATATAAAAAAAAACAAAAAAAAATTGCGAGTTTACCAGCAGAAAGAGGAACCGGAAAGGCAAAGGAAAAATTGAACCGGAACTTTAATATTTAGTATCTAACCCTGAAATCGTAGCTGTCAAAATAAACACACAATACGTAAATTTAGTTATTATAATGTAAGGTTACATTTTATAGATTGAATAAACATCCTATTGTTATTGCTTTCTGAAGGATATTTTAAGTGCTAGTGGCGCAGTGGACGGGGCCTGCCTGTAAATGTAATGGGTTCTGACAATTATACTTCAGTGAATATTGTAAACAAATTCTGAATATATAATAAAAGAGACCAGTCGTGATGCAAGGGCACAAGCGTGCGATTATGAAAGCGATACATGAGGGTTCGATTCCCGCTTAGGGGACGCTTAAAACGATTTACCAAACGCAGTTATCCTATCCAAGCCGCTGCGAGAAAGCGTATTCGATCGATCGAATTAAAGCATTATTTTTTTTATTTTCTCGCTTTAGTAGATAAAGCACGGCGTTGAATTCCGCCAATCAACACAGTAAATAGAGTGTCTTGCGGGATAAAGCGTGAAACTAAACAAGTAATGGCATCTAAGATTTATATGACAGATGTTATTGAAATTGCTTATTACAGGGTTGTCGGTTGTTAATGATTCACACACTCGCGCGTGGGAGGGACCAAGGTTCGATACAATTTATAAACGATTATCAGTTTGTCCTTTATGTCTGTTAAATGATATTACTTAAATATTTGTTATATTAATAAAAGCTGAGTTATAAGACAAAACTTGTATTAAAAGAATGGAAAAATGTAACTAATTTAAATTTTATCATTCGCCGTCGCGTCGTAGCGAAGTGTTTGGTTGTGTCCGAATTTCACTCTAGGGAATAATTTATGAGAATCTATTGATAAGACATTACGTTAGCTTCGCGCTTCATCCCAGGAGCAGGGAAGGAGAACACTCCTTTACCAACACACCGCATAATTTTCTAAACATCCCGTGCTGACTGACGGAATTCAACTCTGCGTTTTGTAGCTACATACTTAATTTATAGCCAAATATCACCTCAGAACGTATAGAGAAACCTAGTCTTAAATAGTCTTCAAGGCTTTTGAAAGTGATGACATAAAGTGTGTGGAATGATGTGGGCGGAGTCGTTTAAGAAATTCTGTTTAGCGTAAATGTGTTCATTTTACGTATAAATACTTATTTATAGATCATTCTTGTTATGACACCGTGACAATGTGACACCGTGACACCGTGGCGAAGTGGCATTACATGATTATATTAAAATAATTTTTCTTCCCTCGATATGAACCCACTATAAGTGTGCTTGATTACGCATCTCAATGACAATAGAAATGATTAATCGATATAAACATATGAAATCTAACTATAAAAGGTAATGAGACCTCATGCTGTTACTCATACCTCCATAACACTTGCGACCCAAACGCGGCTTCGCCCGCTTAGACTTATTATTATATATATTATAGCAAAATTATAAAAGATACTTAGGCAAATTTTAGTCTATGTATTATTCTGATATATAATCTACATTACTGTAAAGTTTCATTTAGATCCGTTCAGTAGTTTTTACGTGGAAGTGGGACAAACATCCATCTTCATAAGCATATTTATAATATTAGTAGGATTATTAGAATGCTGGTCATAAAAGCATCTCCTCAGCAACTCAAAAGAATTTTGTGGGTTCAATTCCCATTCGGGGAAATGAATTGTTTTATTTCCAAGGCAAAGATTGTGAGAGTTCCGCCACTCAACAAAATATAGGAAATAGTGCGGTGGGTGGGTAACGGAGTGTCTCAACACTAAGTTCCCTCTGCCTACCCTGCCATATACGGGATGCAGCGTAATACTATTAAGGATCCGTCTACAGAAGTCAGCCGCCTTAGCCATAGCATAAAAAACAAAATAAAAAATGTACTTTAAATAAATTTTATTACCGTGAGAATATTTAAAGAACTAAAAATAATTAATCTCCAAAATGTATGTATGTAAGTCTAAAACAATAATGTTAAATGGTCTATAAATTTTATATGAGAAACGACCTTGACAGTTGACCTCAGGTTGAAATTCACAGATTCAAATCTGATGAAGCAATTTTTTTTTCTATACTTTTTGACTAATATTATAAAACTGGAGAGTTTGTTTGGTTGCACGCGCTAATCTCAGAAACTACTGGTTCGAATATAGAAAAAATATTTTTTCGTTCGATTGTCCATTTATCGTGGAAGTCTAGTTGTATATCTCCTTCGCAATAAAACGAAACGCGGCGTTGAGCTTCGCTACTCGACACGTAATCTCTAAGAAGAGGCCGGTGCGTGAAGAACTCTTTATGCAGGATACAGGGATACAACATGAATAAATTAAAAACAATCCAAAATATTTGAACTGGCGACCTTTACTTTATCTATATTAATGTGTATATAATATAATAAATCATTATCCATATATCACGATTGAATCGTTATTCAAACGACCGTAAATTTTAAATTACCGTTAAATTGACGATTGTTATATTAAGTTAAGCGTTTATTTTATTTTTTTTGTTTTCGCTGCATCCTACATATCGCAGGGTAGACCGAGGGAACCTGGGAACTTAATGAGAAACACCCCGTTCATCATTAGGACACTTCCCCATTTTTCACCGAATTCTTGAGAGTTTGCGTGTTGAGTGGCTGAACTCAACGCCGCGCTTTGCCTCGTGCGAAGAAATGAATATAAATAGGTACTTCAACCCCACAAAGGAATATCGAACTCACAACCACTGCTTACACACTCTGTCGCACTGTGCCACTAAGTGCCAATATTTCATACACGAGTTATTATATAATGTGATAAATCAATTTGTCAGTAATTTCACATATATTGTATAATTCACGCATTTTTTTTGGGTTTCTTAAGGCTGTAACCTCTAACCTGTAACTTGTGTCATCGCTGTGTAACAACCGTTGAGGCCGCGGAGGCACAAATTTTAATTACAAACGCGGTTGTGGGTTCGATTTTCATTTGGGAGGATGAATAAATTTCATTACCTGGGTTCGGAAAAGAACAAACTTCGGCGTTAAGTTCTACCACTCAACAAGCAATGTCTCGATAATAGGGCGGTCCCTGGGGAACGGAGTGTCTTAATACTAGGTACCCTCTGCTTACCCTGCTATATGCAAAATATAGCGTTCAGTTACAATTTGTAACGTATAAAAATAAAATAAATGAACCGTTAGAAAGAGAATCACTAAAGCGGAGAAATTATTTTTTCCTTTTTATATATTTACGCCCGCGTATAGCGGAAAAAGAAAATAATAAATATTTCATTCTCCTTAACACTGGCTGGCAGGCAGGTATATAGGGAACAACGGAACTATTAACATGAATTAATATAATATACTCTTCTTCTATAATTTTATTAACAAAAACAAACATATTTTTTCAATTCGAACCAGGAGTACCTGAGAAAAGTGCGTTGAACCAAACAAACACTGCAGTTCTACAATATTAGTAGAGTAGTATAAATTAAGAAATTACAAAAGTCGCTAGCCTTGATATATTTATAAATAAAAGAAAATGATCTAAATTTCAACATTATTGTAAATTTGAATTGATTAAGAAAGATGATTCCAATATTCAAATATGGTCGACAAGGACGTGCATTTGCATTTAAACCTCATAAATACTATCTTTATATGATTAAGAAATGCCTAACTTATACTCTTCTAGAAAACGTATAAAAAATTAAAGTATCAGGATTTGAAGCCGCTCCTCTTGTTTACCGTCCAAGCGCGCTGACCACAAAACCCTACGTTTCTATCGCGTAGAAAATTCGGCGGACAGTGGGATTTTTATGTAACTTCAGGAAATAAACCCATAATAACCCTAATTCTATTTTTATATTTCTCCTGTTTTTTTTAAAAACAAGGTAAGTTAGGTTTTAAGAAAAAAAATACTTCAGGCATCATCGAGCCTTAGTTTTATGGTGACTAATAATGCTACAATTGATCTAAACTGACATTGTTATCACTTGTTGTCAATGGTCAGTGTTTGATCTCTACGTCGTGGGACGTTGTACCTACTCCGCATATACAAGTATAAGACGACGGAACCTAACCACGCACCGCCGAGTCTTCGAGACATTTTAGTCTTTAGTTGAGTTACACTACACATTCCATACAACGGTTGAAACGTGTCGAATTAAAAGGAAACCTCGTAATGGGAACAGAGTGTCTTCTTTCTTAACACTAAGTTCCCAGGTTCTGTTTGTTTTCCCTGCTATGTGCGGGATACAGCGGAAAGAGATTACATGAATGTGAATCATTCTATCGGATGAAGATCGAATCCACAACCATTGTCAACTGTGCCACTGCGCCCCGGTGGCCTTAACCTGAATCAATCATTCTCATAGATTTTTCGATAGGTGACCTAGAAATAACTAGAACATTATATATATAAGTTTCGTAACTGAATGTCACGACCCGGGATTTGAACTCGTGGCCCATGCCTTTCCAAATACCTCATATGTAATTGTCAGTCGCCTTATAAAATATATTTTTGTAAACAAATTTCTTAATAGACAGCGGACAATAAGATGTTAGAAGGAAAATCTTGTTTTTTTCCCATTCCTGTAGATAATACGAATCACAACTTTTCACAGAACCCTGGAGGCATGAGACGTGATGAGCGGCGGAACTCAACGACGCGATTTACCTAGTTTCCAGAGTCACCACGTTGTCGATTCTTTTAAATGACATTTTAATAAATTTACATTAATACCTTTAATTAATAGGTCAGTAACTTACATAAATACATATAAACTTAACATTGAAAATTATTATACAAAGATATTTTTATATAATAAAATATGATCATACACGTTTTTCTACTTCTTTTTATTTTAGCTTTTCACTCACTTTAAAGAACACCATAATTCAAAGAATTTAGGTAATTGGCAAAACATAACGCCGCGTTTCGTCTTTATTTTCATATCAGGAACCTATTTGTGGAGAATATCCAGTAAGTAATAAAAATTAACATACAAACCACCAGTTAATTTAACTTCTCGGTACAATCATAATTAATGATTACTATCTAGACTTTATAATATAATACATGCATTATAATAAAAAAATAACATTGACTTTGAACGTGGGAAAATTTTAAAATTGAATTCTTAAAATGTTTAAAGTTTGATCGAAATCCGTTAAGTAATTAGAGCGAAACTAGTTTAAATGTGAGGTTTGTCTATTATTATTTTTTATTTTGGACAAAATAAGTAATTATTATATATTCATGTTAATGGGTAAAAAGAGAAGTTATAGACATTCCACTCTATTTTTTTTGGTGGAATTTTTTTAATGTAATTTTAATATTTAATATTTTTTTCTCTATTAAAATATAATTTCTTTATATTAAACTTATATATGGGTAATGTTTGTAAACATTTCATGTCTTTTACGATTAATTACTGTTTTATCTCACAAGGTCACAGGTTCATTTAATTACAAAGCGATGTGAAAAACAAACTTCCTATTTCTATTTGTATATATGTTGGAGGCCACAGTGGCGCAGTGGTACAGTGTCCGACTCTAAGTCGGAGAACTAAATTTGATTTGAATTTTCTTTAAAAAAAAAAAAGTAAAGTTTACATTATAACATAGTCTGTTGTTATATTTTATATAAAAATATAGTATGAAAAAGCGAAATATCCTAACTAAACTAATTTAGCTTTTTTAAGTTTCACGCTGTATCCCGCACATACTAGGCAGGGGAGAAAGAAACTCGGGAATCTAATTTCTAAACAAAGTTTAGACTAATTTGAATCTATACTTATTTTATGAAACTGAAAAGTATATTTGGGTGAAGGTATTAATCTCATTAACTAATTGAAAGAATGCATACTTTTTTGTATTGGAATATATACCGAGGAAGCCTATATTACATTACTTTGATCGTGTCAATGTGACCCGGTGTCGCCTCCCGCATTTAGAGTGTATCGTGTGTCATACTGAAGCCTTACTTACTTCCCTTTGGCCACGCATACGAAGTCGTAGGTTAAAGTTTTTTTAGTTACACATAGCAGTGGGAACATGGGAAGCTAATGTTAAGATACTCCGTTCCCATTATGACATTTCCGTTCCCCGCTTTCCAACGAAATTCCGAAGGATTTGCATTTTGAGTGGCGGAAATCAACGCTTTTAAAGTTAGTCGTTTTATAAAATAAAATAGCAAGTAATAAATATTTTAATTTGTGAAATTAATTAACATGTGTTTAATTTTATAATAATTTCTTAATTTTCCCTATAAAAAGTTGTATCAAAATCGGTCAGCATTTCCGAGAAGGTTACATACAATTACGTAGAAGAAGTATAATAAACTTGTTTTTTTACGATCGCGTTATGTAAAATAGATAGATGCTTTTGAAATTACACATCATAGAATTGTAACACAGTGGTAGAGTGCTTGTGTTCTGTGAACGTTATCGTGGGTTCGGTTCTTATTTTTTTTTTAATTTGACGCTGTTTACCGCACGTAGCAGGTAACAGGGGAGCAGAGGGAACCTAGTATTAATAAACTTTATTCTTCCTTCAAAGGAAGGTGATGAATTGAAGGTGATTGTTACCAGAGTGATGAAATGAAAATATTAAATAATCCAATTCTCCGAGTGGGAAACAAACTCACAACCAACGCGTTTACAATCATATAATGATATGTTTATATAATGTAGAGGATCACTAAGAGAGGACTTCCTGAAATGTTTACAGGACCGGGAGTCCCTACCACCGCGTGGTGGTGTAACACTATACGTACTACACCATTATATATAAAAAAATAAAAAAGAACATCAAAATCTAGAACAACATCTTAATTACATATAAAATTAACGTTTTTATACTATTTTTTGTTCATAATTATAATTAAAGTTATTAATATGAATTATTGTATTAATTTTTAAATAAAAATTTTAGTTCGCGTAATTTTTGTGGTATTCCCATACTATTTACATTCCGTATCCGGTTGATGTCACACATGTTTTTGTAAAGGTGTCTATATATCTATACATATATGTATAAAATTCTTCCGTTACTAATTGATTGACAACGCCAGATGAAAGTACTGGACGTAGGGTAGCGAAGCTAGGGTAGGGAGTGTAGGGGAGCTCTAAGAGAGGAGAGACTGAAATTTCTACGGTTTTCTTAATTAACGAAAAAAAGAGATTTTCCATACTACTATTACTTTATATTTTTTACTTTCGTTCTATAAATGGAACCAGAAACATGACTTTAATTTTGTATATTTAAAAACACTTATAAAGAATTCAAATTACGTTTGATTTTTAATTCTACAAATAAGGTTTATACTGAAAAAAATGCAATTCATTTTAATTAATATTTGTACATACTAGTCGTCACCGTCAACTTTATTTGTGTTGATTTTGAGACGACCAATGAAAAATCCCTGTTTTTTCCCGTTCTCACAGAAATAGGGTGGTCCTCTCATAGTGCTCCCCTACACTCCCTACATTAGAATTTCAACGTTTCTAATTTTTAGTTTCTAATTTTTTTAATTTCTTTCGTTTATACGTTGTCTGTCCGTTACACGGTAACGGAGGAGTTTCATATATATGATTACATGTGTTCAACTTTAATATGCAATAAAACTATTTATTACTTCGTTGAACTACAATATTAATTAATATTAATTATAATAATACAATAATAAATATTTATTAGTAAATAATAAGCTAAATATAAAATTTGTTTAAAATTTGAAAAACAAAATTGTATAAAACTTTCACCTGTCGAAAACTTTTATTTCAGCAAATACAGAAATCTGAATAATAAATAAAATTATTTATAATTATTAATGTTACGTAATTATTTGAAAAATTAAAAATACAAGAACAATATAAAAAAAAAGAATTGCGTATTATTTTTGTGTCAAAATGTTTATTGAAAAGACATCAACGGGCGCATAAAAATTTGGAAGTCTATATTTCTTATCTTCTTTTTAAAGTTAATTTTATTTATATAAAATAAATAAATATGTAATTTATCATTCAAAAAATCTTACTCTTCGAAATATTTAAATTTAATTTTTTATCTTCAATGTTAAGACACAACAAAAATAAATAACAAAATAATAATGAAATTTGAAATTTCATTTCGAATTTCGAATTTGAAAAACTCGCTTATCATCTTAGTTCTAAGTAGTAATTAATAAAAACAATGTGAAAACTTACGATAAGTACTACTTGTGTATATCAATAATAATATAATATAATTAAAGAAAATTAAATAATTAAAAAAATAAGAAAAGTGTACGGACCAAGTGTCTGTAGTGTTTAATAGTATAATTAATAATAAAAATAAACTCACTTGCAGAAACACTACACTGCACAAACACACACGCCTCCACTGACGATCAGTTATGAAATAAGGTACATATCAGTTCCTCCCATTCTTATATACTTGTGTTTTGTAATCTGACCTTTAAACACGATGGACTTAAAGTCAGGCTTATGTTAGCTTTATAAAATGGTTTTTTTTTGCTTCACGCTGTATCCCGTAAATAGCTGGGTCGACAAAAGGAAGCTAGTGTTAAGACACTCAGTGTCAGAGCGAGGAAATGAAACGACAAACACACGACAAGACAAAGCGCGGAGTTCTTCTATTTTATTAGACGGAAAGTGGGAGTGGAGTATCTTATCAGGTTATCTCTGTCTACCTACCAAAGTACAGGATACAGTGTGAATCTAAAAGAAGAATCCGATTTTATCCTTTAGTGTAAAGAAAAGTGATGAATGTAATCCAGCAAATATAAATTAATACTCGCAACCTTTTAGCAAGGTAAGAAGAGAGAACATAGTGTTCCTAGCTTCCAATTTTAAAAAATATAGCGGAACTCAACGCCGTAGGTTATTTTAACAAAAATAACATGCGGCGTTAAGTGGCCCATATAGTTTTATAGGATGGTGGATAAAAAAAAAAACTAACTGACTAACATATAGAGCCTCAACTCAAAGAACTATATAGAAGAATTAAAATTATTACTGACTGACTGACTGAAAATATAGAGTCGCTACCATAAAAAACTTAAAAAATACTGACTGACTAATTAACTAAAATATAAAGTTGAAACTCAAAAACAAAATCATATTACAAAGTGCGGCGTTGAGTTTCACCAAGCAACACACAATGCCTCCAGAATTCCCTATGAAGTGTCTTGAGGTTAGAGTTCCTATGCCTACTAGTCTATATGCGGGATACAGCGCGGAGCTGAAAAAGATAGATATAAAAGATAGAGGCGTAGGGGCAGGGTTTGTAAATTTAAGCGTGACGGTCGCCCTAGTAACACCACTTTGCGCAGTGTAATGCCTCAAAAATTGTGAAGTACATGGAGAACGCAGTGTCTTAACACTAGGTTCCGTTCACCTGCTATATACGGACTACAGCGTGAATCTATTATTTGTGACTGATCACTGCTTTTTTTGCTAAGAGTTTTCTCTATATATCTACGTATACAATATAAATATTTTAAATTAATCAAAAGTGATCTAATATCTCTAACTTGTATAAATAGTTGTACATATAGAATTTTAAATACATCAGACATATGTATGTATATATGTATGTAGGTTTATCCAAAGGAGCGCGCTTTGAATATTTATTAAAGCTTTAAGGCTTAATAAACAGACGGTATTTGTACTGTGGCCAGTGTAGGATTCATATATATTTTCTTTAATTTTACGCTGTATTTCGCACATAGCAGGGTATGCAGAGGGAACCCGGAAACCTAGTTTTAAGAACGTTCCCATTAAGACATTTCCGTTTTTCTCTTTGACAAATTCTGGAAGTATTGCGTGTTTATTAGTAGAATTTTCTTTTAATATGCATTGTGAATTTAGAGAGACAATGGAATTTTGTTATTCAAAATTGGAATTAGTATTTTTTTAAGGTTCAGCCACTGTTAGAGTAGGTAGAGGGAACCTAGTCGAGAACAAGGTGTCTTTAAACCATATATCCTGTTATATGCGGGATATAGCGGGAAGATTAAAAGAAATAAATCATTTTGTTGAACTCTACTTAAATATTTAAAATTCTCTAACCTTTTATACGATTCTTCCATTACATAGATTACAATAGGAGCGCATTCAAATCCTGCTAAAATAGTCCATATTTAAGCTTTCAGTTAATTTTAACTGACAAATTAACCCAACGATTAAAATTGAAGTTAACACGTTTTGTAGAGTGTCTTTGATACATGACTAATGAATTAGAAAGCACGCTTAGGGTTCCCACTTTACATAATATTATTAATTTTATTAAAGTTTTGTTCCTAGCCGTAGCATTCCAATTTCATCGACATTGCGTGCTGTTTAGCGGCGGCGTTAGTTAACACCGCTTTTAATCTTATAAAATCGAAGAATTGAAAATAATACTAATATTATTATTATATATAGAGGCCAGTCGTGGCGCACGAGCTGTACTGTAACTGGCGGAGTAGAGTTCCGCACTTCAGCAGCATGCCTCTAGAATCTTTATCTTTTCATAGTTCTTCACAGGTCACGTGTTTACTAAAGAAATCTTAATACAAATATGCATTATATTTTTAAAATAAAGTCTATTGTCTAGAAAAAAAAAGGATATGCGTAGGCTTAAGTGGACTCCGTAGGCGGAGACCTTAAGTTACTTGACTCCATTCTTCTAATAGGGTTATTACGAAACAAGTTTTTTTTGTATTTTTTATAATCTGTAATCTATACTTCTACTATAGTAAATAAATAAATAAATAAATATATGTGAAACTTTATAGTAATACATATACGAGTACTTCAGAAGGCATGTTTATATCATTTATTTAAACATTTTTGTATAATTTGTCTATAATATAACACTAAGTTTAAGCGGGCGAAGCCGCATCTTGGTTTCAAAATTCCTTTTTGTATTAAATTATCGAGGCTATATTATAATATAGCGGCTATATTATAATTACCGCGATATATCGCGGTAATTGTTTCGAGGCAAATTCGTGATTTAATTAAATTAAATTTGACCACGGGAGCGAAGCGGCAGATAAATGCTAGTAAACTATTAAAAAGTTTAAAACAATAAAGAAAGCAGCTTCTGATAATAAAAAGCTAAAGTGCAGCGTTAAGTTCCGCCTTTCAACGAGCGATATTACTAAAATTGGTAGGTAGGACGAACGTAATGTATTAACACCATATTTCCCTGTACCCGTTGCGGGGTAAAGCGGGAAAATAAACAAAAAAATATTTTTTCTTATAACCCTAACTTAAATGACATTCTAGGTCAAAAGTGACTCGGTCATGCTGATAACGATTTTAGTATGTAGGTATGTATGTTGTAATATTTAATGGATTATGTTGTCTTTACACATAGATAAGGGTGTCACAGGTTCGAATTTAGTCGAGTGAATTTTATACCAAAAATGCAAAATTATGTTTTTAAAATATGTGGTAAAAATATGTTTTTAAAATATGAATGTGATAGATGCGGCGTTGAGTCACTAGAATACACAATATCTCAAAAATGAGATGATGCGTGGGGAACTGAGGTTAGGAGGTAGGTTCTCTCTGCTTTCATTGCTATATTATTTTAGAAAAATATTATTTTGGATTTTTTTAAGACGATTCCATCGATCTGTATATATCCATCAATGGTGGGATGGAGAACGGAGTGCCTTAATACAAGGTTCCCTCTACCTACCCTTTTTTGCACTAGGTTCCTCCTCCGACTACCGGCAGCCGTAGCGTTTACAGTGAAACATGCGACTGTACTTTACATAATTTGTATAAAAAATAAGTAATAAATATTTGATACAAATGTTTCTTTCTATAGACATTTTTTGTAACATTTTAATAAGATCAGGTCTCATATATCAAAATAAAACTATTGTACGTGAGATTTTATTAGGTCTGTTGTATACAGCAAGTTGTATGTTATAGCATGTATGAATATATTTTAGGACCTAGTATGAAACAAATGAAAATTGTTGGGAATAGCGCCAGGCTGGCCTATGTCCAATAGTGGATGTCAAACGGCTGCTGATGATATCCACGTACACAAAGTTATGCGAATCAACAACCAATGTAGTATTAAGCCTTACTAGAGCGAAGAAATGAAAATATTTTTTAAATTTCTCTCTTTATCCCGTACAAAGTAAGGAAGGGAGAAAAAATCTGGGAACCTGGGAAAAAAATATGTATTAACTTTTTAGTAACAGTTATTAAATTATACCGACTAACGTAAATTATTACTTTTATCTTCACTTTACTATTGTCTGAAATAGATGGTATGGTAAATATGGTATGACTATTGTCTTGATGGTAAATCCTAAGATATTGTTGTTAAGTTATTATACGCATTAATATTAAAGTACCGACGATGCCTGACTTATATTATAATAGATATTAAGTTAAATTGTATTATCGCATAAGTGACATTGTGTCTTTTTCGATAATAAAGTTTCTTAAACCTTTAATCTGGGAACCTAATGTAAAGACACTCCGTTCTCATGAAGACATCTCCTTTCTCTACATTTCATCGAATTCTGAAGACATTGAGTGTTGAGTGGCGGAACACAACGGCTTTGCCTCGTTATCAGAGCGAGGAAATAAAAATATTAAAATAATTCATTCCTTCAAATGAAAACATAACTTATAATAATCGTCGCGTTTACAATCGAACGCACTCCACGACCCTACGGGCTAACAGCAAGTTTAATGTCATAAGTATTGCCGTAGAAGCATCGACACACATACATATGTATGTGGTGGATTAGAGCCTTTATATACTTTACTGTTGTTAAGAACATATACTCGTATAATAAAAAATAATCTAAAGATCGAATTCTTTGGGAAGTCCATTTTTGTTTTGGGTTTTAAAGAGTTTGGATATTAATACTGCATTCTTTTTATAATAGCTACTAGATAGTATAACGTAGTTGAAACTATGTTTTACTTATTGTAAAGGTTGCGGATTTGATTCCCACTTAGGGGGAATAAGAAATATAATCAATATTTTAATTATTGTAATTTGCACACTCTGGTAGATAAAGCGCGGCGTTGAATTGCGCCATTCATCATGGAATGTCTCAAAAATTGGGCGTGGGGAACGGTGTCCCTTAGCACTGGGTTTCCTCTGTGGCCTGCCCTCAACTGACAGAATGAAACGAGAATATTTTATACTTTTATAAATAAATCCCGTAAAGGTACAATAAAGTACTAAGTCCCGTAAAGTGTGGAACTAAGGTCCTAAATATTTACTGAGGGTAAATATATTGTTTATACAACTGAGAACCTAGGATTAAGACACTCCGTCCCTATTAAGACACTTGCGTTCTCCACTTTTCACCGAATTCTGAAGGTATTGCGTGTTGAGTGGCAGAACTCAATGTTGCGCTTTGCTTCGTTACCAGAGTGAACAAATGAAAATATTAAATATTTTATTTCATCGAGTGGGAATCGAACCCACAACCTATCGTGCTAACAGTCGCATTCTTGTACCTCTGCGCCACGACTGATCTCAACTAACTACGTATATAAGTGCAAAATATCCAAATATAGATAGCTTATAATGCCTTAGGTAACAGTGCTGAACTGTCCTTGACTAAGAATGCGGCGCCTCTGCCTACGCGTGATAGGATCCGGGTTCGATTCCATAATGATGGTCCGAGAGAGGTGGATTCTTTCATTTTTTATAAGGAACTACTACTTATAATAAAAAACACTTTGAACTATTTTTTGTGAAATATTTGGTATTTTAGATTATATTTGTTGATCCTTTAAATATAGAAATTTGAGTGGTTTATAGTTCCTAGTAAGCATAGTGGCACAGCGTCTGTATGTAAGCTCTATGATTATAAGTTCGATTTTTTTGCTATACGGCAAAAAGTAGAATGTAAATAATCGAAGCTCCTGTACTAAGGAAAAATAAAAAAAACTTCCCTAACATGTTCACGACTGTAGGTCAACGAGAGTATGGCTTATAAAATTTGTAAAACTTAGAGCGTTAGACAGATATCAAATTGGTCCTCTAAGGGTTCCGAATTCTGTTTACTTATTTTGAGGGACAGAACCCTAAAATTGCGTACTGGTATAAAAGCAGAAACCAGGTCTTATAGGTCTTAGGGTCTTGTTCATGTAAAGTGATAAGTAATGAAAGACACATATCCTCACTCACCAAAGTAATTATACGAGTATATCGACGACGTCAATATATTCGTCTTTCTGTCCACTAACGGAACCTTACTATGTTGAAAACAACCAATAAATATGTGTTTATATATATATACTTATATATAAAGAATATATATAAGTATGTTTATTTAATAGCTACAATATACTATCTTATACTGCGGATTCACCCTGAAATGAAAGTCATTAATAATTGTGTATGAAACATGAAACAGATCCCTGATTTCTGAAATAGCAAATTAGAGAAGCTGAGGTTGTCATGGCGCAAGAGCACAAGCGTGTGACTTATGAACGCGACGGTCGTGAATTTGATTCCCACTCAGAGGAATTAAATGTTGGCAAAGCTCGGCTTTAAGTTCCGGCACTCAACACGCAATGCCCACATATTCGGCGGAGAGTGGGGAACGGAAATGTCTAATGGGAACAGAGTATCTTAACACTAGGCTACCAGGTTTCCTACAGAGTGATGTGTGACGCAAAGACAGTATATAATACTAACGTATTTGATGAGTAGCATTCGTTGAAAAGGTCGACAGTTCCTTATAATGAATGCTCTGTCAAATGTAGAAAAGATTTATAGTGTAAAGGGCACTATTTACTAATAGAGGACTGAGGTCCGTCGTTGGGCAGATCACAAACGTGCAACTGTATAAGTGACGGTTGCGGGTTCGATTCCCACTCGGGGGAGTTAAATAATTTAAAGTGTACACTAACTTTCAAATATCATAAAGCCTGTACGTAAAAAAATGTCGAGTAAAATGTAGTGCTTGAATTTTATGAAGAGTGAACACAGATCTCTTATTCTTTTGCCGGTGAACTTGAGAATGTTGCATTACTAAATATTTAACTTGAGTCACAATTCACATTTATTTTGTTAGGAGAGTATATTCATCGAGGAAGGTTATAATGCAGCCGATTTCACTATACCTGCGAAAGACTTGATATTCCCGTATTTATGAACCGACATCAACTTTGAGGTCGATCTTGAGATGCCGTTTTAATAATCTATCAATGAAAGAACAAGACCGATCTCAGAGTTGAGAGTCATTTATAACTAGGGGCTTAGTGTCCTACATAACTTCTATTTCACCATGCGGGTAAACCCGCCGGGAAAAGCTAGTGAGGTCATCAGGATAATCTCGAGCAAATAATATTTAGGTGGAAAGTATGAGACGAAAATAATGTGTCACTGAAACCTTCACGTCACTAAGCAAGGTCTTGCAACAGTTCAATTTAAATATTGATATTACATTTTAAAGCATTACTCATCCATTTATTGTCCTATTTCTCTCAGAGATATTATTTAGTGTTTAATGGGCATTAATATCTATATGATAGACGTCGTAGCACAATGGGAAACGTGACAGTTGTGACGACGCGATGGCACAATTCCCACTCGGAGGAACAGTTTAAATATAAAAAATCTGTGACTGTAAACGGGATTGTGGGTTTGATGCCCACTCGAGGGAAGAAAATATTAATTTAAATTTATATTTTCATTTCTTCGCTCTGGTGTCGAGGCAATGCGCGGCGTTGGCTACTCAATACACAATGCCTCCAGAATTGGGCAGAAAGTGGAAAACAGAATGTCTTAACACTAGGTTCCTTCTGCCTACCCTTCTGTGTGCAAGATACAGCGTGAAGTTGTAAATATAGGAATTAAAATAATATTTACATTATAGCTGATGCCGTCATGAATCATACGACCGATGACCATGTCATTGTCCAATTCTTTTAAAATGCGGGTAATTTTGGGAAATTCATTGAAGGCTATACGTTATAGCATCCGGATAAGCTAAGCTTGAAGGAAAAAATTTAGTCATAAAAACAATCAATACAATAGCGCAATTTTGTATAAAAATTCTAGTACATATTTGTCCTGCAATTTTCAAGGGCTTGGTGGAAGGTTGGTGGTTATAATTTTATTAAATCCACGCAGGATATGCAGAGGGAACATAGTGTTAACACACTTCTTTCCCCACGCATTGCCCGATTTCCAAGAAGTTGTGTATGTTGATGATGAAACTTAACGCCGCGTTTTGTCTACCACAACGGGGAAATGAAAGAAAGAAGGAAATGATATTGCTTATACGAATTTCGACACAGGTAGAAAATAACGTATGGCTAGTGGCCAGAACGCTTGGACGGCATTCAAGAAGCGCGTTGAAATTTTTAGGTATTACACGTTTTCTAAGATATTTTTCTTTAATAAATCCTTAGTGTAGAATAACATCTTGAGAATGTTAAAAACCTAATAAATCATTAAAATTGAGATCCGTGAATCTTACCGGATGTATGGAGGAATGAGGAAAATGTCTTTACTATTTCATTCATAGTAATATATAATGTTACTTGTTCTAGGTCCTTTATGTGACTTTGATTAGTACCTACTTATATTAAACAGTTCGGACCGTCGTGGCATAAATATGCGACTGTAAACACGGCAGGTGTGGGTTCAATTACCATTCGAGGAAATGTAATAATTAATATTTTCCTTATCTTGCTCTGGTAACGAAGCAAAGCGCGACAATGAGCTTCGCCATTGAACAACCAACGCTTGCAGAATTACAAAAAACGCAAAAAGTAGAGAATGGAAATGGGTTAATGGGAACGCGGGGTGTCTTATTCCCCAAATTCTTATCGCAATTTCCCTCGGCCTAGCCTTCCTGTTATGTGCGAGATAGAGGGTGAAGCTAAAATAATTATATTAATAGTTTTAGTTTATATGACAGGAAATACTAAAAGATCGTTTTTGGGTTTTTATAGAATTTGAAAATTTTTAACGCATTTTCTAATCGACTAGGTAGGTTAGGTTAGGTTAGTACCGAGTCTCATAGCACCGGATTCCCTCCGCCAACCCTGCAAAACGTACTAAAAAAATAATATCCAAATGGAACCAACACCCGTAGAAATATTATGCAACACTTATCCATACTTCCTTTAATCGGCTTAAAGTATTTTTAAATATATATTTAAATTGTTTGTCTTGAAATGAATCAGCGACATTGTTTCATAATTGTGTTACGAAAGTCCTCGTCATAATCGGCTACCTTACTTACGCCTGAATACTCGACGTGGAAAAAACACATATGTTCGAGAGATACAGATAACTTGAAAAAAAAACAAACAGCAAATAGCGGAGGGTGGAATGATGCAACACTAACTGCACTAAAAAAAAAATAAAGAAGACTGCATGTAACACAGTATATTTAACCTCATTGTAACTCTACTCAAATATAGTCCTTGTTTAGAAAATTACGTAAAACAGCTTTTAAAAAAAAAATGTTCAGTACAATAGGTTAAATAGTGGTAATTAGACAGGCTTTCTTTAGTCTTTGCAAAAACTTAATATAGGATCGTGTTCTTTTATTCTAATTCATAGAATGTCCCCTCGAATAAAAAACAAGCTTGTACCTGCGACTTGGGTTGCGTGGTCAATTGGAAGTATTCTGAAGTATTTTTTAACATTTTTATATTTTTTAAGATTGGCAGAGGGAACTTGGAAACTTAGTGTTAAAATGTTAAGACACCCCGTTCCCATTAAGCCACTTCTGTTCCCTTTTTTCTTATTGAATATTTTATTTCAAGGCGAAATCGAACTGTTTACAGTCGCACGCTTCTACCGCTGCGTTACGAATCTAAAGTTCGATCAGTAATTATTACCACAACAAAACATAATATCCGACTTAAGCTTAAGAAAACAACCAGCCCAATGTTCATTAGGATTAACAGTCGGGATTCTATATCCTATTCTTTGATCAATTGAATTTACACAAGGAGCCTTGTAACATTTAAATGGGACGCGACTGTTAATTCTAATGATATATTTTTCTTTTTAATTTTATTGCAGTCGGCTTTTTTATATTATATTTTTTTATTGTTTAAGATGGAGAATCTAGTGTTAAGGATCTCCATTCTCCGCTTACCAGTTGAACTTTGTCTTGTCAGAGGGGGGATATGATAATAGTCCATTTCTTCGTGTGAGAATCGAACCCACAACCATCACATGCCCTCTAAGATACTGTCCCACTTATAAGTATTTTGTTATGAGAAATCCCATATAACCTTGCCTCCTAGCCTCGTCTAGCGCGTGGGCGCTATTGTAAAACACGTATTAACATTATAATGTATATAATTTAATTTAAAGTGTCAAATTCTTCGTGTCATATGCAAATATGTAACAGAGGTCGCCAGTTCGATATCCGGTGAAGGTTATGCTTTCGTTTTGTTGCATCTTTTTTTCTAATTGTGGAATAACGAAGTAGTATCTACACATAAACTGGTTGTGGTTCCACAGTAGTTTATTTAAAAAATAATAATATTTAAGAGATATTAATATTCAAACTCGACAGATTTTATCTCGGTGAAAAGAGGGTTTTCTAAACATTTTAAGTGAAACAGCGAGATTGTTTCGCCAAAAGCGGGATGAAAAAAGTAATGAGGATTTAATTTATTATTTATCCATTAATTGAGTTTTTAATAATACTTACTATGGTGATAGACATCAATACAAAATTTTTTGAAAAACGTCACTGTACTTAAACAATATTATTTAGTTTAGCATATTGTGTAAGGCAGTTAAGTCTACAGAATAATTATACGCAACTTACGAATATACCTACTTATTTGTAGTTCTATGGAACTGTTAGTGACTAATTAAAATCTTAAAGTAACAGAAAAGATTTCTCGCAGTACTTGTAATAATCCGTGAAAACGGAATATACCAGTCAAGATCGGGATATTTCATTTTTAGGCTAAAATAGGGACGACTGGTAGTGAAGAGCATTTAGCAGGCTAGGCAGTTTCCCCATTCTCTACTTTAAACAGTGTATGAGGGTTTTGGATACGATTCTCACTCGGTGGAATGAATAATTTTCATTTCTTCGCTCCGGATAAACAATAAAGCGCAGCGTTGAGTTCTGCCTCTCAACACGCAATATTTCGTAAATATCGCAGTGCTTAGGAAATCTAAATATCCTAACACTAGCTACCCTCTGCCTACCCTGCAATATGCGGGATACAACGTGAAACTATAAAAAATAACAACACAAACCTTCTCTCCGGTCAGTCGAGAGTCTGACGCGTCTCGTACGTAACAAATAATTAATTTCTTTGTAAACATGATTGGTTAATTATGAACTAATTGTGTTAACTATGTGACCCATAAACAATGGATTTCACAACCCATCGATGGCTTTGTTTTGCTTCTGGAAATGAAAATTATTGTAATTATATAATATGTGTCAATCTTGTTAAGTACTGAGGAAGTTGTGGGTTCATTTTCTATTAAAAAATGTAGTAATGATAAGTAGCAGGGTAATCAGAGACCATCAATAGCGCAGGATGTGACCGTAAACGCGACGGTTGTGGGTTTGATTCCACTCGGGGGAATGAATCATTGTTATTTCCTCGCTCTGGTAAGAAAACGGAGCGGTGTTAAGTTTCGTTATTCAACAAGAAATATCTCGTGAATTCGGCGAAAAGCGCGGAACGAAGAGTTTGTTTAAACAAATATATGGTTATACTTATTTGATATTGTTTAATTTTTAATCATAGCAACCCTGCTATGATTAAAAATTAAACAATATCTTGTTATATATATAAAAATTAAACAATATCTCTGTTTACCCAAACAGAGTCCATAAACGCGACAATAATGAGTTCGAATCCTCGAAATGAATTATCTTTTCATTGCTTTCGTAATAAATCGCGCGGAAGTGTTTTAAGGTCCCCACTTTCCCTCTGTCTACCCTTGTATGTGCGGGATACAGCGTGAAGCGGGAAAAAACTGCTGAACCATCGTAGTATTATTATATATTGCTATATAATGCATAAAAACAGGGAAATCCGTCTCACGAAGTAATATTAAATTATTATAATAAATTGATCCGATTTTAAGAAAAAAATATTCGCATTTATTCTTCTTTAACTATCATTTGACATTTAGTGTTTTGTGTTTTAATATAGGGCTTCTCAAATTTTTTGTTGAAGGGTCGCTTTTTCATTAACACTCTTTCATTAGCTGTAACTACGTAACTTTATTCATCTATTTATCAGCTTCACGCTGTATCCCGCACACATCAGGGTATACAGAGAGAACAAGTGACAAGACAAAGTGCGGCGTTGAGTTCAAGCACTCAACACACAATGCCTCCAGAATTCGGCGGAGGTGGTGAACGGAAGTGTCTTAACGGGAACGGAGTTCCATATGTCTATTAAACTAAGAAAAATAAGACTATAGAACATATTAAAAAAAAATGAAACAACACTATTTCTGGCTTACGTACAAATGTTGGTTACTTGAACTTTACTAAGATTGTAGTAGCCTTCAAAACACAATGCTACAATTATTCTTTTGAGTTACATCACCACTAGCAACGGTTATGGTACAGTACCGCAGAGGTCACCGGTTCGATAAAGGAAAGGGCAAATATTTGTACAACTATCTATCATATTGTATAAGTAGTTACAAAAATTATTTTTTTTAAACTAAACTTTAATGTTTGAATAAGTTAGGGGCCGTCGTGCAAGCGTGTGATTGTAAACGCGATGGTTGTGGATTCAATTACCATTAAAATAATTAATTCTTCACAGTGGGGAATCGAACCCACAACTAGTTTTACAGTGAAACACTGTTCCATTGCACTCATCGTTCATATAGATGATATATTATATTTGCTTAAAATCATCTCGTCCGTTCAAAAATATATAAATTTTCACATACCACTGTAATTGTATAGATTTTTTAACAAAGCTATTGCCAATTAGCGATTGTTTACGGTTCGATCTTCCTGTGAAGCGAGTTTGAACTAATTTTGTTCGTTTTAAGTTTATAACGGTATTGAGACATTTTAGTAGTATCTATTTTAATATTGAAAGTTGAAGAGTGTGTTTATTTAAACGCGCTAATCTCAGGAACTACATATGCCTATCGAACGAAACATTCAATATTTTCATTTCTTTTCACTTATCCACTCATTTGAGTTTCCTTCGAGGATTCCGTGCAAAAGTAAGAAACGGAAATGTCTTAATGGAGAAGAGAGTGTCTTTACATTTGTTTTCTCTGCCTGGCGTGAAGCTAAAAAAATGAATAAAACTTTTCCGTTGCCGAGTGCCTAACAAACAACACACAGACGAAACTACTGGACTTGGAAACGTTGAAATTTTGGCATGGAGCCAGGTTATGGAGTATAGGAGGGCACTTGAAGAAGAGAGCTTGTAATTGCTTCGGGATTGGGAAAGAATTTCCATTTTATATTTGATATTCTCTATAAACAAAGTTGCGGGCGACGACTAGTATATTGTAAAATTAATATTATAATCTTTATTATATCTAAGTTTATTGTTGGCGAATGAATGAGGAACACAAGTTTATTGATAGTTATACAGTAATTAACATACATTTAGAACTAATCACAGGATGTTTCGAACAATGTCTCGAAATGATTTTAAAATGACGCCATACGTCTCGTAGTGACGGCATTTTACTATTAATATGTGAACGGAGTGCTACGGTCTCTGCATATCTCTCTCGCTTCAACCTACATATACAATGCCTCCCTTAGATATATGTACTATTGAGGATTTAATAAAAGTATTATAATTAATTGAAATTATTAAATGTTCTAAATTTACAAATACTGAAAAATAATAAAAATATTGGTTACAATTGCCGACTTCTGAGAAGGTATTATATTAAAACAAAAATATTACCATCGCGATTAACTTTTACAGACTCTGAATCATCAATCACCTTGAAAATTAGTCACTTAATGCAAATATTAATAATTGCAATCGATTATGTTAAAAAATCGATATTTTGATTGCAAAATCGGTTTATGTTGCCATTATGGCGCCGTTGGGAAATTTATATTTTTGTCTAGAAATATAAAGAATAACTTAATCTATCTTATCGCCTATAGCAGGATAAACAGAGGGAACCTAGTGTTAAAAAAGTAGCTCCGTTTCCTACCCAAAGTTTAATTTTCGCAAGTTCGTAATTTTCGCAATTTAATTTTTTCAACGCTTCGCGCGCACTATACTAGGGCGAGGAAAATAAAAATTATTCATTCCTCCGAGACGGAATCGAACCCAAAACCATCGCGTTTATAGTCAGACGCTGTGCTACTGCGCTAGGACGGTCGTATCTGCTACACAATATTCTTTGTGATAATATTAAAAGAAGATTAAAAACCTTAAGAATCACTCCACCAGGAATCGAATGAGTAACCGCCGATTAACCTAAATTACACGAACCTACTAAAATATAGAACATTATGAAACAAAATTCAAAGAAACCATACAAAACAAATGACTTTCAATGTCAAACATTACGTATACAGGATGATATGATTCACGTATTTCATCCGGAATTACCATATTACGCTTACTTTGTTTTCATCACAAATTTTATTGGGACTTTCAAATATTTTGGCCTTATGTTATGTAAGTATATATGCTGCGTTGGGTTACGTTTATGGATAATAAAATTTTCTTCACTCCCAAGTGGTTTTTTTTTTCTACTTTCGCTCTGACATCTCGAAAATAGGGAATAGAGTGTCTTAACTGTAATTTGTATATAAAAATAATATTGTTTTAAGAATAGGTTTTGTTCTTTACGACATTCCTTATTGAGTATATGGATAAAATAGCTCGGCATTAAGTTACGTAACTAAATACGTACATAATTTCTCTAAAACAAAAGAAAAGAAAGTGGGGAGCAGAGTGTTCTAATACTGGGTAGTGTTTTCTTCCGTCTATGTGGGAGATGCTAAAAATAAAACAAATATAATAATATACTGTCGTCACACTGTGTTCCGCATATAGCAGTGTAGGCGAGACCTCAATACCGCACCGTACTCTTTAGTGGGAATCGAACCCACAACCACAATGCTTACAGTCATACATTATAATATAATAAAAATGAACAATATTTGCTTTTATTTCGTTACAATATTCTTTTAACGTGAAAGGTATATTGTAGGTATTATAAGGATACTTAGCCCTGACCTTAAATTATGAATATTTGAATTTGTTTTTTATTAAATACAGCCAAGTGTGAATTGGAATTGTAAACAAAAGGGTTCTGTGATGTTTTATTACATGGAACCTACTCCGTTCGATAGGCAAAGTGACGTCATGGAACCTCCTACCTTCCAACAAAAGTAATTTAAAAAAATTAAGCTGACGATTAAATATCAATTACAAAATGGCCAGAGGTATATATATACCTAGACTTAAGACACTCCGTTCCCCATTTTCCGCCGAATTCTGGAGCCTCTCTCGTCACGAGAGCTAAGGAATGAAAATATACATTTAAATAAATATTTCCTCTATTTTTTAAATAATCAAATTGAATATTTAAAGCCTAGTCTGGTTCAATGTGTGCGTTGTTTGTAGGTCATTAAGTAACTGCAGACTTTTATAGGGGGGATCACACAGTCCTATAATAATGAGTTTGTCTCTTTCACTTGCGGAACTCTAAATCCAAGTCACGACTTACAGGTCAAATATTTATATTGTCTTCGTTATAATCTAATATATATATGTATTAATAATTATTATATTTGGTTATATATTTTTTGTTTTAAGCCATTTCGAAAATTTGGATGATATCGCTTTGGACGATAATCTACAGCATCTGACTGTAAATGCAATAGTTGTGGTATCTATGGGCGCTGGAATGGAGGAGAGGGGTCCATACACTGCCCAGATAAATTTTGCGCCCATCCCAAAATTTTTACCAAGAAAAAAATTCGCTTGAAAAAAAACCTTTATATGAAGAATATCTTTAGATACGCCCATGATGGTATCAATCTCTATTTCTGTAAATACATATTTTTATCGCTCTAGAAAAACAAAACGCGACGTTGAATTCTGCCGCTCAATACGCAATAACTCGAAAAATAGAGAATGGTGTGTCTTAACACTAAGTTTCTTCAACCTACTCTCCTATATGCAGGGTAAGATAAACCTAAATAAAAAAATATACCACAATGACATCCATATATTAAATGTGAAAATTCCCTCTGCTGGGAATTGAACACACTGCCAACTTAAATCAAAACTATAGAGCAAGACTTGTATTATGTACTTATTCTACCTATATGATTCATCAATACATCAATTGAGTAGAGCGTCCTTGTCTCAAAATGTGTTCGCAAAATTCTATGTAATGTAAGTTTAATTGTACCGGAAAACATTTTCTAATAAGCAAAATGATTTTGATTTATTCTGGAGATGTTTTGAATAATTTTAGGGTTCCGTACCACAAAAGGTAAAAATGAAACCCCTATAGGATAACTTTGTTCTCTGTCAAGACCATGTTTGTCTGTCTAAATAAACCTTCACCTCGAGATAGCACGGAGGTATCAGGCTGAAATTCTTATTAAATATTTAGGTGTTTTAACCATTGGGGCACAGAAAAATCGGTCTATAACATATTCTATACTAATATTATGAAGCTGAAGTGTTTATTAGTTTTAACGCCATAATCTCAGAAATTTTTAGAATCGAAAAATTCGCTTTGTCTTGTAACCAGCCTGAGAAAAGGACAATAATTCGTAATTATTTTTTTTTATTTCACTTTCACAGTGTATCCCAAATTTAGGAGGGTAGGCAGAGTGAACCTAGTATTAAGACACTATAATTTGCGAGACATTACGTGTTGTATTGCGGAACTCAACTATATATATAGGACATGCTTATCCCCTAGTGAGGATCCAATCCACAGCCATTGCGATTATAGTCAGACGCAATGCCACAAAAATGTATTAAATGTCTTCAGGGTTGTGTGCTGATTAAACGCTTGTAAATGTAAACGTCTCTGAGTGTAGTATTTATATTATTAGTTCAATAGCTTTATAAATACAGTTATTACATTGAAATTTTGCCCTTTCCGTCTGAAATATGTCAGTGACGTGATCTAAAAGGCTTTTGACTATTAAATGTTTGAAATAACCTTATATTTATATTATATCTACCTTTTAGTTGCGGCTTCGCCCGCGTGGTCAAATCGATGTATTAACATTAGGCTCCCAGATTCCCTCTGCCTACCCTTCCATATGCGGGATATAGTGTAACACTAAAGAAAAAAATATATAACGAAGTAAGTAACCTTTAAATTGTATACGCTATTAAATTTGACGAGCATTTTATGTATTTGGTTAATCTTTGTATGAGTGATTCAATTCTTTTGTGTTCAAGATCCGCTTGTTTTTAAACGTTGATAAGAACGAGATTTTCTTTTCATTTGTTGGGTTCTGTATATAGTGCCTTTTTTGTATATTCATTGGACGATTCTAAAGTTAGAATATATATTCTTACTTTTCCTGCTGCAGAGAAAACCTCGGAGCTTAACGCTGCGTGTCAATGGAAATAAAATATATTCAATTATTGATTTTGGATCAGCCGGTAGCCCGGCGTTTGATTGTGAACGCGATGATTGTAAGTTCGATTCTACTCATTTTCCCGCTTTGATAGATAAGCCTCGATGCGTGGGGAACGAATTGTCTTCACACTCGGTTCCCACTTCTTACCCTGGTCTGCGGGAAAAAGCGTGAAGCTGTTTTTATTTTTCCAAAGGGATTTCTAAACTGGCGCGTGAATCCCACACATGCTTGTTAGTAACGGTTTTTTGTTTGAACGCTTTTTGTTGCACGGTAGCGCGTTAATTTAAATACCGGAACTAAATTTTAAAGGCAATACTAATTATGTTATATAGAAAACTTATTTTAGAATATTACTACTGTATTGTACAAGCCGGACTTGAATTCATAAACGTTTTAAAGATGTTATTATTTTAGCTACACTGTATCCAGCATATAGCGAAAGAAACTAGTGCTAAGACACTCCGTTCCTCACGCATCGCCCAAATTTCGAGACATTGTGTGCTAAGTGGTTGAACTAAAGATCGCGTTTTGTCTTCCCAGCATATAAAATGAAAATAACTTATTCTCTCGATTGAGAATCGAACCTTCAATCATCGCGTTTATGACGCGACCCACTGCGGCCCGATAGTGCAATATAATGTATAATGTGCAGTATTTAATCTATGTCTAGATGCGATTAAGCTAACATATATTTCTCGCCAAAAAAACATTATATTTCCTAATATGCCAAGGTCTCTAATTTATATTAATCAGCGTTCTTAGTGTTCTTAAATCGATACCTTTCATATATAAAACTCTTCCGTTACTGATTGATTGACAGTCAAAATACCGCAGAAACTACGAAATTTAGGATCTATGTATCCTTGGGGTTGGGAGCAACGAGAGGATTTCGCAAAATTCCTACAGAACTGGGAAAGAGTCGGACTTTACGTTTTATACCTAGTCCATGTAAAAGAAATTGTGTGCCAGGTATTTTATTTCTTTTTTGGCGTCACGTTATATCCCGCAAATAGCAAAGTAGAGGCAGAGGGCAGAGAAAACCTCAATGTATCATTTACTTATTAGGTTAGGTCAGTTGGTCGACTGTGTAATAAAATATAGGAAAATGAAATGGGGCCAATTGTTATAATTGTATCTTCTCGAGTTATACGTAGCTTAGTTAACATTAATATGGTAATATCGAGTTGGTGTGATGATGGAGCCAGGACCTGAATAGTGGAACTCTTTAGACTTTACTAATCAACAGCTAGAGTTTAGACTCATATAATTTATAGCTCCGAACCCATTAAATAGCAGTTGTAGGACATAAAGAAATGCATTATTGTCACTTCCTTGTTCTCCACTCAACACGCAATGTTTCCAAATTTAGATGGTGTGTGGGAAATGGAGTGTCTGAACACTAGACTCTCTTTGCCTACCCTGATAAATAAAATAAATAACCATAAGTAGGTAACCCACCACGAGTGGGTAACGAACCCTGAACAATAGTCAGAATCTGTCCAGCTCTACCGTGTCGGCGTGTTAGATAAATAATAAAAATATAATATATATCGATTTTGTAACAATATCCATTTGAAATGTGCAAACTTTCAAATAAACCTTTCAACACAGAAAATCACTAATAATTTAATGATGCCACCATTTAAATTATTATTCATTGGTATTTCAAAATTATATATACATATATGAAATATTAAGATATAATTTTGTTTGTTTATTTGTTTTGCATATATATTTATATATCGGGACATAATTTATTTTTGGACTGTGACCACTAGAGTCGCACGCAGCTTAGCATGCGTAGACTTCACCACGTAAAGTGGAAAATTCCCTTTCCCGTCTTCGTAAGTATTTTCGAGTCCTCTACACTTGTGTGTTGAGTGGCGGAGCTCAACGCCACGCATTGCCTCGTTACAGAGCGAGAAAATGAAAATATTAAATATTTGATTATAGTAATAGTTGTCCTTTACTTGAATGACTTAATACTACGTTTTTTCTATTCTAACTTTCTTTTTAGCTTTAAGTTTTATTTCACCTACAAAATTAGGAAGCGGCTCCCTAAAATCAAAATTTCACCACTTTCCGCGGAGCACAAGACATTGCGTATTAAAAGATGGAACTCAACGCCGCCGAGTTAATCAAAATAATTCATCCTCGAGTGGGAATCGAAACCACAACCGTCGCACTTAGAGTCAGAAGTTATTCCACCGCGCCACGCCCGCTACATCAAATTAAGAAAAAAAAAAGGAATAGTCACAATGCTTAAATAGTATTATAAGTCGATTTTAATATATTAGTGAATATTAAATATTTATAAACGTCCACGTTACAATTAGCATTTTCTAATTCTGTTTCGATATGGTGCAGTGAAATATGTAGCTTTGCATTTTATGGAGGTGGACACGGGTTCAAGGACTAATTACTAATCTTTCATTTTCTAATAATAATATCATTTTGAAAACAATTTCTATATATATATTTAAAAGTGAAGTTTTAGCTATTCAATAAAACAATTAGGTATTTATAGAAACATTTTTATTTATAAACCGATTGAACTAAAACAAACACTAAATGTTAAGGGACAAGCTTTATCAAAATACAATCGTGAAAACTGTTAAGCCATTTCTAATACCAGTGTGAACAAACGCACAGACAAACAAGTTTAATTATATATCTTTTATGTATAGACACCGTTCCGTTATAATCTATATATATAAAAGGACTTGTCCTCACTGACTAAGGTAAGACGCACGCACAGCCGTAACCGCTGTGCGTAGAAACGTGAAATTTGGACAGATGTTTACTTTCGTAATCTGGACATCCACTAAGAAGGGATTTTTAAAAATTTTAACCCTAAAGAGGTGAAATAGGGGTTGGAAGTTAGTATGGATTTTTTTTTAAATCGGCATCGATTTTTTTTAAACTTTGAAATTTAGATTTTTAAATAAATTTAATTGAACACGTGTTTCATCATTTTCTAGAATTCTTCTCCTAAGGGTGCAAATAAGGGGTTGAAAGTTTGTATAGAATTTTTTTTAAATCGGCACCAATTTTTATAAAATTTGAAATTCAGGCTTTTAAAAGTATTTAATTGAACACATGTTTCATGGTTTTCTAGAATTCTTCCTCTAAGGGTGCAAATAAGGGGTTGAAAGTTTGTATGGAAAAATCTTTAAACCGCCACCCATTTTTATAAAATTTGGAATTTCGACTCTTAAAAATATTTCATTGAACACATGTTTCGTGGGTTATTAGAATTCCCCCTAAATACGCAAGCGAAGCTGCGCGCGTCCGCTAGTCTATATATATAAAAGGACTTGTCCTCACTGACTGAGGTAAGACGCACGCACAGCCGTAACCGCTGGTGGTAGAAACGTGGAATTTGGACAGATGTTTACTTTTGTAATCTGGACATCCACTAAGAAGGGATTTTGAAAAATTTTAACCCTAAAGGGGTGAAATAAGGGTTCAAAGTTTGTATGGAAAAAAAATTAAATCGGCACCGATTTTTATAAAATTTGAAATTTAGATTTGTAAAAGTATTTAATTGAACACGTGTTTCATCGTTTTCTAGAATTCTCCCTCTAAGGGTGCAAATAAGGGGTTGAAAGTTTGTATGGAAAAATTCTTAAATCGCCACCGATTTTTATAAAATTTGATATTTAAACTCTTAAAAATATTTAATTGAACATGTGTTTCATGGTTTTCTAGAATTCACCCCTTAAGGGTGCAAATAAGGGGTTGAAAGTTTGTATGGAAAAATCTTTAAATCGCAACCGATTTTTATAAAATTTAAAATTTAGACTCTTAAAAATATTACATCGAACACATGTTTCATGGGTTATTAGAATTCACCCCTAAATACGCAAGCGAAGCTGCGCGCGTCCGCTAGTTTTATTATAAGTATAGGCTATCGACCTGAAGGCAGCTTTGCCTGTTTAAACTTTTAGTGATATTATCGCCAAATGACCTATACTAAATGTTTATATAAATTGTAGCGTATGTGGTACTCTGATGTATAAGCTATATCACTGTCAAGTTTTAGCTGAATCTTTTCAGTAGTTATTGCGTGAAAGTGAAACAAACATACATCCTTACAAATCCTCACAGATCGGGGATCGAACCCACAAGCAGTCGCTCTTACAGTCACACCCTTGCGCCACCAATGGTCTCAATAATATAATAAATATAATATTAAATAAATAATTATATATAAATTAGCTTCACGCTAGGGAAGAGCAAAGGGAACCTAGTGTTTTTAAGACACTCCGTTCCCCACTTTCTGCGGAATTCTGGAGGCATTGCGTGTTGAGTGGCAGAACTCAACGCAGCAATACAACATGTTAGTGCTCGCAACTTGGTTTGCGTGTATTTTACCAATTGTATTTAATATCTAGTCTTTTAGAATTCCATATAAGATGTCGAAGATATTAAATTTTATATGTTATCGGTAATTTCATAAGGATCTATAAAAAGAGATTATAGAATTTACGACATCTTATGCAATAGACAAAGCCAGGTTCTGAACGACTGAGTCACGCGAGACATTTCGTTAAGCTTTTGTTACAATTTATTTTCAATATACATTTGTATGTATAATAGCATTGTGAAATAAACATTCTAGATTTTTACGAAATATGCCTTAAATTATATGATAATGGAGATGAGAATCAAGTTTTTTTTTAGCTTTACGCTGTTACCTCTTTTGACCACGCGAGGAAGTCGCGGGTACAAATTAGTTTCTAAAAGAAACAAATTGACTAAGACAAGTTGCATTCAGCCTAAAAATGTTATAATAAATCAAAAGTTTATTATCTATTATAATTTATTAGTGGCAATTTAAATTCAAATGATCTATTTCCATAATAAATATATTAGTTGTAATTTATAGATGTTCCATTTTATAGTTTTGTAATATCATCTAGGTTGAAATGTTTGCCGGTGTCGTGGCGCAGCGTTAACGTGGCGTTGAGTTCCGCCACCTAACACGCATGTTTCAAAAATTAGGGTTGTAATAATTGTAGAGATCAGTCGTGCGTGCGACTTATGGGTTCGATTTCCTCGCGGGCACGGAATATTTTGTATGCTGCGACCTCCAGAATTCGGCAGAAAGTGGGAAACCGTAGAGTCTTAAGCCTAAACCTCTCGACTGTAAATTCTTTTATGTACTCATTATATTTTTGATAGCTGATAATTCGTCACAATTGTGTACGGTACTACGGTACGGTATTGTCTAATATACGGCATCTTGGAGCACTCTGCTGCAAGTGCAAGCAAGTGATTTGTAAGTTTAAAATACGTAAATAATTGTAAGTTTAATATAATAAAATACACATAAATTAAATATAGGTAAAATAAAAGTAATTAAATATAGGTATCTATATATTTTTAATCAAAATATATATGTACAAAAAATACTAAAATAGCACTATGTAATATACATTACAATATTAAGCCAACATAGCAGATACTTAAAAAAATATTTAAAAGGTACAAATAAAAAGAACTAACTGGGAATCAAATCTGCACCTAAACCATTATAAACTAATACTCCAAATAATTCGTTTACATTTTTTTCTATTAAACATGCAATGTACAATTCTTAGTGTTTTCTAAAATAAAGTTTATATATGTGGACAACTTCTATAATTGAATAAAAAAACACAGATCTAAAAATCATGCATATTTTTTTACGCTTCACGCTGTATCTCGCATATACCAAGGTAGGCAGAGGTAAACTAGTGTTTAGTCACTCCGTTCTCCGCCGCACAATTTACCAGACATTAAGGGTTTGAGTACTGGAACTTACCGGTGCTCTTTGTTATGAACGACAAATAAAAGTCAGAGAAATCAATCACGTTTTTTTTTCTATAAAAAATGCGTTCACATATGAAGAAAATCTATATTAATATGTATTTATTTTCAGTGGGTATATAATTTAAGAGGCACAAGTTCAAATCCAGGTATTGCTAAAATTTCAATAAAATATTTAAATAGGAATCCGAATTACACTTTTTATTAAAATATAGAAAAGGAATGTTTTATTATATATATTTAAAAATATATATAAGTTTCTAAAATAATCTACTAAAATAGATACTCTAATCTATTATTACAATGTTATTTGTATTTGTTACAAATTATTTCTCCGTATCAAATCAGTCCCGACTTTTTCAGTGTGAAAATGATATAAAATCTAGATAGATAAAGTACGGCGTTAAGTTAGGCACATGGGATACAGTATCTATAAAATTATTAAAAAGGTTAAAAAAAATCGTCATATTAAAAAAAATAAAATCAAAATTGATATGGAAAAATAACTGAAACATGTATTATAACTAAAAATAGCACTTTAACTCTTAAAGTTATTTGTTTTTAATACATCACTAATTAAGGCACATACATTTATAATATGTATTTATAATTTAACTAAAATACACAAAATACGTTTCATAATGGATTTTTGGAATTTTATGAAAGAAAATTGAAAAACAAATTATTTAAAAACAATCATGTAAAATTTAGATTAAAAAATCGTTATTTAAAAAAAAATCCCAAAAAGAACTCATTTTTCTTTCACAATGTTTACGAATCCAATCCTCTCGACCTCTAAGTTTAAGCTCTCGTAATTCAACTTTGAACCGAAACTTTTCTCTGTATTTCTCTTGCTCCTTTCCTCATGCTTTTTTATCCTTTCTCGTGGAATAACTAATTTAGTAACAGAGTGTTCATTGAATTGTTAAAAAGATAATAATCCGCTACATTTTTTAAAATGATACACCTGCTCATATTTTTTTTTTCAATACAAAAAAAAATCTTTTACAATACTCATGCAACCAATTCTCTCAACTTAGTCTTAAGCATTTTAACTTTTTTATTCATTGCGTTCTTGTAATTCAACTTAGAATCGAACCTGCTATCTGTATTTCTTCTGCTTTTTACCCTTTCGTGGAATAATTCATAATAATTTGGTAACGGAGTGTCCATTAAGTTATTATTTTGATAATCATTGGGTAATGGGAGGTCGGGGAAGCACAACGCCATGTTTTGTATGAAATGATTAAACATGGCGGTCTCTGTGAACCATTCGAGGAAATATTGTATGTGTTTCGAGGAGGCGCTCTTTTTGAATGCCTCTTTCTGCAAGGAAAGGAAAACTTGAATTGATTTTTTTAAATACGTTTATGATCATTATATATTTTATTAGATAAAATGTAGTCAATAATCTAATTATATAATATATTTTTAAGTAAAAAAAATATTTACTAAAAATAACTTTTGTGAAATTAATATTAAATATATATTTTATAAAAACCACAAGTCGAAAAGTCAAAGTCAAATAATTCTTTTGAAATCTAAAACGCATAAACAATACAAAAATAATACATACATCAAAAACAACTCCGTTCTTCCCCAAATCACCATCCTTAACTTCACTCTCTGAGAAAAATCGCCAAAAGTCACCCAAAATATCGACAAAAAACCGTAGAAACGCTTCGGAAATCATCAGATTTCTTGTTTTTTTGTCTTCTTGTTTGTCTTTATGTTTTGTATATTCCATTTGTAGGGAAGTTTTTAATGTTTTATAACTGGACGTGGGAAGAATAGTAGATTCATCTCCTTGGTAGAATAAAACTTTTGATGGATTTGATAAGTCTATTAACATGCCCTGTGAAGAAAATAGTACTTAATAAAAAATGTTCTAATATTAATTCTGTAAATGATCTTATCAGTTTAGTTAGTTAGTTTACTTTCCGCCTAGTTCTAGATATATTGCGGTTTAAGTAGCAGAACTTAACGCCGCGCTTAGCCTGACCAGAGCGAAGAAATGCTAAATACTAAATGTTACATTTTCTTAAGTAGAAATCGAACCCACAACCTATCGAGCCTCGCGTGTAAACGCGCCAGATTATGGTTTCGATACTGCGTACAGTTATATGCCTTGTGCCCCTGACCTCAAAAATATAAATATGTACAGTAAACAAAATAAAGTACAAAACAATAAATCAATAAAAAAGATGGCCCTTCGAGCCAGACACAAATTTTGGTCCTAACTTTACAATTTTTTTAAAGTAACACAATTAACTCTAAAAAAGCCTAACCTCTTCAAACTGCGTTGGACTGTGATCCGTCAACATAGCCGCAAGTATGGGCAAGGGGGCTGTCAACACGTCTTTTTGTATTTGCGATGGTATTGCCGATATGAGGGGCTGTTGCCATACGAACGGATATAGTGCACTTTGTAACGCTTCCATACATGAGGATAGAACACTGAAATAAAAAAATATATCTTTAAAGTTTTTTTTTGTTATCAGTTCAAATCTTTTGTTAGGACACTACGTTTGCGATTGCCCAAAAATATTTAAAAAAAATAAATAAGGTGAATTTAGAATTATATTAAAATTTGCTTTTTATTTGTGACTACTAGATATTTTTCAAAATTGAGCGGAAAATGCAGAAGGTGTCTTGAATTTGTGAAGCTTTATGTAGTGTCTGTAAATCTAAAAAAAATTACATTCTTTGGACTTCTCTGCCCTCCTTACCTCAATTCCTCGCCCATTATGATGACCTTCCTCTCCAGGAGTAAGGAGCCGAATACCTTGATGACCAGACTTGCACCGAACGTGTCTAATAGAATCGACATGTTATCTTCATCAGCTCGAGGATCGATCGGCCTTTTCATTATATGTGTTCTGTAAGTTATTCTTGAATGTAATTTTCTTTTATCAAATAGTGTAGATTTAATAAGTAAATCTCGAGCCGGCTAACATATCTGATGTTATTAGTTTATAGATTACTATTTGTTTCAATTATCTAGCATAAAGTTGGTATATTTTAAAAAAAAATTTAGAACCCAATATATAGTACTTACCTAGGTCTTTCCAGATTAACAACAACACGTTTCGTCCTATTATTATTATTTTCCAAGTCATAATAATCAGGTAATTGGTGATCACTGTCCAAAATTAGACTTTCCGAGCTCTCAGTGTCTAAGTTCTCCTTTTTCACCGACACATTGATACTATGTTCGTTTTTCCTTGTATCCGGCATTGTTCTACACTTGTGTATATCTCCTAAACTAAGGGAATTTCTTGAAATATCTTTGTTGTTTGTATATTTTATGGTTATTTGTTCCCCAGGGTTTGGGAAATCAGTTTCGAATAGTTGGTGGAGTATGTGATTGATTTCTACTTCGGAGTCGCCGTGGTGTGTTTCTATTTCTTGTAGAATCTGCAATTTTTTATGAAAGTTATAATAATAAATTCTACTTTAAAAGTTAAATAATTTATATATCTTGGATGGATTTCTAATTGTGTTAGTAAAACTACAATTTATTCGTGTGGATAAAAAGTAATGGACGTGTAACCTGTACACACTACACACCCACATGAATGGTATTTTTGTGTTGGGTAAATATTGTTCTAAGTAATCTTTTTAGGGTGGGTACCCGACTCTTCCTTCCCTTCCTACGCGAATGGATAGATCATTTATCGAGGAAGGATTTAGGCGTCTCCAACTCGAGTGAATGAAATACTAGTTTCATTTCCTTAAGCTGGCAAGGAGGCAAAGCGCGGCGTTGTGTTCCGCCACTCAACAAGCAATGTCTCAAGAATCAGGCGGAAAGTAGAGAACGGAAGTGTCTTAAGGAAGAAGTGTTTTGAGGTTACCCAGTTCCCTCTGTCTACCCTGCTATATGCGGGATACAGCGAGATGCTAAAAAGTCATGAATTTAACCACAATTCTTAAATACTTGATATAACGTAGTTAACCCTAAAAGATTGTTACAAGTTACAACACATTGCTTTACAAAGATAATAATCGATAAGTCTACTTATTGAGGTCAAATTGAACTGATATACATTGTTTATAAACAAAAAACTATATAAAACATAATAAATAAACAAAAAATGGATTTGATCGATTTATGTACATTACGGTCGAAGGAGGAGGTACGGATTGTGCACTCGTTGCCGGGAAGGAGACTCGTCAACCGTACTATAAGATGACATGTAAGTAATACATTGCGTGTTGAGTAGCAGTACTCAACAGATCGATTCGTATAAATATTAAAACTTACTTTATAATAAAATCCAGGCGCTCTATATTTTCCTATTAAACAATAACATAGTGGAAGACATGTTGTGGCACCTTCTGGGAGTACTCTACGGCAATAACTGGAAATAAATAAATAAAAAATAATAAAATTCACATGTAACTAAAAGAAAATTTAAATGTAAATAATTTGCGTTATTGTTTTCTCTTCATAGTCGGGTAAAACGAAATATTTTACAAAATAAACATTAAAAACTCTATCTGGATCTAAAGAAAATTGCGCGGCGTTGAATTCCGCCACTCAATGCAGTGTATTCATTTAGAGCAGAAAATTCTAGGTTCCCTCTAAAGTATATAAGTGGGATATAGCGTGAACGTGCAAATCTTACCCATAAGATCTCTCTCCTCTCTCATCCGTTAAAACTAAAGAATAACACTGTGCAGTTTTCTCTGTCGCCCATTCGTCGGCATTCTTAGAACTAATTGTTTCTGGGAATATAAGATTTTCTATGTGTGGTGGTACTTGGACCTGGAAGGAATGACAAAAAGAAACGAAATTTGAGATGGTCGTCATATTCAAGCTGTCTTTGTGGACAAAGGCATATCTAATGTATAATTATTTAAATAATTTAAAAGTTCCAATCAGCTTCACGCCGTATCCCGAATACAGCATGATAGACAGAGGGAACCTAGTGTTAAGACACTCCGTTCCCCACTTTCTGCCGAATTCTGGAGGCATTGCGTGTTGAGTGGCAGAACACTTCGCTCTGATGTCGAGGCAAAGCCGCGCTTTGCCTCGACATCAGAGCGAAGAAATGGAAATATAAACGTAAATAAATATTTCACTTCCTCGGGTGGGGATCGAACCCACAACCATCGCGTTACAGTCACAAAATGCTGAAAATAGTAAATGAGTAAATAAACAACTAGAAAAGAGCTGATAATCTTTAAACATCTCAACATATATTCTTGAAGTCACCTATCAAACAAAGAACTAATAACTACTAATAGGTTCGTCATTTCGGGAGCTACGATGCCATAGAGCAACATACACAGACACGTCTAACTTATAATAATAAATTGTAATGATAAAGACTACAAATATTTTTAAACTACTTTTAAATTACACGTGATGAGCTCTACAATTTTTTTATTTAAAGTTTTCCATAGATCTTTTTAATCTGTTAACCGAACGCCATATTTAATTTAACTGGAGTCGGGAAATTTATGCGAAATATAAATTAAATATACAAAAATATTCTTATTCGTACGTAATAAACCTAAAGGCTAGAATTTCAAGTCTTAGAAGTCCAAACGCACATGTCTATTATCCTGATAGAAAACAAAATAATAAAAAATCCTACCTGACTAGGAAAAACACTCTTCACATAAGCCTCCCCAGTCATATAATTCAATCCCACCAACAAACACACATTAAAAAGACCTTTCTCTCTCGGCTCAAACGGCAAATCGATATCAACACAACCAGCTTTCTCATCGATACTCAAATTATCAATCGATTCATCGCTCGCATTCATGGATAAGATGTTTCCAGAAGAATCGGTCAAATTGATCTTGGAATCTATCGAATCGTGCCTATCCATCTTGTCTTTGGCCAAATTACTTTGGGACGTCCTGAAACTCTTCCAAGACCTGAAGGTGGAATACGGATTGTCTACAATTTCGGATTTGTAGGAGCAGATCGATGTTTGATGGCGAAATCTTTTCGATTTGACATTATTGTCCAGATAGGCCACTCTGGAAGAAACTCTTCGAACGTAATTCTTGCGTTTCTCTGTTAAACTTCGTGTAAGCGTTACAGATTCTGAAATTAATGTAATAATGTTCTCAGTTATTACGTACAAACACAAACGAGTTACAATAGTAGAGCAAAGGTGACGTTATCAATAGATGTGATCCTACGCAGGTACTCTCCCAATAACTTTGTAAAAATACAATATTTACCATGATCCACATCTTTAAACGTCAAGTAGAATAAACAAAAATATATTTAAAAAGAATATTACTTGTTTTATAATTTCCTTGCGCCATGAAAACTTCCACAAATATTTTTATTAAAATTTAAAGTAATTGTTCTACTCAGATTAAACATTATTTTATGGTCTACTCGGACTACTACGGTCTACTCTAATTTACTAACCTTCACTAGCACCATCAGACAAATCTGTAGGAAAGCTCCCAGGTTTATTCTCGTCCATGTTGCAAGCAGCCTTTACAGTGTCGTATATCTCTGACATGAGACGATTCAGCTGAAAATAATAAGCATCGATTTTAGATTTATTATAAAGACCGAAGTAATTGTATGTTAGGAATATATTCTGTATGTAGGCTTTGATGAAGATATATTCAAGATATAGCGATAAATATATATAAAATTTCATTATTTTAAATATACACAACAGACCAATATATCGCTGCATGTTAAACAATATTCACTTACTTATAATTTAAGAATAATTTAAAAAGTTAAGAGGTAATTTCGCAAGAAGTGGCCTAATTGTAAGAAAATTTCCACGAACTCATACATATACATAAAAATAATTATATTAGAAAAAATATACTAAGATAAAGACTTGAACAAGAAAAATATACAATCAACTTTACTTTTACTACTACTAACTTTACATTTGGATTTACTAAAGAAGGATATCGAACTGGCGACCTTCAACTTTACAGGCAACATCACTGATAAACACGGCCACGTGGTAAAGCACATCACTATTTACATAAACAAAAGATAATCACCTTGGAACGACATTTTGGAAAATATTTCTTATTCATTAACACAAAATTTGAATGGGTCTAGATTTTTAAAAAATAGGTACTAGAATTTATTTCTAGTAAGGCAGACGCAAATTTTGGACTAGGATTTTTTTAAGGAAAAAAGCTCTGGAACACGACTTGGTCGCAAGTGGGAGTGTACTAATTTGAATATTAAGAAACCGTCTTATTATTGATAATAATTAGGATGGTGTTATGCTGTAGTGAACCACATTATTTAAAACAATTATCTTTTATTCTACATTTGTATAATAATTTACGTAATACGTGCTACACATGGAATTTAAATTACAATCTCGCACATTTTTCAATGCAAGACAGGAAAATTAAATAGTATTCAAAACTACATTTTGAGGCTGAGTCCACAGTAGCGCAGCCAGCCACAGGAGCGACTGTAATCGCGACGAATGTACGTTCAATATCCATTTGGGGGAATGATTATATTCGATTTTTTACTTTTTCCACTCTGGTAGATAAAGCGCGGCGTTAAGTTCCGCCACTCAACATTCAATGTTTCGGAAACTAGGTGGAAGATGCGAAAGAGAGTGTCCTAACACTAGGTTCCCTCTGCCTACCACGCTATACGGGATACAATAATAAACTTATTACGCATAACACTATCCACCGACGCAATCGCGAGCTAGGTCACGAAACATTGTATAAACAACAATTATGATATTATCGTCAAATAGTGATGGGCAATACAACATATCGACTGATAACGTCACTTGTTTAATTGAAATAGCTTTCATCTTTGCGGCTTTGTTTGAGGCGAATTCTTGGTTTATCGAAGTTTCGATCAATCAATGTGGCGACAGACAGTTACCTACTAATTATTACCAACAGGGCATGCCGAGGAATCTTAATAAGTGAAGTGTTGAAAAGAAAGACGTTCTCATCTTTTTTTCAGACCCCTAACTGTCAGTGGAGAGATGCGCCACCAGACATTAAGTTAAGACATGCCGACCAAGCTACTACAGAAATTTAGCACTAAGTGTAATCTTTTTTCAAAATAATTTTATTTTGTATCATTTTAAGCATCTCTGGCATTAAAAGACAGCAGGAAGGCATAAAAATCGAATTTATTTTATAATTTACGTCCATTTTAAAAACTATATGAAAATTTAAAATCTGACAAAGATGGGCATGAAACGCTCTTGCCTTCGCAATGCGAGAGTGTTTCATGCTATGTTTACTATTGCAGCTTCACGGTCATTTACAAATAACTAAGACTTCATTTAATATTAAAATAGGATAGCCTGTATGTAACCCTCGAAAATAAAACTTTTTCATCTGGAACCAGTACAGTACATTTGTAAGATATTCGCGTTGTTTATTATAGATGTAACAGGTATTATTTATAATGTTTATATAACACACATATACCAGCTATCGATATAAATCCGATCATCCCTACAAAACTTATACGACCCAAAACATTGAACCAACAGACAGTCGGACGCCTTGTGACACTAATTGTAGCTCTGTCCTTTTATATGCGCCGCCCTTATCTTAATTGTGCTGTGAGAATTAACATGAAATGAGAGGTCACCTGATTGTGCGACTTCATTTCTTTTCTTATTGCTCTATCTTTCTTGCCATTTGGTCTGATACAAAGCGCGGCGTTGAGTTCCGTCACTCCACTCAATTCTGTGATGAAATATTACTCTCAAAACTTTCCTTTAGTCTGAGTTTTATGTGTAAAAAGTTTCGTCACAATCAATTGCAAAATAATATACTTACGTAGATCTCTTAATTTTTTTCTGATAATTTTAAGGAAAAATATACCCCTTTACTATGAAATAACTCTGTGTTGATATTTAAATAAAAATATACATTAACAAAATATTTATCGTGGGTTCCAGTACCACTCGATGGAATGAACTATATTCATTTCTACATTGTTATTGGTAAAGCGCGGCGTTGATTTCTGCCACTAACGCAATATCTAAAAAAAATGGCGATGGAAATGGACTCTCTTATCTCTAGGTTCCCTCTTTCCTTGCTATATGTGGGATACAGCGTGAAGCTATTATTTTCAAAGGGACATATTGTACCTAAAAACACCATCGATAGTGCAAATTCACTGATTACCTACACAAAAATGCTTAAGATACAAAATAAAAAGTTTGATCGCAACTGCGGAAGGACAGATAACCCAATACACTGACCCCATTATACAATAATTATGTAATAAGTTCAAATATTACATAGTATGCATTAGGTTAATATTTATAAATATATAAAATCTAATCACTTGATTTACGCATGATTCGGGCAAAAAAAATGTAATTTTCCTCGCTCTGATAGATGGATGGCGCCCGACTTTGGGGTTGTCTCTTAACACGCAGTCCCTCGAAAATTGTGCGATGCATACTTTCTTTTTCCAACTTTGTAATATCGACGGGACCACACCGTCCAATACCTACCGACCAATACCTTCGATGCCAATTTTATTATTGAACTAACTTTTACCATCGGCTTCGCCCGGGTGGTCAAATAACTACACTGTGTATGACACATGACACACTACCAGTGCGGCTGGTAAATGTCTATAAATACTAATTAATATATTTTTCAGAAGAAACGCAAACAGGAGAACGAAGTGGTTTTCTTTGCTTTCACACTCGTGCTTTCACAAGATTTTCTATGTCTAACCCAGTAATAGGTATATCTAGTATATAACAATGCCTAAAAATAAGCAAACCTACCAGGAAACTTAATTACCAAGAGCTAGAAATTAAGAAGTCTACCAAAGCAATTTAACACTAGCTATTTATATATATACCATTTAATTACTCTCGTAATGGGCTGGACCTGGGTGTCTACCACCATCATGGTGGTACTAACTTAGGTCACGCCATAGCCCCATAACCTTGAGTCATGGGCAAAAATAACGGCATGAGTCATCCAATGAAGGCATATACATTTATCGTCATCTAATCAGTAAATTGTTTATAGCTTCTATACCTACTAGAGACCGTCGTGACGCAGTGGGACTGTAAGCGCGATGGTTATGGGTTCGATACACACTCAGGGGAATGACTATATTTGATGTCATGTCCTGCAACTGTTAGCTGGATTTATTCTAGTCATAACGCATTGGGTTCCGCAACTCAACGCGCAATATCTCAAAAATTGAGAAGTGCGTGTGAAATTAAATATCTTAACCCTTAGACACGTCTTTAGGTCTCTTCTGCCTGCCCTCCCATACGCGGAATAAAGTTTTTTTTTTCACTAAACAACCTATAAAAATGATTCAACTTACGTCAAAACTAGCCTATTTATAGAAAGCTAGAATACCTATAGGCAATGCCTACAGAACCTATTTAGTTAGGCTTCACGCCTACCGTCATGTGTGACGTCATCTCCCTTATCAATTAATTATTAGTAGCGAGTAAAAATGGCCTCCAAACTAAAAACAACATTGTTATCTCAAAACGTTATTTTGTGTGGGAAACTTACTTTGTCTTTATTCTTATTATTAGTCATTAAGTCTTAGTTATTAAGACCATAGTGGTGGAGAAGTGGGTTCGATCCTCATTCGAGGGATAGAATTATCTACATTTCCCCGCGCTAGTAGCAAGGTAAACCTCGGCATTGATGGTTGATGTGGATCGGAAGTGCATGTTTTTTAACCGATTTTAAAGCGGAAATTTCTCGGAAACTAAAATTCATATCGATGATTCTTTTTTATTTAAATCCCGTATATTCCCGAATATTTGGGATACAGCCCAGTTTGATTAAAAACAGTTTTGTGGTTTTTTAAGATATCCACGCATTTCTGCATTACTTACATAGTAGATATCCTAGTTAATTGACAGATATTTACATTTTTAGAGCAGAATTATAAACTTAAAAAGATTATGAGAGAGTTATATTATTTTTAATTGTATGCGCACTAATTATACCCAATAAAAATAAATAAATGGACCTTTAAAGTGGGTGTCACAAGGCTGATGATGATGATGAAGTAAAAATAAACAATACACGCGATACGACATTTAGAAATGGCCTGACCCAGTTTTGAACCTGCGACAATCGACACCTAACATTGCTTTTAAATACAACTAACGCTATGTAACATAACCCACTAAACTACTTCTAAGAAATACAAATAAATTCTCATTTACTTTTTACTTATTTAAATTCGTGGCAAAATAAAAATAAATTGCTATTGTCTTTTGCTCTTTTATTATGAACTATTTTCCCGTTCATAGCTTTACGACAAATCCCACATATAGCCGAGTATGATTTATTTATACACACAGTGTTAAGACACTCCGTTCTCCACTTTCTGGAACTTAATGACGCACACTAGAAAAACATTATATAGCTTATATAGTGTTAAGGCATTCCGTTCTCATTAAGACGCTTTCGTTCTTCTCTTTCCACCGAATTCTGAAGGTTTCGAAGGTTTGAAAATATTAAATATTTTATTTCCTCGAGTGGGAATCGAACCTACAACCTGTTGCGTCTACAGTCGCACCCTTGTGCCTCTGCGCCACGACTGATCTCTATTTATTACATGCTAAACACGTGAATACTTACATATATACTAGTTTCTCATATAAACACTTCCATTGTTATATTTTAATCACGTGTTTTACAATACTAAGGAACTTTGATCAGAATCACAATAACGATCACATCTTTTAATCACGAAAATAATCACTAATAATTCCTATGACACTAATAACTTAGGCTGTATGAAATTCAGCCTTTGTCTATATTCTTGACATTTAAATGTCACAGTGACATTAATGTGAAATTAAACACAATATTTTTCGGAGATTTACTGTAAAAAGGCGGTTAAATCAGTTCAGTTTTTGGCCATTAAATATACGTTTAAAAAAAATCTTCTTAATCTGCCTAATCAGATTAGATAAATCACAATATTTTACTAAATTTCAAACACATTTCAATTTCACTAATAGTGCAGATAATTCAAAAAACGTACTTAAATCAAGACATTAGAATATTCGTTCAAAAATATCACAAAAATCACAAATTTTCACAAAATCTCTCACTAACTGTCACTTTAAGAACAAAAATAGTTGAAAAAAATCTGAAAAAAGGCACTGAAGTCTAGTCAGTACGAAGTTTCGGTTTCAACTAAGTCCATTAAAGACTACAGTAGCGGCGCGTTCTGATGGGTTTACATAGAGTCAGTTTTGAAGGATAATGTGGTTTGTTGCTTAATTAATTCATTTATAAACTGACTAGTGATAGTCAAATTATTAGTCAATTAAGACGTGTAATTAGGACTTTTGACTTCTAGTAAATAAAACTAACTAAGAGTTTAGTTTGTTTTGTGTTTGTTGTCTTTGTTTTGATCGTAAACAAAACAACTTGTGGTTTCAATTTCAACTTCGCTCAGGTAACGAGACAAAGCGTGGTTTTGAGTTCCGCCACTCCACACGCAATGCCTCCAGAATTCGGAAAATGGGGACGGAAGTGTCTTAATTCGAACGAACAGTCTTAACAGGAGGTTCTTGTGGATACAGCGTTGATCTAAGAAAAAAAGTTTTGTATGACACATGACACACTGAGGTAACTCACATTGCAGGTATAGTAAGTTAAAAGGAACGTAAGATAAACGTGATATTGCCCGATGAATTTAATGAAAAAAATATGAATTTGCACCAGTAGTTCCTGATATTAGAGCGTTCGAATAAACAAACTCTTTAGCTTTTTATTTTTAGTATAGAAGAATAGATAGACATCTCCCCAGGAATCTTCCCATGTTTGTGAAGGTTGACGAGATAAAAGGTATGCAGAGACCGTAGCTTTTAGCACTCCGTACTCACTAGGTTCTCACTACTACGACTACGACTAGGGAAAGCGTGAAACTAAAAAGAAATCTAAGCAGAATTTGAACTAGTACTAGTAGTAGATCCAAATATAAAATTTACTTTAATACGTTATCACGAAAAATATTAAAAAGTCCCTTTATTGTAAATAATGATAACAGCTCCATATAAACCCACGCCGTGGCCGTTCCGTGCCATTTTTTCCGTGACTCACAGATAATAGTTAGATGTTTATGTATGTATGTTTGTGTATATCCGTACACTTAACAATAGAAGTATTGAAACCACAGTTTTTACCTAAATTCACAACACCGTTATAATAATGACACTATCGTGACACAAGTGGCATTGTCTGGCTGCATATATGATGGTTGTAGGTTCGATTTGATAGGAAGAAATAACATATGAAGTTTTTTATTTTGAATATGGCGTTTCAATATTACGTATTACCTATATCGAGGATAGATTTTCCCTAACCTTTTATTTTACTTAGTATTATGTAATAAAGCTGAAGAGTTTGTTTGGTCGAAAACACTAATCTCAGAAACTACTGGTTTTGGTGGAATTGAAATTTTCCTTTTATGTTGGGTTAGCTCATATATAGAAGAAGGCTATTAAGAGACGTTAAGCGTTTCGATGTAACCCACTGTATCTGCTATCAGACTAATATCTCGCAATGAGAATATGTCCAAGTGTCATATACATGTTTTAGTTATTACCACTTCACAATGAGGGCGAAGCCACCGACACCGTAATATTAGTCATAAATAAGTTTTTTTTATGGAAAACACAAGGCAAACGAGCGTACGGGTCACCTGATGATAACTGATCGCGCTCACGACCCCGAGCACCAAGAGATACAGGTGCTTTGAGATTCCACCGAATTCTAGAGATTCGGAGGAAAGTTTTAATGGGATGTTCTCTGCCTACCCTGCTATGTGCATAAAAAAATACTAGTGTAGTCCGAAACAAAGATTTTGGTCACAACTGAAACTAAATATTCGGTTTTAGTCTCAGTTTCGGTTGAACTCGAAATCGAAATTTGGCATTCGGCAGGTCGATAGACAAACTCAACAGTTAATATTATTAGCATTTACCCAAGTTAGAATCTATCCAAAGCTTACATTCCTGAACTAAGAAACAGTGATAAATTCCTTCATTTTAGTTGCTTTATTAAAACAGTAAATAAGAGCCAATTATTTTAAATTTACTTCTTCGGACTTCGAAAAACTAAATGGATTGATTTTATTTAACCTCGAGTGGTTCTTTAGGATTTATTAGAATATAAGTTTTTTATCTAAAATATGCTAAACATGCGTCTTATTTGTTATTGTTGTAAAATAAAAAATTCAAAATTTATTTCTTTTTTGTTGTTGCCCACTAATCCTACAAAACGTAAAATCTCATTTTGTCTTGTTTCCATTCGTATTTTTAGAAATTCTCTCCTAGTATTTGCCTACACACCCTAACGGACTTACATGTTAAATTTCATGGTTCTACGCCGCTCAGTTCCTACTGTGCCTTTCCTGTTAGACACTCTTTTTAAATAAGTGTATGTAAAATAAACTGATTTCAAACAAAGCGCGGTGTTAAGTTCCGCCATTCAACACTCAATTCGGGATACAGTAGAGTCAATAGTTATCAGTGCGGTCTCATATCATATTTAGTATCATTTTAATCAAAACAGTTAAAATCGGTCAAGGCTAACCAAAATTTAAAGAATGCAGTATTATTTAACTTACGATTTAAAGTTGCAATTATGTTGTTTATTACTTATTATGCAAAATCTTCGAAGGTTTTAACTGTAGCATTGAGAGAAATCTCAAAAACGCAGGCAAGTGCAAATAGTATGCACGTTATAAAAGTTCCGTACCCTTTTATACATAACTTTAAAAGTAGTTTGTTTGTGAGATATTAAGACATAGCTTCAATATCTAGTTTTTTTTTTACTTTACGTTGTATCTCGCATACAACAGGGTAGACGGGAAGGAAACTTAGTGTTTTTTTACGTCCAATTTTTAAGACTGTCTCGTACGAAAATAATAAATTCTCCCTAGTGGGATTTGAATCCACCACCGTCGCCTTTGCAGACAGCCTACGCAACAAAGGCCACAACATTACTATTAGGTTTATTTGAAATAAATATTTCGGAACTGCTAAAGAAAAGAAAAACAGAATAAATGAATATTTTTTATTGAATCCTAAAAATACAGTTACTTACAGGAAGTCCAAATGTATATGCCTACATTTGGTTACTTAATGCTGAAGGTAAAAACGTAATTTTGCCTTACCTACGTTTACGATAGTTGTATTGATTCAGGAGAATGTTGAAACAGAATGGAAAAAAAGGCAGCGTGGGTTTTTTTCCGCATTGCACGGTAATCAGAGGGAACCTAGTGTCAAAACACTCCGTACTTTACTTGCTTAATGAACAGTTTTTGAGACTTTTGATTTGCCGTGTTGTATGTGTGTTAGTGTATGTGAAATCTTGCAAGCTCAATTTGCCCCATTTCCCAGTAGCCGATTGAGCTGAAATTTGGATTACGACTTTCGTTCTGATTACAATGAAATTACATATCTGAATTGTTGGTAATCCAAAATGGCCGCGGTAAAAAAATGGCGGATTAAAAATCTTTACAGAACCCATCTGTCTGATACCCGTCAAATGAAAAGGCTTGATTTGCAAAATATAATATACTATTAGAAAGTTTGTTCTTTTTCTAAATAAATAAATATATCTCTGTCTAAATATAGCTCTGCTATAAGTTGGTGGGGAGTTGGGTATCCTACAGACTCTAGAGTCTAGACCATACTGCGGTATCTGATCAAGTACTGCGGTACCAGTGTAGGCAAGTGTAGGCATATTGCTAAAATGACAGGACACGAAATAAGAAATCAATCAGACCAGAGGAAGTAGCTTCCATCTTCCATATTCCATTCTTTCATCAACTAGAAGAGAGCTGATAGTCTTCGAACGAACGTTCTGATTCGTTATTTTACTACAGAATTGTCCAATGATTGATCAGAAATCATTATTTCAATTATAATTGATTTCCTTTACCAATCATTGGTCACTTATTTGACTATTATTAACTTAAAATCGATTGTACCGGAAGTAGTCAATCTCTAAACAAAACTAGATCAAAATCGGTTCATCCATTGGGATCCATGGGAGCTACGATGCCATAGACAGACATACATATTACACGTACACATGACATACACAGATACATAAAACTTATAATACTTATCTTTTTTGCGTCTGGGGTTAAAAACAAAAAGAACTAAGACACTTTCTTACTCATCTGTACACAAAACAATTAGAGTAAGTGATAATACAACTATCTCTTTCAATCTTTAAAAAGAAATGTATATCTATCTCTGTCATTTCCTAACTTCGTTAAAACAGTTTTCAATCTTACGCCTATAGTAATAAGAATTCTTTTTGTTTATTTATTCCTAAATAAAAGATCATTAAGTCTATCATATCTAATAAAGAATAGTTGTTACAGTTCTACGGTATTGAGATGGTCGTGAGTTCATTGAAACAGGCCAAATAGATTTGGGTTCGGTATAATAAAACCCTAGCATAAGATAAGCTAAACTAGTTAAGGACCACATAATCACAGGTCGTCGTGGCGCAGGGGTAAACATAAAATGGAAAATCCAGTTTTTCCTGTTCCCGTAGGAATTACCAGAAATAATTTCTTAGTGATCCTTTACAGTCTAGTAATTTGATCTGTGTGTTGTCTGTCTGTCACTCAGTAACGAAATAGTTTTATATGTAATATAGACTCTTGTCTTGTCTTTTTTTTAGATTCACGCAGTATCCCGCTCATAGCAGGATAGGCAGAGGAAACCTGAGAACCTAGTGTTAACACACTCCGTTCCCCATTAAGTCACTTCTGTTCCCCATTTTTCTCGAACTCTTGAAGAATTTCCCCGAATGGGACGATTCCCATTCCCTAGTCTACAACCGTCGCGTTTACAGTAGCACGCTTGTGCACCTACAAGTCGCTGTCTATGTAATAATCATTTCGCCCTTTTTCACTTCCCTACATAAGCCTATGAAAAAAATAGCACCAAATTGAAAACTACTTACATTCTCTTTATCCACATCCAATTGCGTATCCCGTTTAGGCAGACTGAACATAATTTTACTATCATTCTTCTTGTACCGTTTCGTTTCCGTTGCGAACTTCTTTTCTATGTTCTTCTGGAGAACTTTGAAGTCCTTCGATACATTTTCAGTTGACTTCCACACTTTGGCACTTATTATTGGTTTCAGATCTACTATCTCATTTTTTCCAGAGGTCTCAAAGCTCTCTCTTAGCTTCTGGAAATCAGTTTTCTGAACTTCCGGTGAGGGAAGCCGTGTTGCTTCGTATGGTACGTCGTATATCTTTTGATCCTAAAACAAATTATGCACATTAATTAAGTTTGCAGCTGATAGAAAAAAAAAATTAACATATTCTAAAACTAGTGTTGAAGTTAATAGTATTTGACATGGGGATCATAGCGTTTCGGCACATCGTCTTATACTATAACGGGATGATTCTGAGTTCGATTCCCGCTCAGTTAGAATGAATTATCCTCGATCTGACAGTCCTAAGCGAGGCGTTGAGTTCCACCACTCAACACACATATTTCTAATTCGATCGAAAAGAGGAAAAAAAATGTCTTAACAATAGGTAGGTTTACATTGGTCTAGGTCTAGGCAGAATATACATTAGCTCTACTAAGAAGAAAAAAAAACCTTTCCATCAATCGGATTTGAACCCGCTGTAAGACATGTACTTCAGAATACACAAGCAAAAGCATACAAAATGTTGTTTTGCAAACAAGTCAAGACTTAAAATCCATGTAATTTATTCGTTTTAACGAATCACGTTCAGAATAATTATGAATACGAATAACAGAGATTAGACACAGTGAAATAGTTGTTTCAAATTTTAGTCAGTTGACGTAAATGTAAATATTATTACGAGAAGCTTCTTTGTATGGTAGATTAGTAGAAAAAGCGCGGCGTTGAATTCCACAACTTAATGAGCAATGTCTCGAAAATTGAACGTAAATAAGAGCAGATTGTCTTGACATTAGGTTCCCTCTGTCTATCCTGTCATACGGGAAGAAGTGTGAAACTGTTTTTTTTTTCAACCTAGTAAAACGTGAACCCACTACCTCTTCTACTTAATTGGACGCAAAGACAGCGTCAAGTACTGACGCCGTCTATTTTACGTACATTTCATTCAGAAGTCAACATGACGCGATGAGTGACATGTACATTGAACATTCATCATGTAGGCAGCGGTGTCGAACCTTCATATTACTATTATATACTTATTATTTTTAGTTTTCTACAACATTCACGTGACAGAGTCAGCAAAGAGAAGAAAGAGAAGGGAAAAAAGTGTTTAAGGTGTATACATTTTTTAATAATAAATAGTTCTTAGCAGTTTTAAAATGTTACTCCACATTATTGTGGATAGCTAAATATTTTTAGAAAACGTATTAAAAATTTAATGAACCCCTACTTTTAAAACCCGCCAAGCGCCCTAACAATATATATATAAAATGTAAGAAGTGTATAAAACTTTCATACTAGCTCCAAAAGAATGTGTGGCTTAGTGATCAAAGAAGTTCGGACGAAATCAAAGAGGTGCGGGTTGAGTCTCGCTTCATTCAAAATTTTAGACGTTTTCTACAAATATCAATGTAACGAAAATATTTTTTATACCTTCACTTATCTCTCACATTAAGATCACTGTATTCTTCGTTAAGTATTATAAGCAAAAATATTCATTTAAGAACGGAGTTTGTTTTTGAGAAAACTTATGAATATTTAAACATAGCGGGATTTAAACTCGCGTCTTTTGATTAATTTCATAGAGTCGCGGTTCCAAATTCCGCTTACGTAGCGCACTTCTAAAAACTAACACAAAAAAATGTTACCAGCACCTGGCTCAGGCTTCACAAGTACATAAAAGGAAGCGGTGAGAGCCACTTTCTAGTTAAAATGTCTCCATATTTGCTTTTTCTCGAACTTTCTAATAGTAATTGGTGTTTAGCTGTTAATTATAAACCGATACGTTTCGACGTGCTTTGACGTATCACAATAATAACGGGTTCAAGTTTCATATGTGTGAAATGTAAATTAATCTTGATGCCAGTAGTGCCACAGGGACACAAGAGGGTGACTGTAAATGCGACAGGTGGCGGGTTCGATTCCCACTTGAAGAAATGTTTAATATTTTCATTTCCTCGCTGTGGTGTCGAGGCAAAGCGCGGGGTTGTTTTCCGCCACTCAACACAATGCCTCCAAAATTCTGCGGAGAGTGGAGAACAGAAGTGTCTGCTGTGTGCAAGATACTGGTGAAGCTAAAAAAGCAGCTTTTTCACGGGTAGACCTTTAACTGAATATAAGCGAAAAAATCTGGATTAAGAATTTTATTTTAAATGTGTAAAAATCGCGAAAATCAAATATTTTATTCGGCCACTTAAAATTCAAGGAAATGTAGACCAAATATTTATTATGAAACAATATATACCAATCTGTAGAGTAATGTGATACAACCGCAAATACCGCTCGGGTTGAATGTCCTGAGTGCTACTTCAAATATCTATACTATTCTATATTTCTATACTAACGGTGCGCCCCGGCTTTGCATGGAACATAATAGCATCGTGGCGTAGTGGGACAGCGTCAACTGTAAACGCGAAGGCAATGGGTTTGAATCTCACTCGGGGAATTATTGTAAATGGCAAATAATTGCGCTCACGCGCAATTAATAAGCGAATTTTTATTATTTTTTTCTTATATTCAATAAGAATTTGAACCTATAACCTTTAAATACCATACAATCATTCTAGTTAATTAGTTAATATTTTGCAATAAAGCAATGTCTGTACTGTTACCTGGTGTCACCACACCACAAGGTGTTGAAGTTAGCATCTCTGTGTGTCTAAGATGTGTAATTAACACACAAAAGCTAATTAACACAGCCGACACAACACGCGGCGCTGAGTTCCGCTACTCAACACGCAACGTCTCGATTAAACGGTAACGCATCTCGTTGCCTTGGAGTAACTGAGAAATTAAAATAATTTAATATATATATCTCTTTTGTAATCGGGTTTGAGGATCGAACCTACATCTACATCTATGGTATTGGTATTAATATTATAAAACTGAAGAGTTCGTTTGGATGAACGCGCTAATCTCATTAACTATTGATTGGAATTGAAAAAATCTTTTTGTATTGGATAGTCCAATTACCGAGGGAATCCAAAAGTAGGAAATGTTTTTATTGTTCTTTTGAAGTACTAAGAAGGGTAGTTTTGATGAGGTTTTTTGCAAAATTTAAAAAAATATCGTTGTTTATGGGCTTTTTAAACGTGTATGTAATCGAAAACTACCCTTATTAGTACCTAGTTCAAAACAGCAATAAAAGATTTTTTCAATATTTTTACTTCCTACGGATCGTCGATTTGACCACGCGAGCGATGTCACAAGCAAGAGCTAGTATATAATAATGAATATGTAATTCACATAAAAACAATCTATACACAACAGACAATAGGTTTTAGTTCCGTTGTGTAGAACGATATGTAACATCGCTTTCTCTAGGCGAAGCATGGTGGTACAACTTACTAATACGAAGGTATCTAAGTCTGTAGGTGTATTTGGGCTGCTTTACTTCGTTGCTATTTATTTATGAACCCTTATAGGGTTCCCTTTTTACCTTCCGATGTACGGGATCCTAAGCAGATGTATGTATAGACTATAGAGTAATATTATAACAATCATGTGAGTGGGTTACGTGATGCATTGTGATTAGTTAGATAGTTATCTATGTAGGTGGCGCTGAAGTAATACGAGTATAGCCTACTTTATTATTTAACATGTCATTATTTAGAAATTGGAGCTAAAATAATATTCATTTTATGCTTTCACGCTTTATCACGCATATATGACAGAGCCAATTTCGTATCAAGACGTTCTCCGCATTCCGCCAAAACGCGAGACATTTTGTGTTAAGCGGCGGAACTCAATCCCGCCGTTTGTCCACTGGAGCACGACACGCAATGCCTCCAGAAATCAGCAGAAAGTGGGGAACGGAGTGTCTTAACACTAGGTTCCCTCTGCCTACCCTACTGTGTGCGGGATACAGCGTGAAGTTAAAAATAAATATAAAATTTGAGTGTACCAGGGTTCGAACCAGCGCCTCCTAAAAATCATCCAAGCGCTCTGGCCACTATGTTCGTGTCTCGTCTACGTTAAAATGTTTACAAATTATTTAGATTTTTACAAGGACAAGAAATCCATAATAATCAATCAAATATTTTTCGACAGTATCACAATGACATGATGGATTGAATAGGATAATGTAAAATGAAAACCTACAATGGACAAATCCACTGAAGTATTGTCTTTAGAGACTAGAAAACTCTCATGAGATATTTATATGCGTATATAATGTAGCTTTTTCATGCGGCTTCGCCCGCATGCTCTTATGACAATACCTCGTTGTGTCACAACACATTGTAAGTGGAGAGTATTCCTCAATAACCAAACTATCCAATACAAAAATATTTTTTCAATTCGAACCAATAGTTCCCGAGATTAATGCGTTCAAACAAACAAATTGTTCGTCTTTATAATATTAGTAGAAAAGTACCTATAGATAATGAACATTTGTCCTTAGCACCTGCCCTCGATACATCCCGTGGGATTTTGTAATATTTCTTACATGCATGCACGACTATGCATACGCATTAAGAAGAAACAAGTATTTGTAGCTTATCAACGAACTAACCGCGCGTATTATAATTTTGCAACTATTGAATACTTTTAAATATTATTTTAAAGTATTCAATAGTTGAATGACGGAAAGATGTTGTGTGAAACAAAACATCCATATTTCTTTAAGAACCTACAGACGTTCGTAATTGAGTTCACTAATACACTGAGTCATCGCGGTCATGCATCGAGAAAGATAAAAATTGATTGTACAATAAAGGGTAAATTTACGATGGCCGTAGATTCAAGTCAACTTTATAAATATTTTTTATTGTTTCACGCTATATGCAGAGGGAACCAGAGAACCTAGTGTTAAGATACTTTACCAAAGTCTGGAAGCGATGCGTGTTGAGTGGCGGAGCTCAACGTCGTGCTTTGCCTTGTTACCAGAGCGAGAGAATCGAACTTACGACCTGTCGCGATTACAGTCACAAATTAGTGTTCCTATGGCACGGCTGACCTTAAAAAGCCAAAAATATAGCCTAAATATAGCCTAATTGAAAAGTATTGTAACTTTTACTAAAAACTGACAATAAATTGTACTAAATGCAAAACTCTTCTTAGTAATAATCTTTGTGTGTCGGTAATGGTGGTATTTACCTACTACTTAAAAATATTTTACTAACAAATACTACTTTTTGTAAAAACACTATAAAGTGTCATGTAATATAAGTATCATCATTGAACTAATATTTATTGAATATACACCAATGACACGCTGATAATAGGCCACGGCCTAAGATAAAAAGTACATAAAACTATCGTATAATTGATTAGTAATTGATTAAAATAATCGCAAAGTTCAATATATAATTGTTTATTTTCAAGCATTCCACGCATTTGGGAGGGTAGCCAGAATTTGTTTAAAAAAAATTAAAGAAAAAAAAAGTTTGTTAAGAACAAGCTTTTATTATTTGTTAATAAAATTAAGTACAAAGTTAAAAATAAATTAACTCTAATAAGAAATATAACACTTAATAAATAATAAAAGCGTGTTACATTTTAATAGCGAAAGGAAAAGAAGGTGCTGAATGTTCATAATTATGCCATCAAAATATCTTCTTAGCTCTACCGCCCTACGCGCAATATCTCAAATTAGCCCTGTCTGCCCTGACCCATGCCCCCTAGACCTATCCTTTTTTATGCGGGATACAACGTGAAGACTAAAATTTAAAAGTGATTTGAATAGCAACACCTTGTTCTCCGCTCTCCTTAAGTAGTGTCAACGTGTGTTATCAGACAATTAGTCTGTTGTCGGTCAAACATTATCAGTAGGTGCATGTAGGTGATGAATCAAATCGACCTACTTAATAAGTATTTACCTGTTACAAGAAATTATATCTAAATGATAAAGAGAAATTGTAATAAAAATGTTATAAACAAAACAAAAAACTCAAAAGTAATGTTTTTTTTAATTTAAGGCAGAGTGAACCTGGAAACTTAGTGTTAAGAAAGTAAGAAAGCAGTAATGCGTATTGAGTGATCGTATTTAACGCCGCGCTTTTACGTTACCAGAGCGAGAAGATGAAAATACTAAATATATCATTTTCTCAGGTGAGAATCGAACCCACAACCTGTCACGTTTACAGATGCACGCTTGGGCCCCTGTGCCACGACTGGCCTCTACCAATGTATTACAAGGAACTCTCATTTTCGTTCTCGTAAGAAATTTGAGAAATGCTATAGGTATTGTTGTTTCACCTGTCGGTTTTTGTCAGCCACTCAATAACAGAAAAAATATATATTACATAGAAAATAGAAGGACATTTCCCTCTTTTTGCGTCACGCAATCGGGTAGATAGGCCTATATCTACAATAGTTATTTAAAAAAATATTTAAAAAAAAATCACTTAAGCGCATCTCCCGCATATATAGGTAAAGGTAAGCAGAGAGAACAAAGTGTTAAAACACTCCTTTCCGTCCTATTTCCAGAATTGTGTCTTGATGAAACTCAACTCAATGAAATTGTTGCGAGTGGGGATCGAGCTCTCAAACGCCGATTACATTTAGATGATCTTCCATTGCACCACAATACCATCACAGTTCTTATCGAACAACAAAAAAAGTCAGGAAATAGATAATATATATTTTCAAGTTCTTATCTTTCGTTGATAAGCAGATGATTTCCTTAATTTTATGTAATGATACTGCGGGGACCTCACTACATATGTTAAATCAAACCACTGAGTTTATTGGTATGTTTATATTGTCATTAATGTACAAGCATCCCGAGACACGGCTTGCGGCGGACTGGCGATGCTAACTTACAATATTATTCATTATGCTTACATTAAGCTTAAATTTAAGATAATACGTTCTCCACTTTTTACAAAAATTTCGACGTCTCTAATTAAGTGGAAATTAGGGAACAGTGTTTTAACACTATGTTTCCTACCCTGCTATATGCAGGACACACTAAAAATATCTAATAGTCATCAACAGGATAACTCACAACAAAAGTAATCATCAACTTTATCTTTACATAAAAAAATCCTATCGATACGAACATCTGTTGAGTAATAAAAGTTAATGAGGAAACCCTATTAGTAATATAAAGATTTTCCGCATAAACGCCACGTGTTTGAGCGTTAATGCTCGTGGGCAGAGGTCATAGGTTCAAATATATTGTGTGTAGCTTTACCACGTGCCCATCTTTATTTCTGCCTCGGGTGGCGGAACTCTACGCGGCACCTTATGGTACCCGGGAAAAGAAAATTATTCTTTGCCCCGAGAGGTACTGAACCGACTATCACCGCATTATAAATCGCTCAAAAATTACAAAAAAAATAAGGAACTAATGAAAAGAAAATATTAAATATAAATTACATATTATTTCCTCGAATTAGAATCGAACCGCGTTTACTGCGCACCCTTGTACTACTGTGCCGCGACTAGCCTACACACCTTACATCGTATGTAAGATCGTCGTGGCATAAAGGTAAACATTATAGTCTGGATTTGATTCCCACTTGGATACTATTTATTTTTATTTACTTCTTCTGGTGAACAAAGCGCGGTGCAGAGTTACGTCATTCAACATGCAATGTCTCCAATAGTAGGCGGCCCCTGCCTGCTACACATGCGGGATACGAAGCATACAGCTACTATTTTTTCAAATATCTGAAGTTAAACAGATGCTAATTAACCGTTTTAGGTATGAAATAAACAAAGACATGACGCATACGACCTAGGTCTTCGACCTGGAATGTGAATCTAAGTGGTGATGATAAGGAATTATAGAATAATGACGTTATTTCTCAGTATCTACTGTATACTTTGATTTACCGCTACCTATATTATATAACTAACTTTTACACGCGGCTTTGGCCGTGTGCTAAAATGGAAATAGATATGACACATCCCTAGTGCAGGTGGTAACTGACCGCAGGGGCAGTGGGTTGCATCGAAACGAATATCGTGATGATAGCCAACATAAAATATATTTCTTCAATTCGAAACGAGCTTAAGCGTGTTTAAAGATACAAACTCTTTAACGTCGCCCACTAAGATTACGCAATTATGACTTTTAATTTTTGTCCTATTTCGTGTTGAGTGGTGAAACTTAACTTCGCGCTTTGCCCGTTACCAGAGCGAGGAAATGAAAATATTAATGGGAATTGAACCCACAACCTGTTGCGTTTACAATTGCATGTGGGTTCGCAATCCCATAAAGCGATTGGGTACATTTAAAAATAAATCTGTTTCCTTAACACGGTTAGAAAAAACCGGCGCTGATTTCCGCTAACCACCATGCATCGCCATTCAAATGGGCGGAAGTGGGTGGAATATTTACCACCCACCCTACATCTCTCGTAAAAAGCGGCGTATGGGATAGAACAAAACTTAAACAATCAGTGGCAACTTCCTTGTTATATTGTACGCTGTCAAGTTAAAACAAGAAAAGTCCAAGAACAACGACTTAGTTAAAACTATGCAAAGATGAAGTTAATAATAAATATTAGAAAAGATTGTCGTGTTATAAGTAACCCGTTGAGGAAAATATTTCCCTTATTGGGGACTGTAGTAAATAATTTAAATAGATATAATAATTCCCCAGATTGTGTTTTGAACCCACAACCATCACGCTTATATAGTCGAACCTTGCCCCACTAGACTTCGATGGCCTTAACATTTTATACCTAACCCTTCTAGTATCAACCAAAGGTTGGGATAACGATCCGCAACTCAACACTAACTAAAATTAGGCGATGCGTGAAGAGTGTCCGAACACTGCGTTTTCTATTATATTAAATATACATACAAAGTCCCGTTAACTTCAAAAGTGACAAGCACAAACAAACGCCAGTTACATGAAATGATTCAACATCCAACAGCTGAGTCAAACACATGTTACTTCTATAAATAACAGTCTTTGTATCTAAAATTAACTTGAACTAAAGCCCTTGTACAATTTTAAATTGTGTAAGTTTGTTTGGTTGTGCACGCTAATCTTAGAAACTAGTGGTTCGATCTGAAAAACTCTTTTCGTGTAATATAGTCCATTCATCGAGGAAAACTATAGACTATATTACAGGCTACGACCAACATAAGAGCGAAGTAGCAGTAAAAAAAGTTGCAAAATGGGAGCTTGATGCACAAAAGCCATTTTCACTTCACCGAGAAGTCAAAATTTATTTTTTCCTCTAGCATCACGTATCCCGCACACAGCAGGATAGCGAGATGTTCCGCCGAATTCCGAAGGTGCGTGTTGAATATCGAAACTCAACACCGCGCTTTCCCTCGACGAAAGAGAGAGAAAGAGCGAAGAAATTAAATATTTAATATTTCATTTCTTCGAGTGGGAATCGAACCCAAAACCTGTCGCTTTTACCTCACTAGTTTCAGCACCCAACATGCTTCGTTGCTAAAATGGGTGATGCGTGAATATTTTAAAATTAATATCTCAATTATATAGATCTATGGCCAAAGCCCCGTTAACATCCATTCAACAGCTAAGTCAAACACATGGTTCTTCTATAAATACCATTCTTTGTATCTAAAATTAACATGAACCAAAACTTTAAATAGTACGAGTATAATAAGACACTAGACGTCGTCTGACTTTAAAGGCGAGGGTTGTGGGTTCCATTCCCACTTGGTGGGACGAATTTTGTATTAGCGCAGCGTTGTAGTCCGCCAATCAACACGCAATATCTCGAAAATAAGACATAAAATGCGGACAGGGTAGGGAACGAAGTGACTACGACCCTATCCTGACGCACTCGCGGTACAGCGTGCATGTTTTTTTTTAATAAGATGCTTGAAGATGCATCGTAACGAAGTGGGAGTGTCATAGTGTAAACGCGACGATCGTGATTGTCAACGATGCGTACGCATATTGACAGTGTTGAGAAATTAACCGTTGCGCTTACATTCAGAGTATAAATTGTTAAAAAAAAATATAATCTTATTATGATTACTCTCATTGACAGCACTTTTGAATAATAAACTTACAATAACAAATAAATGTCTGTGTTGTTAGTAGGTATGTGGAGGTTTCACCCATTAGTACTCAATAAAGAATCTAGTTCTACATCAAACTTCTAATACAAGACGATTATATAAAATATTACATTTTACATAAGTCATAACTCGTAACGGTTTCCGCGATCATTTAGTAAGAAAAAAACATTGCAACTATGATAACATATAGTAATTATGATAGGGTTGTCACCTTATAAATAAAAAAATATTTAAAATATCGTCGGAATGAACTTTAGTCAATGCGTCTAGATCTATATAAAGAAGGCTTTAGGTGTTACTGTACAACGCACAATGTCTGTGTCCAGTACAAACGTATGATTAAACGTGGTGGTTGTAAGATCGATTCCAACTAAGAAGAATAAGTTATTGTAATTTCTTAACTTCCGTATCAAGACAAAACGCTGAGTGTAGTTCCGACAACGAATCAAAAATTGGGCGGTGCGTGGCGAACGGAATGTCTTATCACTAGGTTCCCTAGGTGCTTGCTTTGCTTTATGCAAGATAACTAAAATAGGAACAAAAAAAAAACATATTTTTAAATAATTGATCAAAGCTGACAACCCTAGACTTACTTTCATACTAGTATAACATGCGATGCTCAAAGTAGCTTTCGCTTCAATATCGATTCGATGATATATTTCTTGAATAAATGTTTACTTTACATTACTACTAGAATACTAGCTTAATACTATTTTTTGTGTTTGTACTTTAAAGGAAAGGAGTGACGGCAAATATGGGACGGAGTGTCGCAACAAGGTTTCCTCTACCTACCCTGATATATGGGGCAAAACTAGTAAAATTTAAAGAAATAATTATTAGATCTTTTTAGTCAAGATATAGAGTTAAGTTTCACAATCCAACAGAGAACCGAGAACGTAGTGTTAAGACACTAAATTGCCTCTAGTTTTTCCGCTAAATATAAGAAATAGTGGAGAAAATAAATCAACTAGGTACAACTATTACAAAACTCAATATCAATTCGAAGTGTTGATATAGGCAGGATGTGAAACCGGCTCGCCAAGGCGACGACTGCAGGCTGTATAACATCAACCGGCTTGTGTCAGACATACAAATATTACTACTATTGTGGGAATAGCTCACTACCAAGTGAGGCCATCCAAAATGAGCACAATTTATAAACCCATAACCACTTTCAAATTAATTAAAACAAACTAATCTGGTAGACTATGCGCGGCGTTGAATTCCGCCACTAAACACCCAATATTTGAATAAATCGGCCATGCGTGGGATACGGAGTGTCTTAACACGTCGGTTCTCTCTACTGAGTACAGTTTTACGTGAAAAAGCTTGAAGCTGCAAAAAAAATCTAATAATCACACCGCTTGGTATACCGTTTAATGACACTATAATAAGTGATACATTTCTTTTCTCACGTTGTTTGAACAATAAATGTTAAACTTTATTCCGATGGCATTAGGTCCGATATTAAAAGAAAATAATTGAAGTAAAACGAAAAAAAAACAAATCAAATGGATACAATATGAAAGTTTGGTAAATATAAAGTCATCGTCTGTTTCATTTTTTTCACGTTCTTCAACTTCACGCTGTTAACCGCATATGACAGATTAGGTAGAGACAACGTAGTGCTAAGTAAGACACATCGTTCTCCAATTTCCGTCCGAATTTGAATTATTGCGTGTTGCCTGGCGGAACTCAACGCCGCAGCTTCCAAGAGCAGTGTAATGAAAATAATTTGAATTCAATCGTGGCAACTAAGCCCGAAGCAGCGCGTTTACAGTAAATCGTTGTTTCACTGCATCTCAATCACCACCATAAGATTATATAAACACACATGTTTACTAGATAAACCAAATATTTAGTATTTTCATTTCCTCGCTCCGCCACTCAACACGCAATGCCTCTAAAATTCAGCGGAAATTGGGCAACGGAACTTAACGGGAACGAAGTGTCTTAAGAATAGGTTGCCAGGTTCCGTCTGCTATGTGTAAGATAAAGCCTTAGCCTTAAAATTGACTTAGGTACATTTTTTCCACTTTTTTATACATATTGTGTAGTCTACAGATTTGTCTAATTTTTTGCGTCCACTTTCTCCAATAATGATTTTTTATTGCTACATGCTACACCACACACATAGCAGGTTAGAGGGACCTCGTGTTAAGACCAGTGGCGTAGCTAGGGTATTTGCTGCCCGGTGCGGCTTAGGGGACTTGATGCCCTTTAAAATGGTCTAAGGTCTAAAAAAAAACCAAAGTGTCTTCTACTCTCACGTAGATCAAGTGTCAGACACTAAAATGTGACATTATCTGTGACCTTTAAAAAATAATAATCGTCGACTTTGATGCCCCTTTCCTTTTGATGCCCGGTGCGACCGCACCGCTCGCACCCCCCTAGCTACGCCACTGGTTAAGACACTCTTTTCCTATAGAGACACTTCCATATTCTACTTATATCGACTATACGTTTCTATATCGACTCCCCGACTTGGGTACCTTCAAATACCTTTTTTTCCATAAAAAAGAGCATTTCGTTTAATATCCTAAATATTACGTGTTGATTTGCGGAAGTCAACGCCGCGCTTAGACTTGTTACACTCAGTTCTTTTACCGCCTATATTTAAAAACATTATAAACTGAAATTTTACATTATATTCTTCTTATAAATATCTTATTTCCATTGCCCAATACAAGGCATTGGTGCGCGAAGGTCGTTACGCTCTAGTGTTTGGTACCCCTGTCTCATCTTACATCAAATGGAGGATTATGTCTTAGAATTTAATTTCCCTTTACAATCTAATTTTAATTATTTGTTTATAACAATTATATAATGTTGTGAAGATCCATGTTATAATACGTGGAAAAGGAGTCGTAGTCGCCAGAAACGGAAAATTATTATAGAAACACAACGCCTTCTTTTATTAAAAAAAAACTTAAAATTTTAGTTAATGGAAAAGACAAGGCAAACGAGCGTTCGGGTCACCTGATGGTAAGTGATCACCGCCGAGCACGACCCCGTGCAACACCAGGGAAGCTACAGGTGCGTTGCCGGCCGCTAAGGTGGAGATAGGCGAGCTTTAGAAGGTACCCAAGTCGTATTTACCTGGAAACACTGCCACAGGTAGGGCCTTCCACAGTTGCGTGGCGCGTGGAAGGAAGTTGGTAGTTTTAGTTTCATTACAAATTACATATTATATTCGAGATCAGTCGTGACGCAGGGCCACGAAGTGAGACTGTAAAGCTACTGGTTGTGGGTTTGAATCCCACTAGAGGAGATGAAATATTTATTTCAATTTATATTTCCATTTTCTTCACTCTCGTGTCGAGGCAAAGTTCGGTGTTGAGTTCCGCCACTAATTATTTATTTATTATATTATATTTATTTATTTTATTTTTATCTAATTACAATAAGCACAAGATACATTAAATATCAAATAACATTTCACCGAAGCGATCTTCAACAGAGCACGAAGGTCGGAAACGATACGTTACGCGTCAATGAATGGGAACTTACCCTTGGTGCCTTTTCCAAGATATACTCATCTAAATTAAGGTCATATTGACTGATCGTGATGGTTGTGGGTTCAATTCATTTCCTCAAGAGGAGATCGACTGGTTGTGGGTTCGATCCCACTTTGTGACCCTGCGCCACGACTGGCCTCGCTGTATCAATATATGTATAGTATAGATAATCACCGATTTAAGAAAACCATTGAAATGTACAACCATTAGACACAGTGAAAGCGTAGTTAATAGTATTAATATTTGTAGCCAGAGGTCGGCGATTTGATTCTAGTGATGCGTGACAATTTTTCTTTAATAAATATAATATCTTGAATTCTAAGGAAAGACAAAATATGGCCACGATGGCTTTGATTCCCACTCGAACGCTGAGTTATTTTCATTTCGTCGCTCAGATAACACTAACAAGACGAAACGCGGCGTTGATTTCCGCCTCTCAACATGTAACGCTTTAAGAATTGGACGAAAAGTTGAGGATGTAGTGTCTTAAAAGTCTAAGTTTTAAAATGTGTAAAGCTAAAAAATAAAAACAAATAGACAATTTTTACCAGCTTCATGCCATATGGTATGGCCCTTACAGCAGGTTGATAAGAGGGAACTTAGTATTATGACACTTTCAGAAAAAAATGTGACAAATAAAGATACTTTGAATATACTGTAATACAGTTACCATATTAATATTATAAAATGAAAAATAAATTGCAACTTTTACATTAAAAAGAGAGCCTGTTGAGTTTCTTGCTCTTCTCAGTAGAACTGCCTTTCGATCCTATGTATTCAAAATTAATTGCAAAAGTTTACTAAAATAATTGTTAAATATATTGATGAAATAAAATTATCATAAAAACATTTTTTTATGTGATATTTACATTCTCAACTGCTCTAAAATATAGACAAAATTAGTTAATTCTTACTACATATGACTGACTTATATAAAATAAATACTTATTTCACCTGTGTAAATAAAATGTAATACTCCAACAAGGTTCAGTTTTAATAAATTTCACTAAAATTATTTTGGGGTCATAGGCAAGGTATTTGTTTATAATATAGATTTTTTAGCTCTCTCAAATACAACAGAGTAGGTAGAGAAAAGCTAGTGTATAACAATTTAAATGTAGCTTGACCAGTAGGTATGGTTTAGTGGTTAGTTTAAGTTAACCATAATGCATAATGGATATTTTTATCAGTAATTTCATAACTATATCACCAGCCTTATATACTATGAATAAAGAAAACAAAATTAACTTACATCGTCATTCCTGGATTTCAAGTCCTCCATACTCCTACTATGGTTCTTCCAAACATTCAATGTCCCGTACTGATTATCGAATGGCACATCATATATATGTTCCTTTTCCACAAAGAACTCAGACTTCTCTGGCCTACATTTACAATGTAAATGACATTTAAACCCTGTAGATTGATCATTTATTTGACATTTCACACATTTTTCAGTTAAAAAAGTGTTTATATTTACATTTTCTTTGCTACACGAACATATATTGGAACTTAGTCTTGTATATGGCAAGCTTAATGTTGAATTATTTGTTAAAATGGCACAATTTAGTGAATTCAAGCATTTCGAGAATGGATCTTTCGGTGGTAAGCTACGTTGACTTATATCTAATAATTCAGTACATAAATAATGCATTTCCTTAGGTTTCTTTGCATTTTCATCAACTTCTGCAATGTCATATATGTTTTTAGTGTTATGATTTTGAATTTCTCGTTTATTTAAAACTTGTTCAAGCTTTTCTAACATTTTTTTTGTATCTTTCTTCTGTCTTTCAGGTATTTCTATTGCATTTGGATTTAAGAAGGTTCTTGGGGGTTTTTTTGGAGGTGGGCCTGCGGGTAATGGTTGTTTGAGAGCTTTTTTTAAAGTGTCTGTTAATATGAGATGAGGATTCTTACGTTCTAATTTCATAGTTTCACTGGATGCACATAAATCATTCATTGATTCTAAATTAGGCTTAGCCTCCGAATGTTCATACTGGGATACTAATTTCTTTATTTTATTACTCTTTTCTTCTTCAACATTCTCTGTTTCAGAGCTAACACCGCTATCTGTCATGGAATCTTGTCTGTTTTCCGGTTTTTTATTCTTTGTAACTTTTGCATATTGATCTAATATGTGTTTAGGGACATCCTTATCCGGTATGGAATTTATTGTTTTTATTTCATTAATTTCACCTACTATAACACAATTATTAGGATTTATACTCGGCTTAAAATTATCTTTTTTCATCTGATCTTCGAGAAAATTGCCAAGTTGTTTCAACCTTTCCTTACTTAGCTTTTGTTCACCCATTTTGTAAGAGAAATCACTGGTTTCAGATCTACCGTTGCAGCTGCCGTGTCTTTTGGGGCTTTGGTTGATTTTCTGGCTCTTGTCACAGCGGAAGGCGTGGCTTCTATGTAATTTCTTACCAGGATCGCTAGTTTGCCTTGTTAGAGATGATTTAGTATCACTCAAGCTGCGTTTTACATCGTTCTTACTATACAAGTAACTGGAGTTAGGCTTTGGTGACCACTCATCAGAATCTGACTCATTAATACACTTTTCCTTTGGCACTTTTTGGTCATTTTCGATTGCTATGTGATTTATTTCAACGTTTTCAATAAAATTATCCTGTTTTGGGGATTTTTTTTTAATTACGTACTCTGGTTCTGCGCTTAAACTCTCGAATTTACTTTTTATTGCTTGCACTCTGTTCTTAGGCTGTGCCAACATTATTTCAAATATACAAAATACATTTTCGAAATCAAATACGCTTATCGAGCACTGAACTATCACGTAATATTATATATTATATACACTGTAATTAAACGCTATAATTATTAATTAGAACACAAAAACAAGAGCAAATAACAATCCAGTTAATTTAAATTTCACTACGAATCACTACTAGACTAAAATAACTTAAAACACTTAAGAATTGCTTTAAAATAGAAAGCGGATGTTGTTATAAGATACTAAAATAATAATAATAAATGATTTTTAAACCAAAATAATAAAAGTCACAAAGTTTACAAAACAGTCGTACGTTCTTATCGCGAGGGCACGTCTACTGATATTGCCAGATAAAAGATTAGACTACATTTTAAATGGAGAAATAAAATATTAATAATAATTATTACATATTCATTGAAATATAATATTTTGTATAATGAATATTTTATAAATAATAATATAATTTTACATATTTTTTATTTTGTTAATACTTTTAATGAAAGTTAAAATACGTTCAGGTGTTGTTGTTTTTTTTATTCTTACGGACATTAAAATAAGTAATTTTGAGCCTGAATATCAGGTATCAAAATTACTTTCTTTTTTATCATAAAATATTTTTTTACTTTTTATTCGTAATAACAGCTATTAATTGCTAAAATTAAGTTTAATAGATAAAAACAATAATAATAATGAGGAAAAGAAAGCATTTTAAAGATAAACACTGATATGGGAGAAGCAAAATTTCTTTCGAACGAATAGTCGTACCGCTATATTTTAATAAAAATACAAATTTGTAATATTCAAATTTACATTATAATAAATTAATTAAATTTCTTTCTTTCATATATAATATTAAATAAATTGTATATTTATCGCTTAAATTGATATAAAGAGGAAGGTACAAAATAAATAACGCCATCTATTATATATAGTTTGAACTAACATGTTCCTGTTTGTATACCTTTATCTATATGTTCATCATACTATTCTGTATACTTCGAATTCGGCGGAATATGGACACAGAACACATTTACTCTTTTTTTGTTCTTTGCCCGTAAGTATTTATATTTGATGTCCTATTCATATCAATTAACGATTGTAGCGGCATCTAGTAAAATATTTTCTAACTATCTAGTTCGAAAGTCTATTTGTATGTCAGCTGTTACGTCATTTTATTTAAGATGGTGTTGTTTTTATTTATAAAACTTGTTATTTTACTAAAATTGAACGCGACGGTTGTTGGTTCAAATTAAGATTTCAGGTAATACAAACGTGGTCATAGGAATTGAGGAGGGTGGGCTGTTTCCACGCCATAATAATCTGGTACCTATCCCATATTTTATCAACAAAAAATTAAGTCTGAATTTTTTTAAAAAAATAATTTTACGTAAAAAGTGCGTTCAGCGTTACCGTTATAATTATTTTTAGTTATTAATTATTATCATCTAACCATGCGGTTGAAGTTGCAGGTATAAACTAGTAAGATTTTTTTTATTGCTTCTCGCTGTATCCATTCCCATAGCAAGGCAGGCCCTGCCTGGGAACCTAATGTTAAGACACTCTATTTCCCACTTTTCACGAATTTTTGAGATATTGTGTGTTAGGTGGCGGAACTTACCGCCGCGCGTAGTCAAAGCGAAAAATGAAAATATTAAATATTCTTTTCTTCCAAGTGGGCATCAAAACCACAATCTATGGAGTAGTCTATGGAGATTGATTGTATTACTAAGGAGATTGATTGTATATATTTTCATTACCGTGAGACAAAGCGTGGAGTTGTGTTACGCCAACGTCTAGAACATTAAGTCTACCTGCTATAGGTGAGTGAAATACAGCGTACCTACCTAACTATCGCTTACGGTAAACATCACAACGACGTCAAACATCATAATTGTTTTTTTTACTCAGGTAAGTACATCTATTTTTTCAATGTTTTCGTTCCAAACAACTGCTTGTTAAAATTATGTTTTTTATACAAAAAAATGTCAAAGTGACATGACATGATACACGCAAAACATGACAAAAAGTCCAATTTAGTAAATGTATCATTAACGTAGGAAAATACTGTAGTTCCGTAAATAATGAAAGATGTTTATAAGAAATAGAAAATGCTAACGCAATGTCTCAAATATTAAGTGAAAAATGGACAACAGAGTGTTTTAACACTGGGTCTGCCTACACTGTTATAAGAGGGATATAGCGTGAAGAAAAAAGCTCAACCTAGCTGTAAACGCGATGGTTGTAGGTCCATTTCCCATTCAGGAGAACGTATTTTCATCTCCTCGCTCTGATAACAAGAGAGCACGACGATGAGCACCGTCACTCAACGCGCAATGTCTCGAAAATTGGGCGTTTAAACAGTGCGTGGCGAAGATTCCAGGTTCCAGGCAAGCCAAATATAAACAAGAAACAGTTACGTCAACATAATATTATTATATAACAATGTTAATAATGTTTGACATTTTATGGTACTCGTATAAATTACCGCCGCTAATGGGTTTAGAAGTAACCGACTAGATAGACAAGTCAGAGATCTCCCATTATGTGTGGATACATAATTAACCTATTTACAAGGATATCAATGGAAAAATTATTATATTATTATAAATATAGATACTAGTTAATATCTACGACTTCGTCTCGGTAGTCAAATGGAAATATAATTACTTGTATAGAGCGGGTAAGAAATTCAACAGGTTTTTTTTGGCTTCATCCTGTAGCGGGATAGGCAGAGGGAACCCGGAAACCTAGTGTTTTTTGTGTTTATTTCGTTTTTATTTTTTACTTAAACTAGGCTTATAATTAGACATAATTATCTCTAGATATTTAATTGCTGAGGAGTGCAGGTATTTGGATTGCCTTTTTCTACATACATGGGTATAGGAAAGAGGGCGGGCCGAGCCAAAGAGCTGCTGCTGCTGCTAGGGGGCTCTCCAGCATACCCCAGAAATTTCAAAACCAAAAAATTTGTTCCCAAAAATTAAAACAATATTTTTACTGTTTTATTATATATAGAGATTATTATTATTTTGCTTTGATGGATTTACTTGCCTGTAAGAGGTTGGGAAGTTTGGTATGTGGAAGGTATATCCGAAGCAGTCATAGCGTCTATAGTAGAGGATATGACCACTTTGTTTCTATCTTTAGAACCTAGTGTTAAGACACTCCGTTTCGCATTAAGACACTTCCGTTCCTCAATTTCCGCCAAATTCTTGAGGCATTCAGTGTTGATTGACGGAATTCAAAGCCGCGCTTTGCCTGGTTACCAGAGCGAAGAAATTAAAATATTAAATATTTCATTTCCCCGAGTAGGAATGGAACTCAAAACCCTCTCGTTTATAGTGTGCCCCTGCGCCACGACGGCCGCACAACTATGAAAAATATGTTAATACAATACTACGTAACAAAAGTTATAAGCAAATATACTTTCTATTGAGGATATCTAATATTTTTTGCATAGAGCTGACATCCTCTTTACTTTCCTTATAATAAATACAAACAGATTGACATACATTACATGATTAATGCGTCTGAAAATAATCATGTATAAAGGAAGAAGAGTTTTTACATAGATATTATATACATGTATATATATAAGTTACACGGATTTGAACCCGCGACCCTATGACAAAAGAATAATTAAACCCTATGTAGGTATACTTATAAACAATAAAATAAAACATTATTATTTATTTTCTTAACAAAGTGTATAACCTATCTAATTAGAGACCTCTTGAGGCATATTATTAAAGACAATTTCCTAGTAAATAAACTAAATAGTAAATACATAAATATGTATCACAGTTTACTTGTGAGTCTGTTGTGGTTCTGGGACAGTGTTACTGATTTGTGATGGTTGGTGGTTCGATCCCCATTCAGGGGATTCCCATGATAGGAATGGCTTTATCTATTTAAATTATTATTTTGTTCTAGTAAAGAAATGTAAAGGGCGAAGTGAAGGCTCCGCGAATTTTTTCCCAGAAAATGCTCACTTTTTTCATTCATTTGGCTCCAAGTTTTTTTTGTCAGTTATGCAAAATTCGAAGGGTTTGCGGGCACAGGCTCGCCTGGGTCTTACTGGTGTTAAATTCGAGAAGATTGGCATCTCCCCAAACGGAGACTGTATTGGGGTTCAAATGATGGCGTTCAACCATAATTATCCCCATGCGATTGTATTACAGGCGCGCTTGCAGTGACTTTGGCTATGTAACTCTATAGCACCAACAGTGCTGTCGTCTGCATATTCAAAAACCCTAAAATTCTGTCTGTATTGTTTTTGCGAAAATAAAATCTGTAAAAATATAGCGTTATCTGACTTGGAAGCTTTTTCCTAACTGAAAAGAAAACTTGAATGATATAATCCTTTTGCGCATAAAGTTTTTTTTTTTGTTTCACGCTGTATCCCGTGCATAGCAGGGAAGGGAGAAGGAACCTGGAAGGCTGGAACCACTCCGTTCTTATTAAGACACTTCTGCCCTTACATTCAGCCGAATTCACGTTTTGCCTCGTTACCAGAGCAGGTAACGACGAAAATATTATAATTTTTACATTCTCCGAGTGAGAATCGAACCCACAACCGTCCCGTTTACAGTCGCACACATGGGCCCCTGCGCCGACGGCCTCGTAGTTATGTTTGTTTTTTCGTATCTACCATTTATTGTGAAAATAAACAGAGAAACATCGTCACAAATAACCTTCGAATATATTAACAGTAACTTCTCAAACAAAAATGACATACACTTCTGAAGTTGAAAAACAAATTTTTGTAAATAAAATTTCCTGTTTCTTATTTTTTCACGAACTAAGCCACATTTTAAATAAATATTTGCCACAAAAAGAATTCAAACTTGCTACTTGCGTCGTGCGGTTTTTGAAAGTAAATAGTAAATTATTTTACACTTATTAATGACAATTTATTTTGGTAACATTGATTTGCAAAAAGAGGCATTAATACCTTTATCTCCTGCGGAGTAGCTAGGGAGGACGGAGAGCCAAAAGCTACGGCCTCTGCAGACCTCTCTCGCCTCGTCCACTCTCGTTAACTTCGGGTCTTCAAGATTTATATGTGACCTTCCTCCAGTATCATTGTGTTCTCATAGAGGAGCCCAGATTTCTCCGGCCTATATTGCCACTGATTCTTGCTTCATAAATGAACGATATAAATTGGACATTTCCAAATTGAAACAGGACTGGGGTATTGGAGATGAGCACTGCTCTGAGCTCTTCACCCTTACACCCGTCCCCTGGACGGTGAACACAAGGGATGCTCAAAACATTCTTCTCTTATATGACGAATACAGCTACCCAAATCGGGAATGAATCCGCTACCATCGCTTACCGGGCAGTCAAGCTGCGCCACATTAAGTTTACATTTATTTACGTTATATCACATTACATAATTATTATAAACTAGTAATGCTTCATAGAATAAGATCATATAAAGTGAACAATACCGTGATTTAATGATTTATGTAATATCTATTAGTGTGGATGTACACTTATTTTATAAAACGCTCAGAAATACCGCTCTGGTGCAGTAGTTGTGTGCTTAGCCTTGGTTGTGGGTACGATGTCCTCCGATGTCACGCTTTACCCCGTGTATAACAGGATAGGAAAGCTTGTGAAAACACTCTGTTCAACACGTGGGTGGTACGTGTAGAACATTTTCCACGATTTTCCATATCTTTGCCAGGTCAGTGGCGGAACTTTACGCCTCATCGCATTAGATATGTTATGTCTATATATATATATATTAGTTGAGTTTTGCCACTCAACACACAATGCCGCCAGAATTCAAACTGAGGAATAGGAAATTTCTTAATGGAAAGAGAGTGTCTAACTAGCATTAACTCGGATCCCTGTCCTACCTACCCACCCTGCTATGTGCGGGATACAACGAGATGCTAAAAAAACAGTATAATCTTCCAATTATTCCTATATATTAAAATAAGCTCATGGCGAGACGGCAGGTAAGTATTTTATAATAGGTAGATAGATGTTCAAGATGATTTGGAGGATATTCAAATTATCTTCATTAACATTTTTTTTTACGTAGTAGAATTAAATTCGCAAATCACATCTCTTAACGAATGTTCAATAAAAATGTCGAGACACTGTTCCCCACATAATATGTAGAAACTATAACAATTGTATAAGAACGTGGCAACGAGCGCTTGAACTGTAAACAATAGGTGCGGGTTCAATTCCCGCTACGTTTTCTTAACAAATTTTCTAGCGTTTTAATCGTTTATTCTACATTCTTACTTATAATAAAGTAATAATATAAGTTAGATAATTAATTATCGTGTCAAAAGGAAAACTTGAATATGTTGTTGTATTTATTTATTAGTTTGTATGAAACGTGTATGTAAACAATTTTAATTTGAATTAAAATTAATGACTGTTCGTGATACGCGTTCGTGGCGCAGTGAAGATGTCACTAATTGAACATGATGGTTCTGGATTCAAATTCAATTGATTGAATTTATGATAAGTATCTTTGGGCCATAATTAAACCTTAAAATAATAAAACTCAATGATTAATCAGGATTAACAGTAAGTAACGAAGCAAAGCCCGGCGTTAAGTTCCGAGTTTTAGCGGGATTTGGGAAACGGAAGTGTCTTAATTGGGTGCGAAGTGTCTTAAAACCAGATTTGATGACTTCCCAGATCCCCTCTTCTTTTTTCAGTATACATAGTGAAGCTAAAGAAGACATACGAATTTCAATCACCGCCTTCAATCACCTACAATGTTGCAAGCATATAATTCTAACAATTTTCTGTTTATAAAGTAATTACGTTTTACTTAGAAACTATTACCTAGCGGGTCGAATGTCACTTACGTTGACAAAAGAATTAGACGGCATTTAAAACATTAGATATTATTTTGATTTGAACTGAAACCTAAGTTATTATGCAATTTCCTTTGTTTAGGTTAAACTCATATTTCATTTAACTTTTTATTATTCCGTAGCTCAAAAGAAAAACTCCTGTAAGAGGATCACTTTGTCGTCCGTCTATCTGTCTGTCTGTTAGTCCCAAACCCTTTCTAAAAATCGCGTCGAGGAACCAGCTTATATTTATTAATATTAATATAGAGGTTTACAGTCCCTTATGAATAGTTTTTTTAAATATTTGTTGTTCACTTTATACTAAATGAGTCCTTAAAAGGAATTAAAATTTATCTAATTTTATGAGTTCTAATTACTTCCTTTTGACTCGCACAACACAATCATGAAATTGGTACGGAACCCTCAATGAGCAGGTCCACCTCGCACTTGCCCATTTTTTTCTGCGAATAGGCACTATTTTCATTAAATTTGTTTTAAAGTGGACTTTTGATATCAGTATAGGATGATGTCGTAGCAAATTTGAGGTAAAGCCTTTTAGGCTTTGTGTGCTTTTAGAACACACGATGGTTGAGGGTTTGATTTTCAAGAAATCTACATTTATTATATTTTTATTTTTTAGAGAGGCCGTTGTGGCGTAGCGGCATAATTTGATTTTTTTAGATTTACTCTGTATCATGCAGTATACAGCAGGGTAGGCAGAGGGAACCTAGTGGTTCACTACTGACACTAACCAGATACTATGTCCCTCCATTTCCGATCAGTTTTCGAGACATTGCAGATAGTGGCTGAAATCAATACAGCCAACCACGATAGCCTCAAAAAATATTTAAATTACTTTGTTAGGTTTGGAAAATACAGTTTTTTTGTTTAAACATAATCAGAATTTGAGAGACCGCCGTAGCGTATCGTAGCGTAGTTGCGCGTACCAGTATTTGGCTGTCAACGCAACGGTAGTTAAGAAATCCGTTCCACATTCTGCCGAATTCTTGTTCGAGGCATTGCTTGTTCTTTGGCAGAACACAAATAGGGAATACAAAAGTATATATACAGCTAGAAATGAGCTGATAATCTTCAAACGGCTGCATATATTTTCTCGAATCATGGACAAAAACACTCTTTATTATTTCACCTTTCAAACCAAAAAAATACATCCAAATCGGTTCATCCGTTTCGGTGCTACGATGCCACATACAGACAGATACACACGTTTATACACACGCCAAACTTATGACACCTTTTTTTTCATCGGTAAAACAGGTAAACCCACAATTTTCATCTAGTCTAGTTATTACTGAACAAATATTGTTATATAAGTCTTTAACCTAACAATTATTATAATGGCAATAATTATAATATGTACGTATATATAATTGATGGTAAATTGTCAATCAGATTGTCACTTAATGTAAGGGAAGTGGAGTATTACACCCTCGTGGCTCAGTGGTTAAGGTCACATATTATTAGTACATCAGTTGTGTTTTGAGGCCAGCCAGCTTACGCCCACGCGTTAACCGCATCTTTATCTTTTTTTTCAAATTTATTTCAGGATCAAAATAATCTCTAGTAAACATTTTAAAAAATATTTCGATCTAGTAACATTACAAAGGTAACTATGGTCATTTAAAAATTTAACAAATAAAAACTGAAGAAAGGATACAATTTTTTTATTTTTTTTAAACCAGGATAGAAAGCGGAAACTTAATGTTAAGACACCTAGTTTTCGAAATTGAGTGTTGCGTGGCGTAATTCTAGTCTCTACCAGAGCCGGGAAATGAAAATAATTCATCCCTTTCATGGGAATAGAACCCGCAACCGTCGCGTTTAGTGTGAGATTGTTGCTTCGCCACGACGCGCGAGCTCTCAGTTGAGCTTAGTTTATATCAACCCCTTTTAGGATGAAATGTCAACCCAACTTGATATTATGTACATAATTAAAGTTAATTAAAAATTGCAAGTAAACAGAAACAAAAAGTTCAAGGCTCCGAGCAAAATTTAATCTTTATTTATCATACAAAGAAGATGAGAAAACTATTAATTACGACCAAAGTTTCGAATTCGATTTCCTCTTAAGTCAATTATATAGATTACTAGCGACCCACACGCGGTTTCACCCGCTTAAATTTATTATAATACTAAGGCTGTAGTGGCGGAGGAGCACAATGGTGTGATATAACGCGAAGGTTTTGGGTTCAATCCCCACTCGAGGGAATGAATTATTATTTCTTAATATTTTCATTTCTTCGCTCTGTCGTCGAGGTAAAGCGCGGCGTCAGCGTTCTGCCACTCAACACGTAACGCCTCGAAAATATCAGCGGAGGAGTTGTATCCCATATACATAATATTAGCAGGGAAGGTATAGGGCACCTAGTGTTAAGACACTCGGATTCCGAATTCAAGATATTGCTTTCTAGAGTGAAATTAATGTCGCGCTTTGTTTACAAGAGCTTTGTATCAACTAGACCTCGAAGGCCATTCAGAAGAAGGCGCAGTGAACCAGGAAATCTAGTGTTAAGACATTCCATTTCCCATTTTCAGCCGAATTATTGAAGCATTGCGTGTTGTGTGGCGGAACACAACACCGCGCTTCGCCTTGTTACTATTTCCTCGTTTGGAAATCAAACCCACAACCTGCCGCGTTACAGTCGCACGCTTGTGCCCTTCGTCACGTGTGGCCTCAATTAAATTAAATAGTGGAGAAATAAAAATAAATTTAAATGTAATTTTATCACCTAGTAAAAATTGAGGCCGTCGTGGCGCAGTGGCACAAGGGTGTGACTGTAACGTTACGGTTGTGGGTTCGATCCCCACTCGAGGAAGTGAAATATTTATTTACGTTTATATTTCCATTTCTTCGCTCTGGTGTCAAGGCAAAGCGCGGCGATGAGTTCTGCCACTCAACACGCAAAGCCTCCAGAATTCGGCAGAACGTGGGGAGCGGAGTGTCTTAACACTACGTTTCCCCTGCCTACCCTGCTGTGTGCGGGATACAGCGTGAAGCTGATTTTTTTAAAATTGAACCTACAACCATCGCATCTACAATAAATCCCAATTTACCAATTAAGTTCCAATGGCAAGTACACTGCCTTCTAGAATCTCTATATTTCCATACTAATACTATAAAACTGCAGAATTTGTTTGACTGGACGCACTAATCTCAGGAACTAAGGGATTAATATAGTCCATACATCCAAGAAGGCTACAGGCCTGTTATACTCACTGTAGCTGCGGTGTAAGTTACCTCCTGCACTTAGAGTTGGTCTTGTATGATACACACACTTATTTATAGTAATTATATTTCCCTTTTATCACGAAAACTCTACAGAACTACTAAAATATATTATCATATATTTTTTATCTATTGGGAATCAAACCCACAACCCTTGCGTTTATAGTAAAATACTGTTCCATTGCGCACCGACGGCCTCAAATAGACTGTTGATACTGAAAGCGAATGTCTACCATCAGTCGAGCAACTCGCGCCGTTCATTGCGCATGCTTCGCGCGTTTTTTTGACAGTGACAGTTTGTTTTTTTTTTCAGTGCCATCTGAAATGTGAGTGAATTTTGTGCTTTGGATACTAGTGTTTTGGGTAGGTTGTGTTTTTTTTTAAAGAATTGAGGTATGTGCTTTTTTATTTAAATTTTAGATCTTAGACTATAAGAAATTTTTCAGTAATTAATACAAATTAATAATAAAAAATATCATGTAAGTAATTATAACAATAAAAAATTACAAAGACTAACTCAATACAAACAAAAAAAACAAATGTGTGCTATAAAAACTGTTAAAATTTCAGGCTTCAACGTAAACATCCGAAACCAAAACTAAAAATTAAATATAAATAAAAAAATAAAAATATACACACAATTCATTAATTTTTTCTTAGATTACGGCTGTAATTTGTAATATTATGTCATTATCTCGTTGCTTTCACTCGAAGGTGGGGATGTGGGGCAGTAGGCCAAGAAAGTATTATCTCGGTGGCTGTATGCATAAAAGCCATCTCGCGTTATGTTTAATATTAATATTATAAAAATTTCGTATCTAAGGTTTATTTTTATTTTTTATTTTTTTGTATTAAACAAGATGAATATTTTGTAAATATACAACATACAGCTTTTCAATTTTTTCAACTATTTTTGATATTATTAATTACATAGATTTTTGTATCATTTCATTATGAACGAAAGGTAGATGGCGTAAGTTTATAGCAGTGCTATGTATTAAAGATATTGTGGGCTTTAAAGATAAATCTCATAATTTTTCTTACCATGAATTGAAAATGCAACAATTGCAATAAGAAATAGAAAAGATTGCATCTTCCTCTCTTTCGCTCTGCTTTGTAATTTTTTCTCTACATATTTTGTTAGTTTCACGCTGTGTCTTGCATATAGCAGGACAGGCAAAGGGAAACTAGTGTTGAGACACTCCATTTCCACGCAAATCCCAATTTTACAAATATAGCGAGTTGAGTAATCGAACTCAACTTCGCGCTTTGTAAAACTTCATAATACTTATATTTTATATATTTTTCATTTAAATTGTGAATTTTAATATTATTTTTAATGTTTTTTTAATATTACTAACTTTACAATCTTTTCGACAAATGTATATTTTATTGTTTATTTATTTGTTTTTTTATTCTTCACAAATAATTATGTTCTAGAAGCTTTCAAAAGAGCGCTTTAATTTTTTTTTGGATGTTGTTCATACGTGTATAATTTATTCATCACTCAGTGTAGACAGAGAGATTCTGATCTATGAACACTCCGTTCTCCGTTTTCAACGTTCATTGCGTGTTCAACGGCGGAACTTAACGCTGTGCTATTAACAGACCGGGAAAATATCTCCTACTACTACTACTACTACCCACAACCATCATCTGATCATAGAAACTGTCCCGTTGATTGACATAATTATTTGTTTTTTCAAAGTTTTGTGAAAGATAAAATGAGAGTTATTAACTCATCTCTATTAATTCTTTTAATATTTATTCTTTTAATATTTATATAAAGAGTAAGAGTATAAAGTATAATATAGATAAGAGAACCTCTATTTTTCTTTCCCCCCAGTGGGGAATCGAGCAGGCTATGCAGCATAAACTTTCCTGCAAATTGGTCTCGAACCCACGACCTATTGTCTATAATCAAGAGTGCTGTACCCACTACTTCACGATGATCACTAGAAAATATTTCGTTAATTTCAAGTAAACCCTCAAGTAGCTGCTACTAATGTATTTCTGATGCCTTTATAATAAAATTTGTACTCAAAATTATGGAAGGTCATGGGTCATAAAGACGGTGCATTCCCCAATTTTGAGATTGCGTGCTTAGGCCGGACTCAGCGCGCGGACGCGAACATGAAAACATATTTAATATTTTAGCTTTGGTAAGGGCTAGGCAAAGCGTTGCGTTGAGTTCCGCCACGCATCCTGCAATGTCTACGAATTCTGCAGCAAAGGGCGTAACGGACGTGTCTTAACACGTTTTAAGGTTCCCTTACCTACCCTGCTATGTGCGGGATACAGTATGTAGATAAAAAAGCCCAAATAGTACTTAGTACAACTAGTAGTTGTAAAAATCCTAGTAATAACAATGTAAATGCAAACGATTCACCTTGTATTATAATTGCGTTATGAATTATAGAAATTAACAATAATACTACACTGCCTTGAGAACTATTAGAAATCTAGTTAAATTAGAATTTGTATTACATACATACATACATACATTCATGAATATATGTATTTCACTAGCTTCTGCCGGTGGCTTCGCCCGGGTGGAGAAATAGAAATAGAATAGTACTTGTGTAACTCTGACCGCAGGGACTGAATAAGAATCGAGTCTATAACCGTCACGTTAACAATCGAATACTATACCACGGCGCCACTACGACCTCAAGATCAATATAATGTTAAGATTTATTACATAGTCTTTAAATTTAATGGCTACGGTAATAAAAAATAATTAATAGTAATTTTATTATTGTAAGCCTATCATACTTTGCTACTTTACTTAAGCTAAACATGTTGTTACCTTATTGAGACCGTCGTCGTTGTGGCTCAGTGGAACAACACGACTGAGACGAGGGTTCGATTCCTATTCAGGGGAATGCAATATTAAATATTTTTATTTCTATGCTCTGGTAAGAAGGCGGGGTGTTGAGTTCCACCACTTAACACACAATGTTTTAGGAATTCGATAGAAAGTGGAGAACGGAGTCCTAGCATACTATATGCGGGATACAGCATGAAACTGAAACAATATTGTCTCCAAGTGAGATACTATGTGATTGTAAGCGCGATGGTAGTGGATTCGATACCTACTCCTCCCGAGTATTGACGAATGATTAAATGCGTTTTGCTTCTGTTACTGAGTGACCAACGCACAGATGAAAATACTGGACTTAGAAACTTGATATTTGAAAGGAAGGTAGCGTAGGGAGTATAGGGGAGCAGTTCTTCGGGAACGGAAAAAAAGACGCAATTTTATGTCTCAAAGTCCACGCAAACAAAAATGCGAGCGACGACTTGTTATTATATAAATATAAAATACTTGTATTTAAAATTGTTAAAATCCTGTTTACTGGACCGTGAAAGTGAACTTTAAAGATTTTTTTTATAGTAATATTAAAAGAGATTGACCAAATTGATTACTTATATAAATAACTTTTTTATTTTTTAAAATATTTAAAATATTTATAATTAATCTAGATTAGGACTAGTCCTTAGACTAGGTCACGCTCTACGCCTAGACCTCTTTAAGCTATTGAATTCGTACAATTGTAGGTACATATGCTGATAAACACATCACCCTTCTTCGGGTCCCGCAGTCGGGCAAAAAGCCGAATTTGTACAAAAATAATGTTTAAATTAAATATATTAATAATTTATATATTAAATTTTATTTAAATAAAGCAATAAAAAAAATAATCATAACTGTCATATTGTATTCATTTATGCCACGAAAGTAGACACGCTACAGATGAAAGTTACCAAAACTGCATTTTATCAACGCCGTCGTGTCGCAGTGGGGGTCTACGGTGTAACTGTAAATGTGGTGGTCATAGGTTCAAACCTCAGACTAGGGAATGATTAATTACCATTTCTTCTCTCTGGTCTCTTATGTCCACCAGAGCCAGTAATAGAGCAACTTGAATAGAGGAGCTTAGAAACAATGTAACAGATTCAAGCAGTTAGTGGAGAAAATAGTATTTTTTCACTAATTTATACAGCATGAGGTTTAAAATTAAAAAGGGGAATGAATATTAAATATTTTTGTTCCCCTTTCTGGCAAACAGAACGTAGCGTTGGGTTCCGAACATGAGTTCCTGAGATTCACGCGTTCAACCACACATACTTTGCAGCTTTATAATATCTATTAGTTTGGATCACAGTTATTAAAGTCACGTTTAAAACATTTAAGTGCAATTAGAGCTAATCTTAGATCGTTAAGTAGACACATCTAGATGTCTTGAATTAACTTATTTTATTACTGGGTCAAGTTCAATAGGCCACGGCCTAAAGTGCATTAAATATTTCTTTTTATTATTATTATCTGTTGTATAATATCCCTATCACATAACCGAAATGGCAGTTCCACGCTTTTTCCCGCTTAGCCGGATAGACAGAGGGAATCTAGGGTTAGAACACTCTGTTCCCAATGCGCCGAATTTTCTAGAGATTTCTAATATTACGTTGTGTGAGGCCAAACAAATACAATTTATCCCGGGACGGGACATGTTCCCGAGTGGGAACAGTACCCACAACCGCCACTTTTACAGTCAATGGCTGTACCACTGCGCCACGACGGTCTTTACTATACTATACTATAGTACGAGTATAGTTAAATAAACTGTTATGTTAGTTATTACCAACAACAAATAAAACAAGATAAAAATGTTTCAACAGAAAAAAACTATAGATATAAAAATAATTACAGTAGTTTTTCTTATGTTTATAAATGTTATATTTATTTTACATTAATTAATTATTTAATTGACATTATAGTTTTCTATTTCCTATATTAATAATATAAGCAGGCAGAGACAGCCTAGTGCCTAGACATTCCGTCTCACTTGGGTGGTAAGCATATATTGTGTGTCTTAACAGACTGGATAGAGTCCAAGGGGCCGGTGACCACGGACTACTACAAAATGTTCGAAAAGTCGGTACCTCGACATAAGGAGTTTTTCAATTCGAATCAGTAGTTCCTGAGATTAGTACGTTCAACCAAATAATATCTCCCGCATTATAATATTAGTATAAAAAGAGGGTTAAAGAAAATTGATACTTAAAATCCACCGAAAAGCAAACTCTAAAAAGTAAACAATCAACTAGAAAAGAGCTGGTAATCATTAAGCGGCTAAACAGTAGACTCGAGTCACTGATAAGAACACTTATGATTAAGGCATCTTTCAAAAACTCAATCAAAATCGGTCTATCCTATGATAAGAAGTCACAGACATACAAATACACATATATTAAATACTCAAGTAATACCACATTTTTTGTCGGGTGCTAAAAACCATATGAATAAAAATGTAAGCAAAAAACGCTTATTTACGATGTACATATAATTTATTCGGTCTTGAAACAGTTATAAACTAAAAATAAAAAGCGTTAGATCTAATTTTAGATATTTAGATATTATATAATTACTAGTTCACTCTTGAAAGACCAGACAAATACACGTTTGCTCTGAAATCCAAAGTCTTGATAATTGGACGGTGCATGGGCAACGGAGTGTGACTCTTTCCCTCCTCCTATCCTGCTATGCGCGGGAACAAGCGTGAAACTGCGTGGATCTTTTTTTTCCGCTTTCCACTCGAATTCGATACATTGCTAATTGAGTGACAGAACTTTTTTTGCGATTTACGTTGTATTCTGTACATAGTAGACAGAGGGAACCTGGGAACCAAATTCTAAGACACTCCGTTCCCAATCCGTAACCGTAACTACACATTCTCGTGTTAAGTGGCGGAACTCAACGCCGCGCTTAGCCTCGTTACCAGAGCGAGGAAACGAAAATATTAAATAATTCATTCCTCTGAGTAAGAATCGAACTCATAACCGTCGCGTTTACAGTTGCACGCTTGTGCCGCGACGGCCTACATAGTAATTATACAGTATCTAAAAATAAATGTAACGATTTTTATTTTTAGTTTATAACTAATTCATGGCCAATTAATTAAATTACGTGTAAAGGCGTATTTTTATATTTTTTTAAATGTTATATTTTTATATACGTTTTCATATGTTATGTTAATTTGAAATAATTTGTAATATTTTTTTTACATACACACAGCAGGGTAGGCAGAGGGAACCTAGTATTAGGACACTCCTTTACCGACATTGCACTGAATTCTCGAGATTGGCGGGACTCAATGCTGCTATGTCCTTACAGACCGGGAGAGTCTCACGAGTGGGAATCGAACCTAAAACCATGATTTAACAATCAAACGTTTCGCCACGATATCTTCAGTGTAAGTAGTTTCTAAGTAATTAAACCAACGCACAGGAATCGGAGCACGATTGAGGAACGAGTTATTGCGGTTTCGTTATGTTGTAACATCTGTACATACATTATATATTTTTATATATATATATCTCTCTATTTAATGTCCGTTACTTAGTGGCTTATTGATAACGCACTGCCGAAACTTCGCGGCGTAGAACGCTGAAAGCCACGTAGATATGTTCGGTTAAGTTAGGTGTCGTCGTGGCGCAGGGCAAAAGCGTGTGATCGTAAACGCCACGGTTGTGAATTTGATTCCCACTCAGAGGAATGAAATATTCAATATTTTCATTTCTTCGGTTTAGTAATGAGGCAAAGCGCGGCGTTAATTTCCGCCGCTCAACACGCAATGCTTTAATAATTCGGCGGAAAGTGGGCAACGGAAGTGTCTTAATGCGGAACGGACTGTCATAACACTAGATTCCTAAGTTTCCTATACCTTGCCGTCTGCGGAATGCAGATCATGCTAATCATGCTGATGAGACATCATGCTGATGTTGGGACGCACCGAAGGTGGATTTCTCGAAATTACTACAGTGAAGGGAAAAAATGTATTTTACATCTTGAAGTAAAGTAGCGGGCGACGGCTCGTAGTGCTAGTACTTCATAACTTTGTAGAGAAAGTATTGTACGAATACATTCGTCAGAGCTTTTCAATTTGACCTAAATTTTGTAAAGTAAAATTTAAAACATAATATCAAAATTTATATTTCTTATTCACATAAATATATACATAAATATATATATATTTGTAGCTTGACGCTTTATCCAGTGCGGGGTAGCAGGGTTGGCAGACGGAACATGGGAACTCAGTGTTAAGACACTCCGTTCCCCACTTTCAGCCTAATTCTAGAAGCACTGCTGCGTCTTGAGTGGCGGACAAGCTTGTCCTCGTTACCAGAGCAAGAAAATAAAAATATTAAATATTTGAAAATAAACAAGGGGAATCGAACCCACAACTGTCGGGTTAACGGCCACACGCTTGTGCCCCTGTGCAAAGCTTTTGACTGGTTGTGAATTCAGTCCACTTTGTAGAAATATTTAAATACAATTAAAGTATTTTCGCCTCTTCTCAGCAATCGCGTGGAGGTGAGCACCGCCATTCAACATGCAATGTCTGAAGTTCAGGAGTAAAGTGAAAAAAGGTATAACTGAAAAAGAAACATTTCAGGCAGACCTAATGTCAGTTAAAAGTTAATTAGCATCTCTTAGTGCGCAAGTAAGTCAATTAATAATCAATCGCAAGCAATTTTTTTAGATTGGAATGCGAACTCATTTTTTTCACATTGATTGCCACAATTGATGTAGCGTCAGCGAAATATTATTGTTTATGTATATAATACATATTGTGAAACTGAAGTTTTGCTTATATTTTTAAACAAGTATCAAATATTAGGTACTTTTATAATTAAAATATTTATTTCATATTAAAATTATGTACTGAAAGATATCTTTTGAGTATTGTGACTAAACGCGACGGTTGTGGGTTCGATACCCACCCAAGAGACTGATTTTTTAAATTATTTTCACTGGCTCTCGTAATAAGGCAAAGCGCGGCGTTGTGATACGCCACTCAACACGTTATGCCCTACAATTCGGCGGAAAATTGGTAACGGGAGTGTCTCTATAGGAACGGAATGTCTTACCACTAGTTCTAGTTTAGTAGACACCAGGTTCTTCTGGTCATAAATAAAGATAAGATGTCCCTTAGCAATATTTAATTTGATTGCTCAAAGCCAGTAATAAGGTACAAACCAATTAATTCTACACATGACATACTTTTTCAATCATTTTTTTTCATATTTCTACATAAAAATAGTTATTTCTAGTAATATTACGAAATTATAATCTTAGTTAATTTGCACATTTACTTTAAACACTTATTTCCTTCATATAAACAACGTCCGGTTGAGAAATAACCACTCGGTGAGCTGAGATCATTTAGATTATCATGTTTAGCAGTCAGTCCCTAAACTAGGGTAGGGACTGACTGACAAACGAACCTACGGCTTCGCCTTTATGATCAAATGGATAATACAAATATTTGATATGACACATGAGTCATGACACATTCTAAGTGCGAGTGGTCACTATGACACAGGTACAGTTGGATACATAGAAACGATTAAAGTCAATAAGATCCAACATAAAAAGAGTATTTGATCCACTAGTTACTGAGATCAGCGCGATTAACCAAACAAACTCTTCAATTCTATAGTATATAGAAATATATATATGTATATATGTTTACAATTTATTTTAATATATTATTTTGCTTTAGCTATTGGCACGTTTGTTACTGAATGTGGCAGATACGTGGAGGTCGCGTATTCGAAATCAACCAAAGCAAAATATAATCGATTTTATTTAAATAAATTACTAAGTAAAGTTATAGATCATGTTTATTCAATAATTCATTATTATAATTGTAGATTATTTTAAATCTAAATTATATTTAATTATATTATTTTAACTTCACGCTGTATCCCGCACATGCATATGCATCGCCGCGAAAAAAGATTTTTTTTAAATATATTTTTTTATTCCACCGACTGGGAAGCAAACCCACAACCGTCGCGTGAAAAAGATTACTATTTTAATACTATTACAAAACACCTCACTTGAGCCATAAAAAACGTAATACAAATGTATACAATTTTTTGGGTCACAAGCTATGAACACAATTGTATGGTTAGCAGAAAAAACCTTCTAATTTATGGAAATATTAATTTTAGAACAAAAAAAACATATCGTTTAATAAATTTTAAATATGTACGAGTAGGTATGTACATAAAAACCGTTACTGCGAAGTTATATTTTGTTTTATCGATTGATAGTGAAAGTGTATTCAAATCAGATATACACTTACATATGTATGTACTCGTATGTGCCGTTGTTTTTTTTTAATTTTTTGATGTATACATCAATCAATCATTCTACATATAGTTATTTACGAAAATTTAAGTATGTTTATCATTTGTATCATCATCGAAGCTCCGTATATTTTAAGATCAGAGCCATGTGTGAATTGTTCAAAAATAGTTACATTCTTCATATCTATTACAAGCTTTTGCATGCGACTTCGCCCGCGCAGTTACGTGTAAGTAAGTGAAGAATAATCAATCTCTCACTGACTATTATAAGGTCATTACCTGTGTCTGATAGTACTACTCCTCTCCTTCGTGACAATGTTGGGATGGACGGTGGTCGTTGAACACGTTGGTTAGGGTAATATAGTTGTTTTTTTAATACCTTTATTGCTTCATCATATTTTTTCTGACTGAGTAAGACTCCATACTCTCTCTAGGCCTCTCATAGGCCATCACGCACAGTCGCACGTCTCACTATAACTCGATGATTTAGCCCCGATTCTCGTACTAGCAGTGAGCTCCGCAACTCAACACTCATTGAGGCGTGAGAATTCAGCTGAAAGTGGGGAACGGATGTATCTTAATGGATACGGAGGGACTTTACTCTAGGTTCCCGAGTCACCTCTGCCTATCCTGCAGTGTGCAAGATACAGCGTGAAGGACAAAGGGATTTAAACGAATCCTCTCCAAGAATTTAAATAATTTAATGAAACCTTTATTTGTTTACCTTGCACTTAACCCTCACAAAAAATGACACTTTCATTGTTTCTTTTTTTATGAAATTGTATTTGTTTTGTACATCCGCAGTATTGTATTACATTATATTACTAATAAAGAGCATTTAAAAACTATAAAAACATGTATTAAAAAAATCAAGGCGTCACAAAAATTTGACAAAAATATTATTGACAATTTTTATTTTCATTTTACATAAATTGTTTAATTTAATTTAATATATTTTATAATTTGTATTACGATAATATAAACAATTTTAGGTACGTTAGATATTAATTTTAAAAACCTGATAGCTTCTAACCTGTTTAGCTTATATATCAGAATACAATAAAGGCTACAATTTATATAAGCATTTTGTATAATTTGGTTATAATATAAGAACAAGTTTAAGCGGGCGAAGCCGCGTCTGCGTTGCTAGTATATTTATATGTAGGTAAGTACTTATGTACAATTAAAGTCCTCCGTATTAGGTTCCAGTCTAGATTCTAGACTTATTTTGCTCTGACACTAACCAGTATGATCTTGACCCAGTGAGTTGATTATTTAACTTTGCCTTATACTAAGTGCTTGGAAAGGTTAATCAATTAATACATTTATATATATCGTCGGACTGAATTATTTTGTTTTCTCAGCAATGGTAATACAAAACACGGCGTTCAGTTCCGCCACTGAACACGTACCTAATGTTTTGAATTTGAGAGGGAAAGGGAGAACTCACTTTCTACCTCAATAGATGCGAAATTCATTTTCTTAATGAAAGCTTTCCTCAGAGAAGAGAGTGAAAAGACATTGCGTGAAATCATTACATGAAATTTCCAATAACAAACTAACTACAAGAGTAAATAGAATATCATAAATGTTATATAACATCTAAAATTGACAGTAACTTCAAATAGGAGTTGGTCACGCACCGCCCGCGCCGCCCGCCTTGACACTATACACTACAGAGATAAACAATTATCAAAAAAACAATATGCTAATTTAGAATCGATTATCGGATTCCGTCGGTTTTCATACTGTAGAAGAAATTGTTGTCTTGGACACGCAATGTCTCAATTTAGGGCGTAGTGCCCAGCGTTGAGTTTCGCAACTTTGCTTACGTCCGGTAAAATAGAGTGCGGCGTTGAGTTCCACCAGTAGGCATAAAGTGGGTATAGGAGTGACACTAGGTTTATCTTATTGCCGGTCGTGGCGTAGGGTCTGTAAACTCATTCGAGGGCTCGAGTCTGTAAACACACTCGAGGACTTTGAATATCCAAGAATATTTTTATTTCTTTATTCTGGTAACGAAGTAAAGCACAGCTGGTAGTCCCGCCACTCAACACGCAGTACTATGAAAATTCGGCGGAAGTGGGGCACGTAACGAAGTCTTAACACTAGTTTCCCAGGTTCCCTCTGCATACACTGCTATAAAAAATAACGTATCAAATTTTCTTGGTACGATTAAATCGCTCTGGTACGACAAACACGGCGTTGTTTTACGTCATTCAATATATCTAAAAATCACCAACACTAGGTTTTATCCTACCCTGCTACGAGTATACGCAAGTCGACGCTCTTCATTATTCTAAGCACGTACTGGTATTTTTTTCGATATTTTCCCATTTATCATTAATAGGAATTACCATATTACTTTTACCTGCGATTTCACCACCGTGGTGAAATGGAAATAACTTAACATTGTGTATGACACATGACACATTCTATGTGGCCAAGATAACTCTGACTGCAGGTGCAGTCGATTACATTGAAACAGTTAACGTATTCATTTCGAACCAATAGTTCCTGAGATTAGCGCGTACAACCAAACGAACTCTTTAGCTTTATAATATTAGTATAGATAGGAATTTCCATAAGTATACTATTCAGTCATTAGGTATATTGCTTCTTACGAACCAAGGTTCGTAACAGCGATGCCATATTAGGAGCAATGCTATTCAATGAAATTTGCATCATCATAGAAAATTATTACACATATTAGTATGTATTCTTTATCCTGTTATGAGTCCCGCCTTAGACGTCGGCCCTTGGGCCCACTTGGAAAGTAAAACATATAATACACTAGCGACTCGTGTGCGGCTTCGCTCGCTTATACTTATATTATATACTTATATTAAAGCCAAATTATACAAAATGCTTACATAAATTGTGTATAAACTTTCATGGCACCAAAATGTGGCATTGAGCTTAGTATGAAATTGAAATGCAAATGAAAAATACTTAATTTATTTTAAATCGGAGGAAAGTGGAGAGCGGAGTGTCTTAACACTAGGTTTCTTTTACCTACCCTACTATATGCGGGTTACAGCGTGAAGCTGAAAAAAATGAAAATTCATGTAATTTTCATAAAACTCGAGTCAGTAAATGGTATATTATTAACGGCAGTGAGACTTACTCTTGGCGTGACTATTTTATTTTGAGGTTACGTCAAGGACTCGCTCGTCTCTGTGTAAAATTATATAATAGCAAATGAATATCTGCTATCTATTTCTATACCTACTAATATTATAAAGATGAGGAATTTGTTTGTTTGAATGCGCTAGTCTCAGGAACTACAGATTTTTAAGGAGAAATTTAAGGAGGTATATTGCATCATGTTGATCGATTCCTTGTAACCCACCGTACTTGACCCACTGGTGAGAGTCACCTCGAGAACTTAGAATGTGGCATGTGTTATACACAAGTCTTACTACTTACAAAGTGGGGTACGGAAATATCTTAACGCTGCGTTGACTCTACCTACCGGGAGCCTACCGGGAACCGGAACAATTAAGAATCGAACCCACAACGGCCTCTACGGAATCAATATGTCAAGGGTCATAAAGTCCATGCAAGCGAAACCATAATCCATAACTAGTGAATAACATAAACAAATAAGAAAAAAAATATCTAAAATGACACCTCTTTCGGCCAAATCTGACGCAACGGTAAGGAAATAAGGTTCTGTATGTCACTGGGTGGAGTTACATAAGACTACGACATAAGCGAGTGTTAGCTAGGCCTGAGATATGTTCATGAGGTATTAGTTACAGATATCATTTTTTTTAGTTTCACGCTGTATCCCGCACCTGGGTACCTAGTGTTAAGACATTCGTTTCCCATTAAGACACCGTTTTCTTTTTCCTCCGAATTTTGAAGGCATTCCTCGAGAGGGAATTGAGCCCACTCTCTTATAGTCTCACGCTGATACCTCAGTGCTACGACGGCCTCTATGGGTCAAATAATTCTAATAAAAAATATCCAAGGAGTCTATGTCATATACCTAAACAAAATTATTCTAATAACACTCACGACGGTGGCTCACGGTTCGATTTCCACTCAGAAGAGGTTGAATTATTTTTAATTCGCCGCTCTGGTAAAAAAATTTACGCGGCGTTGAGCACCGCCACTCAACACGCAATGTGTAAAGAAGGGAGGAAGGTAACTGAGGAACGAAGTGACTTAACACAACTTAGATTCTCTCTGTTAGCCTTGCGGGATACAGCGTGTATCAATTTCTTAAAATTATTATTTTGTGTAAAGTATCAATAGAATCTGCGACTTACGACACACAAGTCACTAACTAATAAACAAGTTATCACTGTGCCACTAATGCTATAATATTTCGGCATTATCATTTTAAGGTCATTGCCGTTTTATTTTATTTAGAAATCTAGTTTTTAGAAAAATATTTTAGATATAAAATGACTGAATGATATATACAAAAAAAATAGATAAAACCATAGTAGCGTTCCTACTTTTTATTAAATCGTGGTTTCGATTCCCAGTTGAGGTAAAAAAATATTTTTACATTAATTTAGTTTTTTAATATTTTAGCTTTTTTGATCTGTTACTATTAGGGGCCCGTACTAAGATCGCGTAGATATAAATAAAAAGATAGATAGAGGAGCAACAAAGTAATCCTATAAGGGTTTTGTTTTTTCATTCGAGGTACGGTACCCTAAAAATAGACAAAGCCATTGTATATGGTTAGCACAAAATAAGAACCTTTATTAATGAACTTTGTATTAACTTCACGCTGTATCCCGCACATAGAAGGGTGGTTAAAGCCTTTAAAACACTTTCATCCCCACTTTTCACCGAATTCTGGAAGCATTGCGTGTTTCGTGGCGGAAGTCAAGGCCGCTTTTTGCCTCGTGACCGTCTCACGCTTGTAGCGTCCTAGCGTAGGGGGCTAGGACTGGTTTCAAATGTAATATAAAAATCCATGTTAGCTTTTTTCGATAACAATAAAATAAATAACAGTATATTATAATGAATGAAAGTGTAAAGAATAAAGATGATTCTTAAAATTTGGGTCTCGCTTTTACATATTTAGAGTATTAATATGCTAAATATTCGGCGCAATAGAGAGTGACTGTAAAAGCGACGGTTGTCGATTCGATTCCGACTCGGGGGAATTATTTTCATTTTCCCGTTCTAGTAACAAGACAAAAACGGCGTGGAGTTCCTGCCACTCAAAACGTAATGTTTCCAAAAACGTTGGGGGAGGTTGTCGTGGCACAGGGACTACTATTGTAAAAGCGACGGCTGCGACGGTTGTGAGTTCGATTCCCACTCGGGGGAATGAGATATGTAATATTTTCTCGCTCTGGTAACTAAGCACAAAGAGCGGCGTTGGTTCTGTAACTCAACACAAGACGCAATGCCTCGGCATTTCGGTGGAACGTGAAGAACAGAATTGTTTTAATGAGAATAGAGTGTTTTAACACTAGGTTCCCTTTGCCTATCCTGCTATGCGTGGGGTTTAATGTGAAGCTTTAAAAAAAAATGTAATAGTACAGGTTAAAAAAAACGAGAAAGTTAAATTTCCCGAAATTGCGGGACGGGAAAAATCAGTATTTTTTCCTTCATAGTCCACGCAGACGAAGTGGCAGGCTGTAACATGTTATTTATTAAAAAGTTTATTTTGTACAAATGTATGCGCCATCACGAACTGAGCTTGCTATAAAATATTAGTTACATATAAATTGTGAAATTATAAATATTCAATAGTTCGTAATAAAATGTTGTACAATATCTAGCTGTTCGTTCGTTCGTTCTTCAATCAGGACAGAGTAGACGGAGTGAACCTAGAGTTAAGACACTCCGTTCCCCACGCACCGCCTTAAGCGTGAAGTGGCAAATTCCAACGCGCGCTTTGTCTTGTTTGTGTTGTTTGAATAAAAAAATAAACTAGTTAGGTATGTTTTTATTTCACATATCGCCATACATTAGCTTGACACCGACTTCAAAATTATAAAATCTTTGTAAAATTATTTTTCACTTTTTAGTCGTTGGTAGAAGTCGGTTTTTCTTTTTGTTAAAAATTAATTTATGTATGAAATAAACTACAATAATAAGTTTGTAATGCAGCAGAAACGATGCATATATTCTTTGATTCCGTTTACTTAGAAGCTTGACTATTTCTGTAGCTCTGAATATTCAATATTAATTTCAGATGGAAACATCCCCGCGATCTCGAACAAAGTGATTCTATAAGGGTTCTGTTATTTCCTTTTGAGGTATGGAACCCTAAAAGAATAAAATACGTCATTTTTTGACTATATCTACTAACATAATAAAGCTGAAGAATTTTTGTTTAATTCAAAGCTAATCTCAGGAACTACTACTTCAAATTAAATAAGTTTTCTTGTGATGGATAGTCCACTTATCGAGGAAGGCTATAGCCTACATAATATTAATCGTCTCGATGTAACCCGCTGTACCTGCGGTTAGAGTTAGCCCGCACTTAGCCTGTGTCAGTGTCATGTGTCATACGCAACGAGTAGTTTCCATTAGGCCACACGAGCAGAACCGCGGGTAAAAGATGGTATATCAGACTCAATGTATAAACCTTTAGATGTTGCAACTGACCGGTTGACTTTCCCTTTCTAGATTCATTCGAAGTAGTTTTTGTTGCTGTTATTTTAGCAGGTGTTTTAGATTGAATTGACATTTTTGCGATCACTAAGTTAGAGAATTAAGTGATTAGTCACTCCGTTTCTCTCTATTCACCTAAATAAAGATGATGAAGAAATGGCGGTGTTTAGCATCGTGCTTTGTAGGCAGGTTTTCCAGGCAGGGCAAAAACAAGGTAGGCAAAAGGAACCTGGAGACATAGTATTAAGACTCTATCCACATTAAATCACTTCCGTTCCCCCGTTTCCCCCGACGAATTTTGAAGGAATCGTGTGTTGAATGTCGGGCGTTACGGTACATAAGTATATGTATGTACTCGTATATAAGATTAGTTGTTTAATTGACTTATAATCGAACCCATTTACTCTGATCGTGTATTTACTGTGAATGAGGTCACAATCACAGCTCATGGCATTCAAGATGATGGGTGTGCATGACCTCCTCGCTTCAGGGAGCACGTTAAACTATTGTCAATTCACCATAGTTTTTACCATAAGATGGCTGTATAATAATGTAACCACAAGGTTTTGGTTTGGATTTTTAGATGGTTGCTGTGGTTAGACACATTATTTTTATTTTTTTTCTAGCTTCACGCTGTTTCCCGAACATAGGAGAGTAGGCAGAGGGAACCTAAGATTGTGTTTTTAGGTATTGCGTGTTGAGTGGCGGAACTCAACTCCGTGTTTTGGCTCGTTAGCAAAGCGATGAAATAAATAAATGAAATATATTATTTCTTCAAATAACGAAAGCGTGTTAAATTTTTAGAGGCTACCGGGGGGCAATGGTACAGCGTTTGACGGTAAAAGCGACGATTGTGCGTTCGATTTCCAAACGGTGGACCTGTACACTTGTAGTATCAAGACAGCGCGGCGTTGAGTTCCGCCACTGAACACAATGCCTCGAAAGTTGTCGCAACTAAGGCAGAAAATAGTGTCTTAAAAGTTTCTTTAATTTCCGGTATTAAAGCATAGAGTTTTAGCCCAAAAATTAAATGCCTCGACAGGATAGGCGTAGTCCCGTTTTTCACGGATTATTCCACGTGCACGTGCAAAATATTTTTTATATGCTTTAAGCTTTGAATAAATACAAATAAGTATATTCGTAAGTTATATAGGTACTCTAAAGACTTAACTGCCTTACAGGGTAGAACAAAATAATATCGTCTAAGTATACTTGTGACGTTATTCTATTAAAAACATTTTATGTTCATTTCTATTATGTATTATTAATAAAGGGATTAATAATGAATGAAATACAGATTTTTTAATTTATGTCCCATTTGAAAATCCCGCATTTCACAGAGATAAAATCTAGCAACGCTGATAGCAAGTCACTCCGGTCTCCGCATTCTGCAAAAGTTGTGCCTAAATAAATTTATTATTTATGAAATTTATTATTTATAAAATATTTTTTTTAATAAATATAAATTAAGAATATAAAAATACATTTAAGTTTAAAACCAATATTTTTATTTGTTTTTTTTATTTGTGCTTAACGAACCAATCGAATAATTTTCTGCATAAATAAAAAACGAACTCCGGAAATCTGTACGAAATGTCTATAACTATTATTGACTTTTTTTAGGCCAATTTACACTTTAATATATTTTGAGATAAATTGTTAATTATTCAAGGCAAAGTGCAGAGTTGAGTTACCATTTAACCCGCAATTACTTGAAAATCGGGTGTCAAGTGGGATGCGGGATGTCTTAATACTAGCATTTCTTTGCCTTTCCCGTATATAGCAGAGTGCCATGTGCAGGATACGGCGTGAAAGAAACAAAAATTCAATCTAAATCATAAAAAAGACAAAATCTTTCGAGCTTACGACAAAAGTGCAGTTATCTTTAACCGTTAAGTTAAAAAGCCAAAACGTTTAAGCACTTTAAAGTTTTTTATCTAACTATCATTTGCACGCGACGTTGCGTGAAATATTATACAGGGTGGAAGAGGCTGCGCTTCTTTTACTGAAACTACATATAGGGTAAAATATTTCAAACCCAGAATTAAAAAAAATAATCAAGGTACCTCAACGGTTTAGACGTAGGATTTTTTTTTCATTTCACGATTTTTATCCATACCTGTATTTCGAGTCACGCACACATACGTATGCGACGTTGCCGCTTTGACAGGTAAGTGTGTGCGTGCCTATGTTATACTTTACAAATGGCGTTTTATTTTAAAACGATAATTTTATTATTTATTTTGTTTGAAAAAAAAACTTTTTCATTTTCGAGAATTATTTTTTTTCCGAATTATATTAGGCTTTTATAGAGTAGTTAAAACTGTGGTTTCATTTAAAGTGGCGCTGACAATTCCACCCTGTATATAAAATTGCCGTGGAGTAGTTAAGAAGAACGTGGCTGAATGATAGGTCGTGGGTTCGATTCCCAATGGGAAAAATGTTTTATTATTTTAAATTATAGATTAGCGTAGTAGGGAGGCAGATAGAATCAAATATTGATCACACTCATAAGAGTGTGGTAAATGTATAAACATTTCTCCCGAATTCGTCACCATAAATGTTTAGTAGAGATTCTCAATTCTCTATGCTTTGTCTTATCAGAGAACTTAGAATAATTCAGTCTCTCGATTTCACTATTTCACAGAATTTAGATACTTAATAGTAAATTAGTGTATTTAATAGTAAAGTTTAATAGTTTACTTAAATAGATATTTGCTGAATGCGGAACTCAACACCGCATTCCGCTTTGATAAAATCTCTTTTTACTTCACATAAAGAGCGAAGGTGATACCTACGTGAAAATAAAAAAAACGTAATTCTTAATTAACGTAATAAGCCACCTATAAACAGTAGTAACAAAATTTTATCGTTTTTTAAAACTACTATAAAACTATATTAAAAATGCATACATTATATATTGGCATTATTCGTTTATTTTTTATCTGTGAATTGCACAAAAATATGTCTAGTGGCCGTTTAATTATCCGTCACCGAAATGTCAAACGTTTGACATTTAAATAGAGCAATAAACGTTTGTTTCAGTTCTTTTTTTGGGTATTTTGAGGAAGACATGCTACGATCGAAGGACGTACAGCCTAAAAAGGTTCCTCATATTATTTTTTTCATTTTAATTCTTTTATAGATACAACTCTTCCGTTGAAGCAATTGACAGACAATGCACAAAGACTGAAACAGAAACTACTAGACTTAAAAACGTTAAAACTTGACATATAGGTAGGTTATAGAGTGTAGGGGAGTACGACGAGAGGAGAGCTTAAAGTTCCGGGCGACGAGTAGTAAAAAGCTATATGCTAATAAATAGTTATTCATTATATTATGTTTATAGTCCCAAAATAATTAAATATATTATAAAAAAAATGTTTATTCAGTTCAATAATGTTTAGTACTTTTTTATTAGCATAATAAACCTTGTAAAAGCTGTTTTAAGAGCAATAAAAGTAAATAGGCACAGCTACTGTGTCGCTGATCGTAGTGCTCTAGGCTCTAGGTTTATATATACGCAATACCAGCCACGACGGCTTCGATCCCAAAAGATATTAATATTTCACACTTTATCCTACTATATATGAAAACTAATTTTTATTTGGGGCCAATAGTGGCGCAGGGGGCATAAGCGTGCGACTATAAACGCGACAAGTTGTGGGTTCGAATCCCACTCGAATAAATGAAGTTAAGCTCTATCGCTTAAATGCATACGGCGGCATTTGGGGAATGAAGGTGTGTTAATGGGAAAGGATTATCTTAACTCTAGGTTCCCAGGTTCCCTCTGCCTATTCTGCTAGGTGCGGGAAACAGCGTGAAGCTAAAAAAATATGTTTTTTTTTTATTTTAATATCATAAGTGTGAAAGTTTCTGAGGATGGATGTTTGTTCTACTTTTACACAAAAACTACTGAACAGAATTAGATGAAACTTTAGAAGTAATTTACCTCATACATCTGAATAACTCATAACAATTTTTCCCAATTCATCTCGCATACGGCAGGGTAGGCAGAGGGAACCTAGTGTTAAGACACTCCGTTCCTCGCTACAATTAATGTTAAGGTTTGATGTAATTTGGTAATAATATAATAATAAGTTTAACGGGAAGTCGATAGTAAATTAGTAATTTATAAAGACGTGCTCGGGCACACTACGAGCTGTCACACTTGTAGCGTTGGTGTAGAAAAGCGTGTTTTATTGTTTTTTTTTTTAAATATACATTTTTATTTAACATCTATTCAAAATACATTAGCCTCCTTCTTCAAAAATAGTCAAATAAATATGTATAACTGTTAAAATTGTTCAGAGTTTTTGTCAGACAGTGAGAAAGAATTCGTCGAGTGAATGGTAACTTTCACTAAAGCACTTTAAATGTTAACTACAGACATTTCTAATGTTAAATAGTGTAGAATTACTCTTAGAGAATGTTAGGTTCGATTCTTGGTTGCGTTGGGATGTTTTTTATGTTCGTATTTTTTTATCGATTTTGATATTTTGATTTCCTCGCTTTAGTAAAGAGACAAAGCGCGGTCTTCACTCATCACGCAATGTTTCCTGAATTCGGCGGAAAGTGTTGAATGGAAATACTTAAATGGGAACGGAGTGTCTTAACACTAGGTTCCCATGTTCCCAGTGCCTGCTATATGCGGGATACAGCGAAAGCTGAAAAAAATATATAAAACTTTGGATGAACGCGCTCATTTAGAAAACAACTAGTACTATTTTTTTTCTGTCGGATAGTCCATTTATCGTTATAGATGTCACGCACAACACTCTCTAGTTGTAATGTACCATTTCGATTGTATTTATTCATCTAAATTGGTTTCGTCTAATAACATTATAATTTTATACACATCCACTCCTTATATTGGAATTTAAAATTTCTGCCAATTTTATAAACCAGTTACTTAATAGGTAAACTTTATCGGATAAAATGTTTTAAAAATTTATAACCTTTTTGTTTATGCACTGATTGAAAAAAACTTGAGTGAAATTTGCATAAATAAAAGTGAAACGTGAAACTGAAACATAGTGAAACTGAATTTGAATCAGTCATATTGTTTTTGAAATTGGATTGTACAAACACACAGACAAACCAATAATGTCTTTGGTCTTATTACATTGATAAATTCTGCCAATAATACATTTCTCATATATCTCCCATATATATCTTCCATGTACAGACGGCGGTCAGTAACAGTTTTCTTATATGTATAAATATGTAATAGATCTTTTGAGGCTAGTCACGGCGCAGGCCCACAAGCGCGTGACTGTAAGCGCTACAGGCTGTGGCTTCGATTTCCACTCAATGGAAATGAAATATTTAATTTTATCATTTTCTTCTCTCTGGAGTCGAGGCACAATGGGTCGTTGAGTTCCGCCATGTAACACATCTCTCCTGTCTCCGTCTCCGAGCAAGTCATAAGATCTATTCATACACTCTCACACGGTTTTATAACATCGAATGTGAAATATGCAGTTATATAACATACTTCTTATTTCGTAACAGACATTTCTAAATTGTCCATAACTAAAATTATATTTGCCAACTTTAATATAAATTGGGTTAATAGCTAATGATTTGTGACAATTTTTTGAAAATATTCATTTTTTTAATAGTTTTTTTTTAGTAAATGTAAAGCACTGGTAGTGGGTTCGATTGCGACTCGAGGGAATTATGTATTTTTTTCGCTGTAGTAAGTCAAAGCGCGACGTTGAGTTCCTTTACTGACCACATATTGTTTTGAACGAGGATGGAAAATGCCTGCTAAAATTATGTTGGCAACTTTGATATAAATTAAGGTAATAGCTGGTGATAAGTTATATTTGCTTAAAAAATATTTTTTTTTAATACCTTTTTTCTTCTTTATCTATAACGCGAAGTGTGTGGGTTCAATCGGGGTATGGCCCCGGACCATGCAGCTGAAAGTTAGTATACTTCTATAGGTACATATGTTTGGGAACATATAAAAAATTGTCTATTATTTAATCGAGTATTAATGATGTTACTGTGATTATTGTCACCGGATTTAGCTATATAGTTCGTGAAGTTTTTACACTTACATATGATAAAACAGTAGCAAAAACAGCTTTTCGCTTTTTCCCGCATATAGCAGGAGGCGGATGGAACCTAGTGCTAAGACTCTTCGATCCTCACGCTTTGCCCCTATTTTCTTCCTTAACTACACAACTAATGCCTTTATATACCTTATATATACACATATATAAAAATAGCAATTTAGTTTCAGATAATTTAGGATGAGTGATTGGTAAGAGTTAGTTAAGTAGACTAAATTAGTTAAAAATCGAACCTAGGACCTACGAGACTACGAAGTATAACACAAACCCATCTGCTCTGCTAACATTTTATTTAAAAAAGATATAATTTGTGCTATTAACTTAATTGTTATTACTTTTAATGGTAATTAAATCATAATAAAAGTCTATGATGTAAATGATAAAATTAATGGCCGTGTTAAAACAGCTCAAGTGTTAGTTGCGGGTTCCATTTATTTTTATTTAATATAAATAAAAATATAATATTTAATTTTCATGCTGTATCCCGAATATAGCAGGATAGCCGCAAAGAATCTAGTGTTAAGACACTCCGTTTCTCACGCACCACCCAGTTTCCACAGTCGTATTAGCGGAACTCAATGCCGCACTGTTTCGTTAACAGAGAAAGAAAATTTTTGCAAATGGGAATCGAATTCTGCTGTTTTTTAAGTACATTGTCTGTTAAGTGATAATATATAATTTTTAAAACAAATATAAAGAAAATTATACCGGTAGAAAAATATAAGGTTGCAATTAATACATTTAATACATAAAATTCATTCAGCTTCACGCGGTATCCTGCATATAGCAGGGCAAGCAGAGGGGAACTAATGTCTTAATTGAATAATTTTTTCCCCGAATTCGACACATAGCGCGACCTGTTTTGCCAGAGTTGTTAAATGGAAATAATTCAATATTCTGGATCTCAACGCTGCGCTTTCTTTTAGCAGTGAATGGAAACAGAAAATGATTAAATATAGGCATTCCCTCGAGTGAGAATCGAATCCACAACCGTCGCGCTTAACGCCTGACGCTGTACTATTGCGACATGATATCTAAGTACATAACTTAACATATTACTAAATATTTTATACTAAGAAAAAAACTATAAAACAAAAATCTAAGTGAAGTCCTTGGCCAAGATAACGAATCAATATTACGAGATGTTATAACTAATTGCGTTGCGTATGCGACTATTATAACGGTTGGAACAGGTTCGTTTTTTAAAATTGGTGAAAAGAGGAGAATAGAGTGGCTTGACATTATGTTCCCTCTGCCTTTCCTTCTAATACTATGCGGAATAAGTTAAGAACTTATAAATCTATTTTCTCTATACGTACTCGTATATAAAATTCTTTTATTACTGAGTAACTGACAGACAACCACTGACAAAACAAAGCGGCGTAGAACGCTGAAATTTGGCGTGTCCTTGGAGAGTGTAGGGGAGCACCACGAGAGAATTCCTCAAAATTCCCACGGGGATGGGAACAAACGAACGAATATTTTCAATCTTAAATAAGTCTAGATAAGTATTTAAAATGTATTAGTATTATAGGTGAAGGCTGCCAATTCGATTACCGCTAAAGCATTGTTTGTTTTGAACATACTATTTGTTGTTTGGTTAAACAAAAGCAATATACGAGTATGTATAGATCGAAGCCGTCTGACTGTAAATGGGGTCGATTTCCACTCAGGAAAGTTCTTTTCATTTCCTAGCTCGTGTAAGTCTGAAATGTCAATGTCAATGTCTGGGTGGAGAGTGGGAAATGGAGTGTTTTAGCGCTAGGTTCTCTTTGTCTACGCAGCTATCCAGGATGCAACGTGAAGTTACAAAAATGATAGCAGAATGTACTATATATTATAAGTGTAATAAAAAAAATGGATTACTATTAATAAAACAATAATACTTTTTGTATTTATCCATATCCTGCATATTTTGAGTTAAGATACTCCGTTCTAGACCTTCCGCTCAATTTCAAGACATCGCGTACCGATGGCGGAACCCAACGACGCACTCTATCTTATCAGAGCGGGAAAATCACAAAAATAATAAGATAATCATCCCCCCAGTGTGATCTATTATTGAATCGAACCTGCAGACCAGCAGACCAGCAGTTCCACTCCACTGCAATAGCGTTAAGTATATAAGTATGTATGTATACTATAATGCATGTAATATTTACACAGTAATCTGGTCAAGGTGTCAGATTGTCTGTTGATGGGTTTTTTACTGATTTTACGTAACCCTGGCTTGTGTACGTGATAATTTATATTTATATCTTAAATATGTTCTAACTGTGAACGCCACAGTTGTGGATTCGATTCCCACTCGAGGAAGTGAAATTTTCATTTCTTCGCTCTGGTAACGAGGCAAAGCGCGGCGTTAAGTTCCGCCATTCAACACGCCTCAAGAATTCGGCTTAAAGTGGGGAGGGGAGTGTCTGCCTTGTACTGTACTACCCTGCTACATGGGGAATACAGGGTGGAGCTTAAAAAAATTAGATTGGGTTGAAGACAGACGATCTGGCACTGGCACTATAGTGTGACTCCTCCCTAATACAGCATACATCTAGGTTAAGTAGACCAAAATGTGGTCAAGTTATAACTGCATTTAGATTGCTGGTTCACAAATGACATTAAAGTTGAATGACTTTGAAATCTCTTATTGTAAGAACTAAAAAGCAATTGCTATTGAGGCCACCGCGAACTGGCACAGTGTCAATATACGAATGTAATGACGGTGGTTGTAAGTTCCACTCAGGGGGAATGATCATAATAAATAAATCAATTCCACATTCTGGCAAACAATTTGTCATTTGTTTTATATAATTGTTACTTATTTTTATTTGACAACGATGGCTAAGCTAAAGTGCAGTTAAAAGCAAATAAACAAACCAGCCAAGTGCGAGTTGGACTTGCGCATAAAAGATCTCTTCGACTCGATCGACTCTTATGTATAGCTCTTAAATATTTATTTTATTCTGTTTTTTAGTAGTTGTTCTTATAGCGGCAACAGAAATACGTCATGTGTAAAAAAAGTCAACTAACTATCACCATTTATGAGATACTGCCTCGTGACAGACGGATAGATAGACAACGTGGCCTTAGTAATAAGGTCCCGTTTTACCCTTTAGGTGCGGAACCCTAAAAAATATGTTCAAACGTCACTGGAACTTGTTACAACCGTTATGAGATCACAATTTGACACCGTAATTACAGTACCTACTGCGTCTAATCATTAACTGTATTCTTTTCCGCCCAAATAAGATATGCTCTGTTTATTTTATAAAAGCAACTTTCCTAAAAGATTATCATTTTAAGAAACATTGATATACGGATTAAATATATATTTATCTAAAGTTATTGCTTTTAAGCTTTTTGTGCCACTAAGCCTTCTAAGTTCGCCACTAAACTAACTACAAGAATTTAAAGTACCAGTAAAAACAATAAATAGATAGACAAATGGCGGCACTAAGTATGTACCGCTCAACACGCAACGCAGTGTTGCGAATTCCGGTAGTAAACGGAGAACAGAGTGTCTTAAGAACCCAGGTTCTTTCCATTATCCTTGCTATATGTGTAAAACTTAAACAAACTTACTAATTTATATAAATTAGTGGATATTTTACATGAATGTTAAGCATTTTTCTCTTTTATTTTCAGAACAATAAAAATGGGGCACAAACAGTACTTGGCTGTGGGGCAGTCGGCGCGGAACAGGCTGTTCGGTTTGCCGAGTAAGAAGCCCGTACCACTGAGCATGATGATATCGCAACAAGGCAAATTAAACCATGGTGAGTCTTAACAACAGATACCTTACTTAATAGGAGTTGTTTTTGTTTGAAAATTCATGTTTTATTATTAAAATTAAGATTATTATTGGTTTTAAAAAAACCGTTCAAGTGCGAGTCAGACTCTCCCACCCAGGGTTCTGTACCAATTTCAAGATTGGCAATAAACAGAAAGTACAGCATATAAAACTCGACAAATTGAAGTTTACGGATGTATGCACTCACTTTGTATGAACTGAACTACAAGTATACGTTTGTGATGTTTTTTTTTTTGTGACCAAGGTACTATATTTATTCTTCCAAATCAATTTTACCCCCTTCAAAGTTTTCCCCGCCCTATAATAATTATGCAAGAATGATCGCATCTTGTGTTTGCATCGACTTAGAAGCTTATTTTTAGTGATCTAAAGGACTATAGACCTAAACATGGTATTTTAAAGATTTAAAATTAATACATATTAATTTCTGCTTTATACTCCCACCCGATCTTGAGATAAATGGTCTGGAAACAGGAATTCTGACAGACTCTATCGTCCGTCTATTAGCCTGTCAAGACCATTTTTCGAAGAACAAAAAGGTTATCCATAGTAGGATATATCCGCGTTTGAATTTTAAGGTATAGAATCCTAAAATAAAAAAAAATACCTTCAGTCCCTTGGAACGCTGAAAAAAACAATCAAAAGATAATGTCATTTATGCTCCATCATTGCCGCATATTTACCAGTTTGTTTTATATTTCTTTTATTAAAAACATTATATAATTCAAGTTAATTATTAATTACATTATTATTTACTTAATATTGTTAAATTCCTATACGTTTAATATTATTTATATTTGTTATAATAATTATACAAATTTTATAATTCAATTATAATTGTAATTTCCTAGTTGATATTGCGACATGTTTTTTATAGAATAAACAATTTTATTCATGAAATTCCGCCTTTCACGTTGTATCCCGCATAGTAAGATAAGCAGATGGAACCAGTGCTAAGACACTCCATTCCCCACGCACCGCCTAATTTTCGAGATATTATGGGTTGAATAGTGTAACTAAACGCTACGCTTTGTCCTTTTTGTATTTCATTTTTAAACTATTATTTTATACTTAGTGTGGAACAATACTTATTAAGAACCACGCTTGTCTAAATAATTCATTACCCCGATTAGAATCGAATCCACAACCGTCATGTCAACAATTACATAAAAAATAATAATAAAAGATGTATTAATTTCATTTAACTAAAAGTAAATTAAACAAAATTAAATATCAAATAAACAAGTTTAAATGTATAACAAACAAAAGAAAAAACCTCTCGACCTACTAAATGTAGGTACTTACTTACCTACGTATGAAATATTAACCGCGCGTGCAATTTTTGTGCAACTCCTCCATAATGAACGCTATTTTCGTAACTTATTTGTTTTGTGGTACAAAATGAAGTAAATAACCTGTTTAATTATTTAATTTACTCGATTTAATATGATAAATGTACACAAATATAAACCTAATTAATGCCAGAGCGAGGAACTGAAAATAAGTAATTCCTCCGCGTCAAAATCGAGCCCACAAATAAAAAAATCTAACCTACAACCATCGTACTAAATATTTTTTTACCTTCATTATTTTCTTATCTTCTTGTCTCTCGCATATAGCAGGATAGACAGAGGGAACCTAGTATTTGATCCATTCTCCACTTTCCACCTGGCATCGAGATAATGCATGTTGAGTGGCGGAACTCTACACCGTACCTACTTTATTTGATGAAAGAGTTTTTTTAAATTAAAATATTTCTTAAAAAAAATAAAAACTCGCTACGCTTATAACTTGCGCATATATTATCACGCGATTCATAAACATGCATTTTAAAGTCCACTATCATCATATTACGCTAGTTTTAGTGTTTCATCATTATGGTATAAATGATTAAAATATTTTTGCTAAAGTCCAATTAACCTATTAAAAAAATAAATAATTATTTTTAAAAGCTATACTGGCTTATATCTATGGCTTAATAATGTGTAAAAACAAAAAAAAAGACTATTTTTTGTTATTATTTAGTAATCATAAGTATTATTTAGCCTTACGCTGTATGACACACGTAGTATTAAGAGACTTGGTTCCTAAATTTCTGCCGAATTCTAGAGGCAGTGCCTGTTTGATGGCGGAACTCAACGCCGCGCTTTGCCTCGCCATAAGACCGATAAATTTAAAATATTAAATAATTCATTTCCTCGAACCCATAGCCGGTCGCCTTTACAGTCACATGTGAATGGTGGTGGCGCCTGCACCACGACTCACAGATATATTTTTATGATTTCTATAACCATAACCTATTGTGCCCAATTAAACCATTTAAATAATTTTTTCGAGCATCTCTCAAGCATCAAGATGGTAGAAAAAATATATTTTTTTAGGAATAATATAAAAATAATTATTAAATAACAATTATTAATTAAACGCTAAAACATATTATTGTTTCCTTAATGTGGGATAACAGTTTAAAAATATTAAAAATGGAGCAGAACCTTGAGTTAATACCAAATACATTCCTTTCCTCAAAGCATTTTTTTTATAAAAAAGGACTATTTAAGGTCCTTGTCGCCACGAGTAGGTAAGCTAGACATATAACAATGTAATAAAATAAAGTGCAGCGTTAAGTTCCACCACTCAGCACGCAATATAGTGGGGAACGGAGAGTTCTAACACTAATTCCTGAATTTCCTCTGCCTGACCTACTTATGCGGGATAAAGCGTGAAATGAACAAAAAGATACAATATATACTTCATAACAGCAGGTACTTAATAAATAGAAGTGTGTCAAGTAACATACTCCACCGGAAGACCGTGAATTGTCGAAAGCTGTGTAACCGCATTCTTATGGTTGGGATGAGCTCTAGTGATGTCTGAGGTTTTATATTATCGATATAATTATAATAATCATATTATATAGCAGGGTAGCCACAAGTGTCACTGGTACAATAAGTCTACATGTTTCATGTACTTTTAAGATCCCGGCGCAATAGGACAGCGTCACCCTGTATAAAAATCAAACGAATAGAAAAATATTATTAAAATTAACAAACAATATCTTCAAAAAATATATTTTCACGCCATTTCCTAGATAGCAGGGCAGGCAGAATAAACGAAAATCAAACCTCGAAAATATTATAATAATTTCTTGTTGTGTTGAAAAGGTTTGAAATAATCAATTAATAATTTTATATACCTACATAGTTTTAGTACCTACATTTTCTTGTACACATTTCCCTAAGTGGAAACCGAACCCACAACTATCCCTGGTAGTCTGTCCCTATTCGACAGAGATGAATTAAAAAAAAATGAACCGAAGACGATAATTTTTATACTCATGTATAGTTGTTCTCCTTAACATCACTATTTCTATCTTATGTCATCTTTCAAGATGACATTGACAGTTTCCGAGTTTTTTTTTCATAATTAAGTACCTTTTAAGGCTTGGTTTCCCTTTTTTAGAGTCAAGGTAATTTTGTAACCTAAATTACATAAAACTATAATTTAATGTAAAGCCCGATCCTCGATTGATAAAAAAGATGTCTTTTTAGATTCATGCTTCATCCTGCAAATACTCGTAGCAGGGTAGACTCGATACGGCCCTTTTTCTTCTAAGCAGAGCGAAAAAAATACTTCCCTGAGTGTAAATCGAACCCACAATCGTCGCGTACCGTTGGATCCTAGTTCAAGACATTTCAATATCCGCGTTCAGTACGAATTCGAGATATTTTGTGTTGAGTGGATTAAGTAGTTTCTTGGCATCTGTATATTATCATAATTTATGTATATTATCAACTTAATTTATATAACCTTGAAATTATTACTCTCGAATTGTTAATTTTTTATATAAATGTGACAAGTTCATGTTTTTGTCACCTTTAAAAATTTTGTTCTTTGTGTTTAAAACACAAATATTATAAAATTAATGTTCTTAATTTTAATTTATTTAAAGGACAGTGTGTGTTACGGTGCGGAACCCAACGATACGCTTTATTGAACTAAACTAAAAAACTAAAATATGTTTATAAAAACATCCCCAAGTCTCTCAGCTTTCTCTGCTTACCCTGCTATACGCAGGATACAGCGTGAAGCTACAAAAAAATAATGAAAATTAAATCCTGTTACATAAGTCTTATTTTTTTAGAATAGTTATGTCATTCACACATACATAATAGCTAAAATATGTCAATTTTATTGTATTAATACACGGAAGATTTTCCTTTCGACTCGCTAATTAATACAAACATGTTATTGTAATAAATGACTGGATCCTAGTTGAGAAATATATATTATACTTATATATGTATGTTTGTAAAACAAAATTTCATTAGATAAATGCCGAATTCCGATCTCCGAATTCCGATCTTCTCAACCGCAATTCGGCGGAAATTAGGCGGAAAATGAGAAATGGAAACGGCGGAAAGTGTGTGTCTTAAATTTTCTTACTCTGTAACGAGGCATAGAGTTCCGCCACTCAACACGCAATTTTATTCTGAATTCAGCGGGAAGTGGAGAACTGAAGTGTCTTAATGATAACGTGAACTGCTTCTTTCGTGTATTGATTGCGGTCGTGCATGCGTGTTGAACGAAGTGTCTTAACACTAGGTTCTATAATTTTTAGCTCAATACAATTGTAAGAGTCGAATTTGACTTATACAATTTTAAGCTCAATCGGAAATAGCATTATGGTTCAAATCTATTTGTAAGATTTAATTAAATTATTAAATTTGGTGTAGGTAAATATTTTAAATGGAATCATAGTCCCGAGCGAAAATTGAACCCGTAACCTCTTCATTTACAGTTATACAGTATTTTTCGTCGTTTTTTAAATCGCGCTGTATTCTGTATAGCCTGCTAGGCAGGCAGAGAGGATCGAATTTGTAAGACACTCCCACTCCGGTACCCACTCTCCGCTCAATTTTCAGCAGTGAAACTCAACGCCTCGAACGAAAAAATTCCTCCGAGTTAACAGTCTGATGATGTAGGTACCACTGCGCATTCGCGACATTCCGCACATTTATTTTAAAAGTATAAAAATAATAATATTAAATTGGAATTTGAACCCGCTACGATTAAATTCATATCTTCGCTTATCAAACAGATACGTCTTTCCGCTCATCTCGATATCGGAGAGGAAATCGGAAATTAAATTGATAATATTATTGTATTGGAGAGAGGCGTTTTATTGAACCTTGAACTTGGCACCGTTATCGGTATCCTGACGTTTGTACGTATGTATATTACAATAGGTGCAGTACGGTCTCGGAGTCGTGGCCGGTAAGAGATCCCCATCGGCGTTGTGTTTCGCCACTCAACCTAAAACGTTGCCCGGCGGAAAGTAGGATATTGAACCTTGCTCAGGAATCATTCTCTCTATTAGTGAAAACTGCATTAAAATCCGTTGCGTAGTATCTAAAAATTAGGTGTATATCGGTGGGTAGCGATTTTGTTTTATAAGTACTATAAAAAGACAACTTCAAATGCTGAGGTGTTTCCACATTTTAGTTAAACAAAACACAAGGGAAGCACTGCCGCACATTCTCTGACTGTAAACGTGACGGCTGTGAGTTCGATTACCTCTCAGAGAAATAAATTATTATTCGCTCTGGTAATAAGACAAAGCTCGACGTTGACTTTCACCGCCCAACACGTTATGTCTTTAAAGTAGTGCAGTGCGTGAGGAACGGATTGTCTTGACAGTAGGTTCCCTCTGCCTACCCTTCAATATGCAGGATACACGTTAAAAAAAAAAATCTGATTGTAAAAATATATTTTCACGTCTTACAAGTATTTCATTTCACGAACTTTTGACTGTTTCTGTGACCTGTCTAAAAATCCCAGTAGCCTGTAACTGGTTGCCAAATTTAGTTAAAAAATGTATAGAGTCCGAAAACACTTTTTTTATTTTATCTCGTCTTTTCCTATTATAATAAGAAAGCCGCTACCCCATTACGCCGCAACGTCTATTATACCTAAGCACTGTAAAAAAAGCATTATAATTATATAATCATTATTGTCAATATAAATTATTTCTTAACAACATCAAGAAAAAACACGTCGCGTGGTGTTGCTACCATCATTGTTATTTATCATCAATGGATTTTTCCCATTAACTTTGACGTTCCACTCTATCACTTTTTATATAGAAACAGATTCTCGTGTTAAGAGCCTCTGTCCTCCATTTTCCGCCAAATTAGGAGACACTGCTTTTTGAGTAGCCGTCGTGATAAAGTAGCTGCATTAAGAACAGCTGAAACTTAATGCGACAATTGTGGGCTCGATTCCCACTAGGGGGAATTAATTATTTCCCCATTCTGGGAACAAGACGAATCACGGAATTGAGTTTCATCGTGGAGTTCAGAACATCATTTTTGTATAGCTGTATCCCGCACATAGCAGGGTAGATGGAGGGAACCTGGGAACCTACTGCTAGGACACTCTTTTAAATTACACTTAATTATCGAGATGATTATCATTTTACTAAGAATAGGAAGCAAGATGAACTACTTTTACTTGAAAATTAAATTTACACACGGATAATTCTCTAATTAAAGATATTTTGTAATAATTTTGTAATTTGTGAATCATCTTGAGCTCGTTAATGAGCTCGTGGGTCAGCTCGTGACGCTCGTGTAAGCGCGATGGCTGCGTGTTCGATTCCCACTCAGAGGAATAATTTATTTTTCTGCTCTGGTAGAACCAAAGGGGGACTATATGTGTCATATACCCAGCTTACCCATCAGAAGGCACGTATAATTTTCGATATCGAACCGACTACAATCGTCACTATAACTAAAACACTCATTACCACATACAACATATCGTTGGAATGTCGTCACATTATCAAAAAGTAGGTTAATTACATTCTTTATTTATGTATATACATGAATGAATTATATAATATTAGTATTTTATTAGTTTGATGTGCGGTGGATCAGCACCAACGCCATGGTCGTGGGTTCGATTCCCACTCTGAGGAATGATTATATTATTTTTGTTTTCATTTCCCCCGGCTGAGTTCCAGTTGGAATTCGAGAGATGTAACTATCATGTGGGAAAAACCATGTCTCTAAAAAAGTATCAAACCATTTCTACATATAGATACTATGTTTTTTTTCTCAATCTCGCTCTACTCGCTCGTAGCAAGGTAGGCAGAGGGAACCTGAGAAACAAATGTTAAGACGACGGCCTCGCGATGGACATAAATTTATTATGTTAATAAAGTAAAAAAAGCTCTTGTTTTAAGACACTCCGAATCCAGCACACCGCCCAATTTTCAAGATATTTCCTGTTGAATAGCGACACTTAACACCAAGCTTAGTCTACCAGAGCGGAGAAAGAAACCTGTCTCGAAGGTCTCAAACACAAATGTAAACAAAAATGCTACACCCACTTTTCATCTGTCATAAGAGTTGATGATTTATCATTCTAAGGCCGTTATACCACACGCACTATGCAATAGGCAGATGTTGAAATACCTTTGAAATGAATAAACCTTTTTAATGTAAAAAAATGAGATAGGCCAGCCGTAGTGCAGGACATAAGCGTGTAACTGTAAACGCGACAGGTTGTAGGTTCCAGTCCCTCTAAAGGAAATGAAACATTTAATATTTTCATTTCCTTGCTCTAGTAGCGACGCAAAGCGAGGCGTTGAGTTCTGCCATTCAAAACGCAATGCCTCCAGAGTTCCGTAGAAAGTGGGAAACGGAAGTGTGTTACATATAACTGATTACTAGAAATACTAGGGTCCCAGGTTCCCTCTGCCTACCCTGCTATAGCGTACAGTTAAAAAAGATGTTATTAGCGCAGATGCAACACTTTACTACGGAGTAGCAATTAGAAGTTAACACTTTCACATTTTTGTAAATTTTCATAACAAATTACTACATACTTTCAAAGAAAAAAAATGTAATTATTTTCGGTTTCAGTTTCTAACCACATTGTTATGTAGCCATTATAATACCTAGTACAATAATAACTATATACAGTTAAATTAACATTCTACAGTTAAGAAACATAAATTAATTAACACAAAGTAATAAGTAAACGTAACTGATGGAAATTTTTATATAATCCAAAGGATATCTCATCAACGGTTTCGAATAAAAAAAAATCTTAGATAGCCCATTTATCCAGGACTACACCTAGAATATGTCATGTGTGTGTGTGTGTGTGTGTGTGTGTGTTATACACAGCTTTTAATTATTTCTATTTAAACATGCAGGCGAAGCCGTAGACGCTATGCATATGTTACATACCTTTCCCTTCAACGATGTATTAGTGAAAACCGCATTAAAATTGGTTGCATATTTTAAAAGATTTAGGCATATATTGGTGGGAAGCGAGTTTATGTAAATATGTATTTATATTAACAATTATAATGTCAGCGTATGAGAGCGTGAGATTGTTTCTGTTTTAAATACAACTGTTGACAGTTCTGGGAACAAAAGAAATGACAGACACAATTACCAAAAGAAATTCTATTTATTATTAGAATAATTACTGAAATTACTACTTTTATACCACTATTATGATTGGTAGTGGTCGTAACGTCACGTAACTGTTGGTCAGCGACTGTAATATATATATTACTAGTGGGCCCGGACGCGGCTACGCCCGCGAAAATATAAGCCTAAATAATTAAAATAAGTTAGTTAGAAAAAATATCTGAGTAACCGAAATGAACAAACAAAAGAAGTAAAAGTAACTAAAGGAAATTCTTAATATTAGAAAAAGTACCTAAAGTTTGCCGTGCGCGCGTACTAAACATTTTTCTATATTAATTAATTATTAATTTCTGCGAACAATATTAAATAAAATCCGAAATTATTAAAATTACGATATTTTAAGTGTATAACATTGCAACAACCGAACTGAGATAAATTAATTATAAGCAGCAAATAATTACATAAAAAATAATAGTAATTCGAAAATATATAAAAATTTACAAAACCATCAAAGTCATCTGCCCGTTCGCGTCGGTCATACTAGGTATAGTACGAGACAGTAGCCTACGAGTGGTAACTCGTAGGCTAGGTCATTTCGAATCAGTGACATCTCCTTAATTATTTATTAGAATGTTATACAGTAAACTATAATTTCCATCAAGATGAAATGCTAAATGTGACTATTATATTTATTTTCATAAGGATGACTATCAAATTATAGAAATCATCTAATTTTTATTAATGTATATAAATCTATATCGGCGCGCGCCATGTATGCATTAAGCAAACTCATTTTGGGTGACGTTTTCTTAAAACAACAAACTTTGCAAGCCGTTGCTTAGCAACAACGACGATTGTTATTAACATGGCGGAATAAATTGCATGTCAAATTAAAATGTATTTTAATATATTAGTATATATCGACAATATTACAAATATAAGAAAAAAAAGTATCCTATGTTCATCCCGGTACCCTCAAGTATCTCTATGTGAGTATTTTATCACAATTAAATTAGCGGTTTGGCCCTGATTGCTTAAAATACAGACAGACAGACAGAGTTACTTTCGAATTTATAATATAGGTATGGATAGACTATATTTTATTTTATATTTTTCCAAAACTTTCGTCCTAAATTCGAGCGCCTCGAGAAATCGGAGTATAATATGATTTTCATTTTCCCTCTCTGTGCACAAAGCGTACCGTTGAGTTCCGCCGTTTAATACACAAGTTCATAATAGCTAACTTGAAATTAAAAAATTAAAAATTATAAAAAATTTAACTTAGCGGGAGTTGAACCCACGCCTCCTGTACACTGTCCAAGCGCGCGCACCGTCAAGCGAAAATGTGTTAAATCGTTTTTTACTACATAGATAAATAGATCTTTAATAAATATATATCGTACACATAAAAGCCTTTTAAGCGAGCAAACTCTTAGGAGAGACCAAAACGTCTCTAAAAACGACGAGTATATAAGTTATATATTACCAGAAAAGGTTTAACAATTTCAAAAATTCATCTCCATTTCTACTATAACATGAAATAAAATAAAAGTCAATTTTATATATTTTTTACACTAACAAATGGTATAAAAATGTACTAAATTTACACTCTAAGCTGATGATATTATACAATTTAACAGCACAGAGAAACACTAAATGTAATAAACCAACTTAATTACACTTAATTCATCCTCCTAGTGTCGTCAGATCGTGAAAATTGATTATCTCTAGAAAACTGTATACAAAGGTTAAAGTAATCATATAGCAGTTTATTATATTAAACGCTAATCACCGTCGAGAATGATATTTAGTTTCTTTTTTTTTCAGCTTCACGCTGTATCTCGTAGGGTAGGCAGAAATAGCCTAGTGTTAAGATACTCCGCTCTCCACTTTCTCTCTCCTCTTTCTGGATGCCTTTCATAGTTCTGCTTAAGAAATAATACCCGACAAAGAGTCGTTAAAGGTTTATAAGAAACTAAATGAGGCAAGTTCTGACGCAGGGGCACAAGCGTGTTACTGTGGACGCGATTGGTTGTGGGTTTGATTTCAACTCGGAGAAATAAAATATTTATTATTTTCTTGCCATGATAACGAGGCAAAAGCGCGGCGTTTAGTTCACACGCAATGACTATAAATTAGACGGAAAGCCGGAAACGGAAGTGCTTTTATGGGGACGAAATGTCTTAACATTAGGCCCTCACTTTGCCTTTGCTGACCCTGCTATGTGCGGGATACTACGTGAAAACCTAAAATGCTAAAAAATTTAAAAAACCTAAAAAAAGGTGTTAGATATTTTGACTTTTACCAATTTCCTTCAATAGACGATTTTTTAAAATCATTTATTACGGTACAAAAGTAATTTTATTTAATTACATGATACCTACTCAATAAAATTTAATTTATGGTTATTTGTTTGTTTTAATGTAAGTAATTAGATTATCTATAGTTTTTTACTAAGAATTTTAAGGTCTCGTTGTGACCTTACGGTCTGTAACTATAAAATATTCCACCATTAGCGTGTTAAAGAAATAAAAAAATTATATCTATAATAAGGCGTTACCTTATCCCGCATATATCAAGGAAGGGCAAGGAAACGTAGTGTTAAAACATTCTGTTCTCCACGCGCCACTCATTTGTTTAGTAGCGGAACTCAACACCGTATTTTGTATTGTTACCAGAAATTGTTGTTTTTGTTAGCAAATGAAAACAGTTCCTTTCTCTGAATAGGAATCGAACCCACATCCGTTGAGTTCACGACCAGATACTGTGAAATAAATAAATACCTAGTATGGGTCCTTGTAATACACCGATTAGAAAAAGCTCATTTAAAACGTTTTTTACCAATTTCTGCTGATTTTTAAGGTTCTGTACCTCAAAAAGAAAAAACGGATCTGTTACATGGTCACTTTGTCTGTCAATACCATTAATCTCGACATCGCGAAAAGGTATCAAAATTAAATTTATACCAAATATATGTAGTTCATTTCATAAAAAATGAGTGCATACGCCCGCAACCTAAGATTATCTTTTTTTTAAGTTGAAGCCTCGGGTTTTTTTCAATATTATTTATTTATTTAAGAGAAATTGACGTGACAAACGACAGTTAACACCGTGACTAAGTATAAACAGACAGATCATGGTCAGTTCCTTCGAAGGCTTTGGATAAGTCGTAAGCCATTCTGAACGGTTACACACAGATTTTCCAATGCGTCATAAGGATTTACCATGAAATTTATATTTCATGATAATTGAATATAAATATTATTTCATGTAATTTTCCGTTTGAGCCTGTCGTAACGCAACGGCTGAATGTGAACACGACGGTTGTGGGTTCAGTTCCTACTAAATAAAAAAGTACAAAAACAAATAAATATAGAAAAAAAATTACATTATAGAAAAGTGCTATAAAACTTTCATTACACATTTCCTTCTCATATTGAAGTAGTTTCATTGTCATTTTAAACTTTAGCAATCTTTGCTCAAATATCTTCTATTTTATTAATGTAGGATAGTGCTTTTGATTGTTAGCGCGGTGATCATGGATTCTTTCCCCACTCTTTGAAATTATAATATTATAATTATTGTTATTTCAGCGCTCTGGTAACATGTGTGGCGTTGAGTTCCGCTACTCAATACGCTAGAGAGAGAATAAGGTGTTTTAACACTAAGTTCTCTTTGCGGGATATAGCGTGAAATTAAAAAAAATCGCTTCTACAACTAACTACTAACTACAATTATAATAATCTATAAATTGTAGTCACCTCTAGTTTTATTTCTTTTTCAGCTATTTTTTTATGTTGTCTGACGTCAGTCCTTGCAATTTAATGCAACTATTGAATTAAAAAAACCTAGCATCATTGTCTGATACAGGTATTACCCTTATACGGTGACGTGAAGCGAGGCGTTAAGTTCCGCAATTAAGCACGCAATGTATTTAAGTGGACTGAGGTGTTGTAGAAAAAATGACTGACTCAATATTTCTCTTATTTCTTACTAAATATGTGAGTAAGAATTTAAAAATGTTTATATGTATATTAAAAGAGTGTGGTCCGTCTGTTGCAGGTCGCCTCGCAGTGATAACTTTCAGCATATGCACAGTGGTGCTGGGCGTCATACTGTCCTTCGTGCCGTGGCTCGACTATATTATATTTAGGGTAAATGTTTTGTTTGCTTTTTTATTAGCCAGAACCTCGGAACCTAGGAACCTAGTGTTAAAGACACCCCGTTTCCATTAAAACACTTCAGTTCTCCACATACCGCCGAATTTTGGAAACATTGTGCATTGAGTGACGGAACTCAACACCGCGCTTTAGCCGTTACCATAACGAGAAAATGAAAATATTAAATAAGTGAGAAACCGAACCCACAACCGTCGCGTCTACAGGAGACATCACAACGGCTCAATCGGATGGATGTTTATTCCACTATCACGCAAAAACTACTGAACGGATTTAGATGAAACTTTACAATAACACATAGGCTACAATTAATGTAATCTTTTGTATAATTAGGCTATACTAGTCAAGTAGCTCCAGTCGCTAGTATTCTATACTGAAGTATCTTCATCTTCCAGGAACTTAGACTGTGGAACGGTTCACTGAGCTACAGCTACTGGCACCGCCCCGGCGTGATACGGTTGACAAAGGTGTACATATTCAATATGACCAACCCGCAGGGGTTTTTGGAAAACGGGGAAAAACCCAAGTTGGTTGAAGTTGGGCCCTTCGTTTATAGGTAAATATTTTTGTATTAATTTCTTCTCCGTTATGCAGGGTAGATAGGGAAAGTAGTGTAAACACACTCCGTTTCTTAGTTACTTGTCTTGTCAATTTTAAAGATTGTGTTGAATATCGGAACCTAAAGCCGAACTTTATCTTGTTACCAGGAAATGATAATAACTCATTTCCCCGAATGAGAATCGAACCCACAACTGTCACGTGTAAAGTCTCTGTCTGTCTCTTGTCTTGTGCCTCTGCGCCACGAAGGCCTTAAATTATTAATTTTTAAAATGTCAATAACATTTAATAATAAAGATGACTTCACACTCATATATTGAATAATTGATTGAGTTATTGACATCTACATCAATACCGGAAGTAGTAGATTCTATTCCGGTTTGGGACATAAATTAAGAATATCTTAATAACCTACTTTTATATAAGAATATTAATTTATCTATTAATTCTTAGAGGCCGTCGTGGCACAATAAATATTGGTTATTAATATTTTCATTTCCTCGTTCTGGTAACAAGGTAACAAAGCGTGGCGTTAAGTTCCGCCAGTCGATACGCAATGTCTCATCCTGCGGAAAGTGGGGAGTCAGTATCTTATCGTCACTAGGTTCCCTTTGCCTACCCTGTATAGACCAGATTCACTGTGAACATGTATTTTTTTACACAAACACCTTTTGGCAGGCAAAAATGGTTATAACGTTTATAAAATAAGTTTTCTTCGAACTTATTCTTTGAAAAATCTTGTAAGCAAATCGTATACAAATATACCAGTACATTTCAGGGCACAAAGACCACATTCAGACGTTTTCGCATTCGGAACTCTCCGAAATTTCCACACCCTGATCTATAAAAACACTCATCAAAATCTTTTCTTGTATTATAGCCTTCTATTTTGTTGTGAAAACGGCAACAGAAATACGTAATCTGTGAAATTTTCAACTATCTATAACAGTTCCCGTTATAGGTACAGCCTGTGACAGACGGACAGACAGAGAGTCTTAATAATAAAAAATAAATTAAAAATGATTGATATAAACATTGCGTCGCAGTATCGTTATATGCAAATATTCATACATTTAATCTAAAGCTATTATTATTTAATAATAAGATTAACATAAAAGTTACGTAAAATGAAGGCGCCGCGATACGTGAAACGTAATAACTATTAACGTGTCATACAGTACGGACGACGAGTCGTGGTACATTCCTGCACATAGTAGAGTAAGTAGGTAAAGGACACCTAGGAATCTAGTGTTAGGACACTGCGTTCTCATTAAGACACTTCCTCGTTACCAGAGTGAGGAAATGAAAATATTAAATAGTTTATTACCTCGAGTAAGCATGGAATCCACAATCTGTCGCGTTTACTAACGTACGCTTGTGTCCCTGCACTGTATGAAAAATTCTGAAACCAAAACTAAGCATCCGTCTGCAGCTAAATTCAAGCCGGCCACGACTCGTCGACCGTACTGTAATAAGTGGCGTTGTAGCTTGGTAAAGACGACATAGCTCAATCGAAATTAATATGCATCATCTTAGAAATTAAACTTATTAGGACTAGCATATGTATATAACATTTTTTTTAAATCAGTCGTGGTGCAGCAGTTCCAATCCCACCTGGTATTTCATATACTTACATGAAATAATACAAGGTAGTTTGTGGCGTTGAGCTCAACCACTGTCTTATTTGGAAAGCAGTTCACTAGCACTAAAAAAACCTAATTTAAATGCTATTTCGTCGATTAGGTATATTTCGTCAATGAGAAAGTCTGTGATATTGAACCTACAACCATCATTTTTAATATATCTATTATTCTCCCACAGCGCCATAATGTCGGCTATAAAACATAATAATTTTCAAAAAATAAAAAAAAAAATAAAAGTGTATTGTTTCATTGCATTTAATGATGTAATTGTAAAACAGCAGGTTTTATAAACTAATCTTTTAATACAAGTTTGGTTCGGCTGTTAAATTTTCTTTAAAAAAAAGTTAGATTTTTTTTTCAAAAGAAAACCTATATTGTTACTGTACCTATTACCTCCTCACTTTCTACCGAATGTTCAAGGGATTCCAAATTGAGTGACGGAATTGAACACCGCGCTTAGTCTCGTTAGTCCCCCAAGTGGGGATCGAACCTATACGCTTGTGCCCCTGCGCCGCCGTATTTCACATATAGCAGCGTAGGCAGATGGACGGTTATAGATTCAATGGAAGAATGAATTATTTCATTTCTTCTCTCCTATAACAACACAAAGTGCGGCGTTGAGACCCGCCACTCAACTAGAATATTTGGCAAAAAGTGGAGAACAGTGGCATAACATTAGGTTTCCTCTGCCTATAACAATCCTTCAAAGGTCGCACAGTGCTACACGAAGGTCACGGGTTCAAAGTCGAAAGAAGATAAAATAAATTATTGATTTATTTTGGACGCTTTAGTTATATTTTTGACATTTAATAATAAATTATTATAAAGGTTTCAAGTTCCGCAACTATACATATAATAAGATTTTTGGTGTTCGGGATTTTAATATACTTATGTACACAATTTAAATTAAACTTAGTTTTATTCAGCTTCACGTTAAAGAGGGAACTTAGTGTTAAGACACTCCGTTCCGTTCTCTATTTTCCACCGTATTCTAGAGGCATTGCGTGTTGATTAGCGGAACTAAACGGTGTTTGTTATAACTTAAACCAATTAAGAATTATTCCAAAAAGGATTTATAGCGTATAGGTATCTATTTTTATTAATTTTTTTTAGCTTCACGCTGTATCCCGCATAAGGTAGAGGAAACATAGGGAACCTAGTGTGAAGACACTTCGTTCCCCACTCTCCGCTTAATTCTCGGGGCATTATGTGTTGAGTTTATTCGATATTCAAAAACATATTTTTTTAAACTTGACAACTCAATAACATTAACAATCAACATTAGTTATACTTACAACCTATAATATTTTTATAATGTCAAAAAAAGATAAAATATTTTTTTAAAAATACCAACTTCCCGGATTCTGCAATCAGAACCTAACCAAACTCTCGTGAAACTATCCTTAAAGTGTATCCTTTCTTTTAAAAATAGAATTGTACAAAATCTGTTCACGTGATATTGATTTGTTCGTCCATTTGTCCCTTAGGCACATGCCTAATGCTAATTAATAACACTTATTTTATTTGCTATTAATATCACTTATTAATACCAAACCCTACGGTCTCTACATACCTCTCTCGTCTCGTTCACTTCCATAACATACAGATACACATGTCCTCTCAGGGGTCCTCATGCTTTACGTGACCTTCCTCCAGTATCGGATGATACTATACAGTGTTCTCAAAGGTCAACCGAGGTCTCCACCTGCCTCTGTTACTTATGATAATATCTATACTAATATAAATAACTTTTATTGTTATTCTAATTAAATTTAATTGTTTCTTTTTGTTTATCTGTTAGTTTATCTTTTATATATGAAGATGATTTATTATCTTTTATTATTTTGCATGTAGGTTGTTGTTAAGGTACTTTGCTTTGTAATTTCCGCATGAATTTGAGACATTAGTGTTGAGTGGCGGAATGCAACGCCGCGCTTTCTGACCAGAACTGGGATATAATAAATATTTAAATGTATTTCTTAAGAGAGAGGCATGCAACCCACAACGCTATGGTCAGACTCCGTCCCATTCTTGAGGCATTGCCTGTTGAGTTGCGGAACTCAACACTGCGCTTTGCCTTGTAGCCAGAGCTAAGAAATGAAAATATTAAATAGTTCTTTTTCTCGAATGGGAATCGAACTGGCCTCACTGACTGTCATAGTTCTCCCCTACACTCCCTAATTGCCTTACATTGCAAAATTCAGCATTCTGCGCAGCGTAATTTTGCTTGTGTGTTGTCTGTCAGTCACTCAATAAAAGAAGGATTTTATATACTTTTGTTTTTGCATATATACCACAAATTAAACAAAACAGTTAAAAAGAAAGTCCACAGTTTACTTAATGACCACCATTAAAATAATCACAAAATCTTGAAGCGCGAGAAAGTGTTTGCGAATATCTCCTCAGATTTCACTTATTCTTTTTATCTTTCTATCACAAGAGATTATAAAGAAGGGGAGTTAACCTTAGACAACCGTCATAGACTTTTAAGTCAAAATTCTTTATCTTATTAAGAAACGTATAAATTTTTTACCGGCCAAGCTCTAGTTAATTAATCTATACGTCCTTATAGAGTTACGTCTACCACATAAATAACGCTTAAAAGAATTAAAAAAGGCAGAATTTGAATCCACCCCTAAATAATTCAATATAAATTCCAAATTCTTAATGATATATTTGTCTTACTCTAAAAAACTTTCACGCTGTATCCCGCAGGATGTACCCAGTGTTAAGATACTCGCTCCCCACATACCGTCCAATTTTGCAGATATTACATATTACTAAACACCGTATTTTACTTCAAGAATTTAAAATAATTTACTTATAATATTTTCTACTTCTTCTGTTTTCATAATATAATTTTTTTATTGTTTTCAACCTACAGAGAAGATATGGAGAAAGTGAACATCAAGTTCCACGATAATGACACAGTGACCTTTCAACATAATAAAATATTAAGATTTGTGCCTGAACTCTCCGTCGATAAGACACAGAAACTGGTTGTACCAAATATACCTTTATTGGTAAGTAATATTTTTTCTTAGTTTCACGTTAAAAAAGTACAGAAGATAACAATCTGTTAAAAAAAGTATAAATTATTTACAGTGTATCTCTTGCAGACTGTCACCTCGTTCTCTCCGAACCTGGCAGGGTGGCTCTTCAACCTGCTTGTATCCGGCTTGGCTATCACTTATAGGGACAGGGCCAAACCGTTTGTCCATGTCACAGCTGAGGAATTAGTTTTTGGGTAAAAATATTAAATATTTTTTCAACTTCACGCTATATCCCGCAACATAGCAGGATAGGCAATTTTTTTGTCCAAATTTCAAGATATCTTTTAAGTTTTGATACCAGAGCGAGGAAATAAGACTAATTTATTCGATTATGAATAGGAATCGAACTCACAATTCCGCGCTTTGTCTTTTTACGAGAGCTAGTAAATAAAAATAACTCATTACCCCGAATGGGGATAAAATCCATGGGATGGAATGATGGGGTTATATATTCTTATATTTTCATGAATATTTTTGTTTCAGGTACAACGACCCCTTGGTAACTCTCGCGCACTACTTCTACCCAAAAGGAAAAAGACCAAACAGCCAAATGGGACTGTTACTTGCTGTAAGTAACATACGAGTATAACAAAGAAAACATATTCAGCATTCATTATACACATAAAATGAAGTGGAACTCGAACCCTCGCATTTATAAAAACTGCTTGCATTCTAACCACTAAGTTGTTTATGCTGTTAGCATCTCCATACAAGACAAATCACCGACAAACTCATAAATATATCCTCCTTTTTATAGAGAAATGGTACATTAGAAGAAGTGTCTACTATATACGCTGGACAGGACATGAAGAAGTTTGGTTACCTCGACAAGTTGAACGGCCTCGATCATCTACCGTATTGGCCTGAAAGTCCCTGTAACGATATAAGGTGAGCACTCTTCTTTATTTTGGAGGTTTGCGCGTTCAACCAGACAAACTCTGCAGCTTTATAATATTAGTATAAAGTATAGATTTATCTTTCCCAACAGCTACTTAAATAAACACGCCAAAAATCTGTGAGGCAAAGACAGGACGTAGAAGCTTAAAAATGGGGAAAGTGAAAGATGGAAAAAACTAATAATTTATCATTTTATTTCTTGTAAAATTAGCACTTGATATATACTCGTAGACCCATATTTATTGTTGAATATACTAATCTCAGGAACCACTGGTTCGAATTAAAAAATCTTTTCTTATAGCAGTGGGTTCCATCGAGACTATTAAAGGTCATAGTTAGGTAACTCTGACCTCAGGTACTTAGAATGTGTCATACACATTACACAACTCTTAGCGACCGGACCGTAGCTGTAAAAACTAGCTTCTATAATAATAGTTATTAATAAATAATAAACAAACGCGTGCCGCAACGTGTGAAGCGGAAACACTTTACATTGTTCTATTAATTATTAATGAATATGTATTGTAATGGCGATTGATCAATTATCATTATAAATATTCATTTTCCTATCTTTAAGCATCTAATGTGACAGCGGAGATTATCTAGCGACGAGACATTGTAGTGTGTCAGGCCAAGGACTCCCACTCGTAGGGCTCCGTACTATTATTTATTAAAATTGCAAAAAAGTATATCTGCTGTGAGCTTCTTCACACACTGTCTCGTTACGACCTCAGGAAGTACTTGTTCAATTGGAAAATTATTTTTGTATTACATAGTGCATTTATTAAGGAAAACCTATCCCCTAAAGGTATGGTAGGTAAATACGCTTGGTTTGCGATGTGTCGGACATAACGAGGAGTTACCATTTGGCCTCACGGGTGAAGCCGCAGGCCACGCAAGTGTATTAGTTATAATATTAATGACTTCCCGCATAACAAGGTAGGCAGGAGGAACCTAATATTAAGTCACTTAGTTCCCCGCTTTTCAACCATTCTACGATAACGCTTTGTCTACTACAGCGGTGAAATGATATTAATTGTAACATGATCATTCCCCCGAGTGGAGGCGAGTCAGAGGCTGTACCGGTACGTCACATTGACCTATAATAATATTATTTTAGCTTCATGCTGTGTCCCATACATGGCAGGGTAGGTAGACGGAACCTAGGAACCTAATCTTAAGACACTCCATTCCCATTAAGACCATTCCTCACTCTGAGTATTGAGTGACGGAATTCAACGCAGCGCTTTGCCTCGAGACCAGAGCAAGATAACGAACATATTAAATATCTCACTCCTCCGAGGGGGAATCCAAGTCACAACCGTCGCCTTTATACCTGACGGCTGACCTGCAATATTATGCCTATTACATAAATGTATGACCTTTGCAGATAGCACCGTTCTAAGTTAATAACTTAATAAATTATAATATTGTTTTTCTTTGAAATGGGGAAAAACCTTTGCGTGCTAAATCGTATAAATGACAACTCATTAAAATGTATATAATAGTGTATAACTCTAAATCTTGCAATAAAGACTGAATTATGTGATTTTTTATTATTAGTTTGTATGACACATGACACGCTCTGAGTTTAGGAGGTAACTATGACACAGGTACAGGGGGTTCATCGAGACAATTAACGTGATGTAATAGCCTTACTCGATAAATGGACTATCCAACACAAAAATCATTTTTGATTTCGAATCCGTAGTTCCTGAGACTAACACGTTCAATCAAACAAGCTTTATAACATTAGTATAGATAAGATCATACAATAATTAGGTTAATGCATTCCCTTATATAAACAAAATAATCATTTATTTGTAAAACAAAATAAACAGCATTTAATATACGTATTATCAAAAAATTAAAGTTATTTTATTTTAAATATAATGACTAATTTTGAATGTCACCGTGGCACATCAGCACATCGTGGGACTGGAACTGTAAATGCAACAGTTCTAGGTTCGATTCCTACTCGGGGGAATGAATTACTGAATTTCTGAATGAATGAATGAATGAATTTCTCACTTTGTCGCAGTCAGACGTTGCTCACAGCGATCAACACATTTCTATTTCTTAAATATATTAGACGAAGTCAGGATCGAGGTATATAGCTAATAAACAACGAGGTTTAAACTGAAACGTAAATACTCCGTCACGTTTCTAATAAGAAAACGTTGATTTTATCTCATCGCATCAACATTGTACTTGTCTGTATGTCACGCTATAACCGCAAAACTATTTAATTATATAATATATTGGATTACTTACAAAAGTTTTCCATTATGCAGGTATTTTTAATGAGTTAATTATGCTGATAGTGTAAATGTTGATAGCTGATGAGTCAGTGGGTTCAATTCATGTTAAATAAACATTATTTTATATATCATTAATTGATTTAATAAAAACGTAATATTGTTGGAATTGGATAATGTTTGTTTTTCTTGTACAAAATTTTGTAAGTGTCTCACTGTGCTTGTCCACAAATTTCTCGGAAGCTAAAAGTGATATCGAGATGATATTTTTTTTATTTTAACGAGGTATACCACAGCCCAAGTTTCATGAATGCGTGGTATTTAATAAAATAAATCATTAAATAATATAATATAGGTATTTGGTATTTAATTAGGTATTTAGGAAATTGACGGGTATTTGAAGTCAGTTTAATTTCCAGCTTTTAGTAGTTTTGGGTCCGCTCGTATTTATAAGTCGCTCAACTCTGAGATCGATCTTGAGATACCGTTTCATTCAGAAGATCGATCTTAGAGTTGAGAGCAGCTTCTAAATACGCGTACAGAAGCCGCTCTCGTCTCAACACATGTTCCACCAGAGCATAACGGGAAAACACCTGTGTAGTAAATATAAATGTTGTTAACATAATAAGTTTAATATTTACTTTAAAAATGAGTAAGTTTTCATGAGCAATCTAATCGTAAATCTTGGCAGGGACATAAGGAAGGAAGGACATACTTGTATGACTCATACATACATTTCGACTCTATTGTTCTTAGACAAAGATATTATTTATTTTGTGATTCATATATTGTGTATTGACTCGAAAAGTTATTGTTATTGATCATTTAAATTTGAAAAAAAAGCTCACCTCACCAAACGATCCCGTATATAGCAGGGTACGCAGAGGGAACCTAGTGTTAAGACACTCAGGAGGTATTACCACTATTTTATCTCTAGCATGCACGTTTGTTTGTAGCATAAGTATAAGAAAGCTTATACTACAAGCACAGGGTCAAATTTGGACCTCTCCTAATAATTTTATCCTAATGAAACTGGCCAATTATACGTTGCTAACTTAAGTCTTAACACTAGGTTACCTCCCAGGTTCCCTGCATACCCTGCTATGTGCGAGATACAGCGTGAAACTAAAAAAATATATATATTTTATCAACAACTTTTTATCTCTTTTCAGGGCATCAGAAGGTTCTTTCTTCCCGCCACGGTCAGTAACCAAAGATGACATGGTATACATTTACGACAAAGATTTATGTAGAATTATGCCTTTTAAGTACAGAAAGGATGTTTATAAGGACGGTAAGTAGATATTATATCGAATTGATTACCGCTCATTGCATACATTAATGAAATTACATATAGTATAGTCAGTGAGGCCAGTCGTGGCGACAAGTGTGCGACTGTAAACGTGACAGGTTGTGGGTTCGATTCCCAATCGAGGAAATGAAATATTTAAAATTTTCAATTTCTCGCTCTGGTCGTTATTAGCCAAACGTGGAGCTGCTTTTGCCACTGAACACGCAATGCCTTCTTCCCCAGCGAAAAGTGGGGAACGGAAATGTCTCAATGGAACGATTGTCTTAACACTAGATTTCCAGGATCCCTCTGCCTACTCGGCTACGTGCGAGATACAACGTGAAGCTTAAAAAATATAGTATACCCCGACAAAAAGTTAATGAGTGCTGAAAAGACAGGCACGAGTCAAATTCGCGCATGTACAGTCGTGTGCATAATATTCAATATGCGAAGCTCAGCGTCACCGAATGTCATATACATACAAATACAAGTAAATGACACTTAGCGTCGCGCTCTACTGTACGTTGATATACTGCGGGAGATCGCGGGGAGGGGTTCATACAGGGGTGAAGGTAAACATTTTTGTTTCCAGGTATATTCACTAATTTATACACGCCACCAAGTTCGTACCTAGAGAGCGCTGATAACAATCCCGATAACAAGTGTTATTGCCAAGGAGAGAAGTGTCCGCCGAGAGGTCTTCAGATGATCAGTCCTTGTCAATATAGTAAGTAGCATGTCATCTCACATCCACACATGTGATCCACAAGTTTCTCTGTGCTGCATGATATTATAGACCTGTATATTTGATATTCATTTCTACATGGGGGATTCCCACGCAATCTTGAAAAAAATGGTGTTAACTCTTGACAGAACCAGGTGATCCTATAAGATTTCCGTTTTTTTATGAGAAACTTTTAACGGAACCCTTCATTGAAATTGACTTGCTCAATCTGTGTAAATTACAGGTGTGCCTATTTAAGATTTATACAGCAGTCTAAAGACATTTACTTGTAACTTGGAGACCAGGTACGAGTAAATGTTGTTTATTAGTTAATATAATTATGCCTTGCACAATCTAATAGCAAGGTGTGGCAACATCGGTTATAGAATCTGTATGTATGTATGTATGTATATAAAACTCTTCCGTTTCTAAGTGACAGACAGACAACGCACTGTCAAAACTACTGGACTAAAGTACAGCGTGCGACTGTGATAAAGGTGGATTCGTATCCACACATGGAAATGAAAATATTAAATATTTCGTTTCCTCATACTTTTAAGGAGGTAAAGCGCAGCGTTAGGTCCACCACTCAACACGTAATGCCTCCAGAATTTGGTGGAAAGTGGGGAACAGAAGTGTATCAAACTGTGCTTACTCTGGACCTACTCTGGTACGTGCAAGATACAGTGTGAAGTTAAAAAAAATATAAGTTAGGGCACTCCCTACTCTCCTCTTACTACACTTAGTAAGAGAGTGTGAAAGTAAGAGAGAGGAGCTCAATATTCCTACGGGAAACGAGATAAAACGAATCTTTATGTGCATATTATAAATATTAAATATTTTTATACAGGAAAACAATTAGCGATTAATATAATGTTCATCATAAGCGAGAATAAGTGGCCTATAAACTATGAATTATGTAATTTGTTTTATTAAACACATTAAATAATATATTATTAACCATTATTATTATAAGATCGTTCGTTTCTACTCGCGACGCTCGTGGGTTCCATACCCACATATTTGTTCGTCCTCGCTCTGTTAACAAGGTAAATTCCTCGGAATTCTAAACTTCAGCGGAAATTGGAGAACTAAAATGTCTGTGTGCGAACAGAGTATCTTAATAATGGGTTCCCAGGTTCCCTCAGCTTACCCCGTCTGAGACAGCGTGAAGCTATATGTGGAAAACAGCGTGAAGCTAGGGACAACGTCTGCTGTATACCCGATGGTTCTAGGTTCGATTCCCACTCGAGAGAATTAATTATCTTTATATTGACATACCTTTTTTTATTTATGACCCGATTTATACATATAAAATACAAACACTAAATGTTAAAGGAAATTTGCCAAAATATAATAGTGAAAACTGCATTTAAATAGGTTAATGTGATTCTGAGATTAGCCTCAACCAAAGCACAGATATAATAAATGTCCAATTATAGATTTTCTTAAATACCTTTCAGCGACAGCGATCAGTTACAATTTTATTGATTATCTCTATATATGTAGTTACAATGTATAAGCCTGGCAAGTCTACCTGGATTTCCTCGTACCGCAACTACCCTCTATTAAAATTTAATAAATACTATTAATATTTAATATTCCAGACGCTCCGGTATATCTCTCATATCCACATTTCTATGACGCAGAGCCTTTTCTGTTAGAACGTTTTGAAGGTTTACACCCAGAGAAGAAAGCACACGAAAGCTATTTATTATTACAACCGGTAAGTTAAATATTTAAGCCACTCGCAGTGGAACGAACGCGACGGTTGCGTGTTCGATCCCTACTTGGCGCCATTTTCCTTCCCTAATTATTAATTGTCAATTCATCTTTTTTTTCACCGTCACGCTTTATACCGTATATACCAGGGTATCCTTACTTTTCGCCGAATTTTCTTACCATTTCACAATGCAAAATATATTGAATGGGGTAACATATTTTTCAGAAAATAGGCGTCCCCTTAGAAGTAAAAGTGAGGGTACAGCTGAACCTCAAAGTGGATCAAGCTACCAACATAAGGGTGAACGACATACACAAGTTTCCCGACATTGTGTTTCCTGTGATGTGGTTAGAGGAGGTAAATATTTTCTTTTTATCCCGCACATAGCAGATTAGACAGAGGAAACTTGGAAACCAAGTGTCAAAACACTTCCTTTCCCCACTTTCCGCCTAACTCTAGAGGCATTGTGTGTTGAATGACCGGACAGAGCAAATGAAAATATTAAAAATTTCACTTTCTTGAGTAGGAATGAAAATTTAAAAAAAGTGAAGTATTATATTAGATGCGTCTGTGGTGCTTCTTAACTCATAATAAGAATATGACTAATAGTAAATTAATTAATATTTGAAGTAAATTTTTAAGCATTTTGTTATAAATTCATTTGTCTACTTCATATTGATTTCTTTATATAATTTATACCAGGTACTGATAGTTATATTTTTCTGTTGCAGGGAATAGATGAAGTTTCAACATCCATATGGAAATGGATGTTCCTGGGGACAACCTTCGGTCCCATCGCTGCACCTATAATATCTTATTCCCTCATCATAATCGGCTTAGCAATTATAATCATAGTTTTCATAAAAGCATACAAAAATTTCGTTATCGGACAAAATTCACTTGAAATTGTCGAACTTGGCAGAGAAACCATAAGACGAGGATCGACTTTAATAGTTCATAATTCTCAAAAGATTTTACAAGGCAAAGAAACAGCATATCAACCTTTAACCCACTCTGGTACTAATGGTAAGGGAGGATTGCAAGAGCTGAACTTCTTAAATAAAACAGAAAATTTGAGTCAAAGTATTGACGAATTAAAATCTATATTAAATAGGGATTTTGTTAAAGGTAACATAACTCAAACAGAGAGAGAGTCGTTGATAGACTCAGAGAATGTCTTCATAATGTCTGAACATCGCAAAAGTCGGTTATTCAAGGTGGATAATTATTATTAGTTAAACATTTTAGTTTAGTGTTTTGTATGGACTGGATGAGGTTTGAGAAATCTATGGGTTTATATAGGTTTTTATGGTGCCAAGAAGTATTATACATACATACATACATTCCATGAAATTATATTACCCATTAATTAGACTAAAAGAAATAGTGGTATCCATTTCTTGGTGTTTGTGAAATAGAATACCCATTTTCATTTCATATAAGGGATTTTGACATTATTATATTTTAATTGAAAACGTAGGTTTTAGCTCGGATATTACAGTTACAATATTCGTCCTTGACAATATGTTTCATTATGAAAATATATTTCAAGATGAACAAATATGAAATATGTTTTGACTGAACGATTCATTTTAACTAGACTTTAACCACGATTTGCTCATATTTGTACTTATATTATAGAAGGTATAGGGTGTAAACGTTTATATTTATATATATAATCTATAATATAAGATTATATATGTTTTTGTACAAATATATTTAGAATGTAAGTGTTAATAAAATGTTAAATTCGTTTAGGAAAATTTAAAGGCAACAACAATCCTTTAAAATCAACTTCCAAATTATCTTTTTGCATAATTTCATAAATATTTAAAAATCTTAAAGAATAAGTGATAAAAACACAATTAAACAAACTAAATGGTGACATGTTCAAAATTGTTTAGATACTTAATACCAAAATGAATAACTAACAATGTATAATAATCATGAAATTGACCAACAAGTACTTAATGCTAGTCGATTTAGATTATACATAAGTATTTTAGTTATTATTAGTCTTATTGCAAAAAAAATTAAACCAAATTCTTTCTCTATTTGAGCAATATAAATGAAATTATTTCAATTCTATCTAATACCTATGTGGATTTCGCTTTTCTCTATATTTAATTATTATTTTTCATTATTATCAATCGTGCAATACTTAGAGGAGACGGACGTTAGGTGCAAAGACTTGTGTGCAAGGTTGAAAATTATTGCATCGACAGGTAAAATTTCAATTGATTTTGATTGATTCAATCATTTTAAAATTACAAATAGCTATTTGGTTTTTTGTGCTTATGAAATAGGAATACCTATTTTTATACTCGTAGTAACTATATAAAAAATCCAGGCTGAGATATCCTGTAGTCTGTATATGTATTGATGTACGAATTTTGAATATTGAGGTGGCTGTATCGTTTTTCTTGCCGTAGACAAATCCAATTAAAAACAATGGAAATTTTATGTACTTAAGTTATATTTGTTAAAACAAATATAAATAGTATTTTTTAATTATGCCAATATCGATTTTCTTATATGTTTCTCTTCATTTCAAGTCTACTATAATTAAGAAACGAACAAAAAAGATAATAATTATATAAGATTTCTGTACGAATCATACAATATTTTACCGTTACCATTGTATTAGTACCTAGTTGCATAAGGGAATAAGTTAATAAGTCATTATGATTAATTTTAAGTTTTTTTTTTCAAACATGGCTCTTTTGTGTATTTAAAATGTATTTATTAATAGAATTGGGTTCTTTCACGTTTTCTACTGTTATTGAAAAATGAGGGTTATTTTGATTGTGACTTCTTGACTTATTCAATATGTCTATTATATGTAATGAAATATTTGTGTGGAAAAAATGTTATATTTAAAACAACCGTATTATTTTTTGTTTACTTTTGCAGCACAACATTTACTCTTAGTCTCACTAAGATTCACTCTTAGTGATCATATTATTACTCATATGAAACCATAATTTGTAAATCTTCGTTAATTTCTGTATATATTTTGAAAATAAAGTAACATTTTAAATATTAAAATCTACCAGAATATTTTGACAACAAATAAATAACAAGAGTTTTGGACAAAACAATGTAAAAGTTACCATAATTATTAATATTTTATAATAATAATATTTATATATGTACAAACGTATCAAAATTTCTATAAAATACCTCATTATTCTTCATAGAGATATTAAAATAAACGTAAGATTTTTCTAATAATCAATTCTATTCAATGGATATTATCATAATACTTGCAATACTGAGATTTTATAAACTTTAAAAGCTTGGGCAAAATGGAGAACCTAGTGGTACACCACTCCGTTGTTCACTTTCTACTCTTTTAATAGCCATTGAGTGTTGAGTGGAGGAACTCAACGCCGTGCTTTGTCTAACCAAATTAGAGAAACGTTTATACTTTGTATATAAACTATTTTTTTTAAAGCAATTTGAAACCACAACCATCAAATGCTTATATTAAGACTAAATTTTTGAAAATTTTTATTTAATTTGCTCAATTTTCTTTCCTAGTTGTAATTATATTATTAATATTACATAATTATTAAGTTCGTTAGATTTTTAAAAATCTTTTGTATATTGATATCCAGTGTATAACAGACTTTTTAATATGTATAAAGAAGCTCATATAAAGCTTTACTTAAAGACTTTAGTATAGAATAGACATTCCAAATTACTTTATGGGTGTTAAGGAATATTGTAAATAATGTTATTTTAAGTGAACATTTTGTATCCAATACTTTTGTTTATAATAAAAATATAAAACTTAAGGTTTTTTTAATTTCTTTACTCCTTCCATGTGATAAATACAGATGAAACTAACAAGCACAGTAACATCTATATGCACAGTAGCATATCTAGCAAGTACGCTTAAACTGTCAAAAATAAAATATTTAATCAATTTCATGATACAGGTTACATGTCAGATAGAGGGACCCTAGTATTATGACACTCCGCTCGCCACTTTACGCCGAATTTAGAAGGCGTGTCGTAAATTAAATATTTCATTCCCCCCGAGTGAGAAACGAACCCACAACTGTCGCGTTTACAATGGCACTCGTATGTACCTGCGCTATGACGGCCATGACCTAATATCTTTTAATACAATTATTGTGCTATGACATAGTATTATCCTTCGTAATAATAGCGTAGACAGAGTGGAGCTATTGTTAAGACACTCCGTTCTCCATTTGTTTTAGAGACGTTATGTGTGGAGTTGCATAGCCCAACACCGTGCTTTGTCTTATGAAACTGTGTGATTAGTTTAAGGGTAATGGAAAAGAAAAATGCACTTGGCATGCGATAAAGGTTATATTTTGCAGCGAACTGTACATAATGTCTTTATGTCAAAGTCTTTTGCTTGAAAAAAATATCAAAAATGCTATACAATAGAACATAATCATGTAGAGCAAAAATGACATTACACTTTTTTAAATAAAAAGTACATAATATATATAATAATAAACAATGCAGGCCGATCATCCAACAATTACAATATGAGGGGGCTTCATTTTTATAGCATTATATTTTTTTTCTTCTTTCACGCTCTATCCGATATAGATATAAAGTAGACAGAAATAACCTCAAATCTATTCTCTACTCTCCGCTCAAATGTTGCGTAACTCAACGCCGCTGTCACTAAAATGAAAATAATGGACTATAATATAATATAACTGTTATAAAATTGCAATGTTTTTTTTAATAATTATTGATGTTTTTAGTTTAAAAGAATTCCAAGCAAAAGACTCTCCCAACAAATTTCCATAAAAATACAAAAAAATATTAGCGAGACTGGTTGTATTGACTAGTAAAATATTATGCCTTACAATAATCAACTTGATTTTTTAAATTTAATTCTAAAAAGCGTTTTTTATACTCTATGGTATACTACAGCTGGACATTTCAACCACAGATTATAGACTGTTGTTTTCTTTTTTTTTTTAATAAAAACAGCATAAAGAATTTACAATGTTTTGTTATACAGTCTATATTTTATGGCTAAGATCACCTTGAAATTAAATAAAGTATATTATTAATAATAAAATGAATGGTTTAATACTATCTTCTATATTATAAGAAATGTCAAATGAATATGACAATTTAATAAAGATTGTTTTTTTATTTATTTAATTTCAAGATGGCCGTTAAAACAGTTTAAAAATACATCTTATACTAAGAATATAGATACAGAATTTAAAATTACAATAAAAAATCTTATATTTCACATTATTACGTATATCCGTTTCTTCGTATAACAGACGATGGTACCGACATTTTTATTATTTAATATAATATAATAAGAAACTACGTTTAAAATTAATAAAATATTTATTTAAAAATGATCACAGATAACATATAAAACGTGGTATAATTGTCAAAATATTAAAAAAAAATAGTTTCAAGGTTTTGATCAATAGTTATTATTAACATAACAAAGGATAAGTAAAAAAATAAACTTTATCCATTAAAAATACATAATTACATAATTCAACACACAATATTACAATAACAAATTATTGATCTTTAATGTAAATTAAATAATCTTGTTTTAAAAAAAATGTAACATATTATTTTCTATTTCTTTTATTATTTGTTGTATCACCTTCTCAATTGCTCTTTTAAATTTAAATCTTGATTAACAAAAATAAATGAATTTAGTAAATCCATTTGACCATATACATTAAATTATTAATTGATTCCTAGACTGAGTAACTGACTGAATCTACAACTGATTCATCAATAAATAAATTCTTCGAATATTCAATTAATCAAATAAAATTATTAATAAAAATATCGGTACACTAAAACTAGTTTAGGCTACGTTTCACAGAATAGGCCGAAACATCTAAGTAAAACTTTAACAAAAATATCACTTATATCTATATATATTAATACAATTCTCTCTCAATACAAATTAATGGAAGATACAAAGCTTTTATCACTATGGTGGTTTGCGTGTATTATTTATTTTATCGGCTGTAAAAAATTAGGTTCAAGACATTTGATTTTATTGGGAAAAAAAATATAAATGTCATCCTGTCAAAAGTATTTTTTATCTTTTAAGGTATTTATTATGTCATTCTGGCAAAATGCCCCAGAATTAGGTTGCAGAGTAATTCAAAACAATTATTTTCTATTAAAATATTTTTTTATGAAAATGTCTGAAAAAGTATGAAGATTGAACCAATTTTTAACGACCGCAATTTTATATTTTAATTGTTTATGTAGTGTTTATTAATTTATAGTTTATATATTACATTATTATTCGGAAGATATCGTGAAGTTACACATTTATAATTTATTGTACATATTCTTTTGGTATAAGTATATTAATTTTTGCAAATAAATGAAAAACATATATATATAAAAAATCATTTTATGGAATTTATTGCTTACCACCTTTCTCTTTCAACTCATAGCACTTACACAATAAAATATATTAAAACTATGAGAAATAAGTTCTTGCTTATATTAGTCACGTTTCGATTATTTATATTTATTTATGAATCTCAAAGAGGTGTGATAAAATGTACAAAATCATTTAGATTATTTCTAATTTTACGCCTCATATTATTATTAATTTGTAATTGTGTACTGTTTGTATGAAGACACTCACTTTTTCACGTTTTGAGCTTTTAAAAGAAATTAAATGTTGGTTTAAAGTTTTTCTAACTATCCACAATATGGGAGTTCCCTAAAATATTTCATATAAAATTCAGTATAGTTCTGCATATTACACTGTTTATTTGTGATGAGGATTTAAAGTATTTTAAAATGTATATTACAACAAAATTAAAAATGTTCTTATCTCTTGTCTCAATTCAAATTATCTGTTATTTTGCTTTATATATTCCTTAAATTTATCTATTATTTTGCTGTCCAATACTTGAAACTAATTCACATGTAGACAATACAGGAGAGCCACCATAAACCAGAAATAGTTACTTGTCAAATTATAATATTGACATATTAAATTGACTACCATTTTGCAAACCCATCAGTTTGAATCAAAAGTCTACCATTTAATGTTTTTTTCATGTATCTTTTATATACAATTTTCAAATATTTTGTTCTTTTGACAAGAAAAAAATGTAGACAGCTAATTTTTGAATAGATTTATTTTAAATATATTTTATTTCTGACTATACAGTGCTGTGAATATTCCACATTGAACCTACACCCATCATGATATTTCAATATATTGAAATTTAGATCTATAGATCTAAGCACATTTCACCACACCTATTTTTACTTAACACTTAACAAATCGAATACTGCACTTGTATCATTATTCTGCCCCAATATAATTATAATAATAACAATTTACATCTAAAATTTTAAAATTTTCCTCAAGTTCCACGTATACAGCTTTTTGAATCAAATTGTTTGTTTTTTTTTATTTATTTGAGTATACATCATTTTCTTGAATCGTATATTTATCGTATAATCCATTTTAATTGCTAAAAATTATAGTATAATATGTATATGACTTTATTACAAATAATTTAAACAGAATAATTAATTAAAAAAACAAAATCTAACATTTTATCCTATATGTGAAATAAGTAATCTCAAAATGTCTGAATTACATTAAAAAATTACAGATTAAAAAATCATTATTTAACATGAAACAATCACAAAAAAAGAGAAATAATATATATTTTTTTATTATTAAATATTTACAATATTTTTTCAAAAGTCGTACACATATTATATATACTTAAATTACGTAAAACTAATATGGCGGCTGATAGAAACAAAAAAAAACATTAAAATAATCGAGTATATTAACTTATTTATACAAATAAATACACACTTTTCTATGGACGGTATTGTCTATAGTTTATTTTATTTTTTTATTTGTGGTAAAAAATATACTTATTACTATTTCATTTTCAGTCGGTGAAGGAAAAACAAATCTATTTTATTCACAACCGGTTAAAAAATTGACGCGCTATATATAATAATTAATTGTTAAGCGATTGAATTAAAAAACAAAATAAAATTTAAAGCTTTTTTTATATGTGGGTAAAGTTTGGTGATATGGCAACACTGTCTAAAATTACATTCAAAACAAATATTTCGAATTAATTCTCGAATTATCAAAATGATTAATTTTTGTTTTAAAAATATTGATTTCAACAAATTAAAAGCAATATTTATGTTTTATTTTGAATACAACTATTTATATGCCGGTCACAGTTCAGTTTCACTATCAAGAAACAAAACAAAGTTTAATCATCTGTTTAAAATAAATCAATTCTAATTGCAAGATTCTAATTCAACACGAAATGTTGTCTATTATTATTAAATAGTTATAAAAAATAACAAAATACCAGTGTTGCTATATCATAATTATATAAAATAAGAAATGACATAATTTGCAATTCCAAGACAATTCACTCATCTGTGACTTTTTTCACTAAATCAAAAAATACTGCTCAAGTCATTGAAAAATTAAAAAGACAGAAGAATCTTTTAATTATTCTTTTAAAAATTGCAATTTATTACTTTCATCAAATTAAACAAATGTCAAATGAGAAACACAGATAAGAACATTGTAATTGCCTTTTAAATATATATAAAATATATAAATATATATGTAAGTTTAAAATAGTGAGGTAATTATTACGTATACATGGTTTTATAATCTACTTATAATCTATGGTATACACAGTTTTGTCTTTTTGTTTTGAATGTGTCATGTTTCTGTCCTGCTCTAGCACTGTATGCTGGAAAGAAATGTTTGAGTAATCATTATTTCTATTTTTAATATTTTTTTCAATGAAAAGAAATTGTACAAATATAATTCTTAACAAATCAAATTTTCTTAACAAATATTTTTCGTTAGGTCAATTATTCTATGAGTGTATGATATTATTTTTGCGCGATTATATGTATAATCATAATCATAATAATTAATTTAATCATATGTCTGTATGTATATATCTGTCTTACCTCAGTGTTGCACAGGATTGAAGTTGTCAGCGTGTTCATCACGAGACTCCTCGTCGGCGGACTGGTCGCCATCTTGTTCCTCGTCTTCTGACGATGACAGCAGACCTGGAAGATTGTGGTAGTATATATATAATACATTCTATTTTTATATTATAGCCAGATTATACAAGCATTTTACATATTTTTTTTTAATTTAGAAATATCATTCAGCATTTAGAAAAGAAAAATACTTATTTTAGAAAATATTTAAAAGTTTGAAAGTAGCAGATGTTGGACGATTTTCAAAAGGCGCGGTTTTAAGCCTCTCTGTGTTCAAATTATTACAAGTTTTCTAAAATAAGTATGTATACTCGTACATAAATTGTATTCTATGTGTTATTCTGTTGTATAATATGTTATTGTAAAATTCATCTAATTCCGTCTATCGTTTTAGCGTGAAAGTGGAACGAGAATCCAACCTTATAATATATGTAGGTTTAAAATATTCAGTACTTCACTTTTTAACATTTTTTATGTTCAATGGCAACATAGCAATAGAATTATACATAATAATGTAATGTTTAAAAAAGTTTTTGATATACAATAATGTATTCTTAGCACTTACAATGTTAAAAAATTAATAAAAATCATTTAGTGAGATTGCAAGTGTCGTCACACATAGTGTCGATAATATTAACGTTAGGTCACTTAAATCAAAAAATCATTCGTACAAAACATTTTTATATAAAATGAAATGAAAACAAACTCACCTGCTGTGAATTGTGGATTGGTGAGAGCGTCCGGCCAGTACCTTTTGTTTATAGACGAACCGTTTTTACTTTTCTTTCCGCCTAAAAAAAATATAATGTTATACATAAATAAACAAAGAATCCAGTGCCACAAGCATGCGTGCCACAATATAATAGAGTAGGCAGCGAAAATCTATTGTTAATATTACTACTGCGTTTCTAACTTTCCGTTCAATTTTAGAGACATTATGTGTTGAACAGCGGATCTGAACGCCGCCGCGAGTCCTGGAATCGAAACCAAAACCGTCGCAACTGACTATGAAGTCAGTCTCAAACTAGCCAATCAAGTCTTTTGTATTGAGATTCATCATTACATATCGTTAAAATTATACCAGTTGACCATTATGTAAAATTTAATTACATAACTTCAAACCCACACTAACCTGGCTTCTCTTGACAATCGAGCATCGGCTGTAATATACGACGGCGAGCATTTATAAACCAATTGTTGACTTGTAACAGAGTGAGCCGCGTCTGTGCGGCCAGAGACCTCTTCTCTTCCTCTGTTGGGTAGGGATGCTGTGAAAGAACCGGATGGATATATGAAAATAATACCTATTATAAATACTTTTTTATTATTGAGGCCGCAGCGGCACAAGCGTGTGACGTCCAATTTATTTTTTTCGCTCTGGCGTGGAAGCAAAGCACGGCGTTGAGATGCGCTACTCAACACGTAACACCTCCAGAATTGGACCGAAAGTGAGAGACGGAAGTGTCCTAAGTAAATATGATGTTATATACCCACGCATTTCGTCCTCACTCAGCAGAATAAGCAAAAAAACACAATATTAACACAAATAACTTACAACAAGATGTTGGAACAGCCAAGCTCTCATAACCTGAGTGGCGTGTCTCGGCAAGACCCCTCGTTTCCCACCTTCGTCCTCATCATCAGGCCCAGGGGGCGGGGAGCCAGAGATCGAGGAGTTGGAGTTGGAGTTTGTACCTAGAAAAAATTTGGAAAGTTAGAGAGAATTTTCACTTATTATAATGAAGTTGAAGTACAGTATTGAAATTTTAACGCAGCAGAAAATGGATCTTAGCTTTGGAAGCATCTTAACTCTTTAAATTTATACTCTTATTAATTTAATACATACAATAATACAAGCTTATTAAGCTAGCTATTGAAACTAGTTACGGTATTATATACTAAAACTTACCCGTAAATGAGTCTGTGGAAAGAAGTCCTGCACCAATTTGTCCTATCGGCGTCGAACCTTGTACTACTAAAGGTGCTGAAATAAAAAACAAGCAATAAATTTGTGACACTTTATAATTTATACAATTATATTATCAATTATCTTTTCAGATCGTAGCTTTATGATGGAATAGTGAATGGTAAGAGAGGTAGAGGGAGACCTCGATTAACCGTCGAAAACACAGTATCAAAGATACTGGAGGAAGGTCACGTGAAAAGCATAAGGACCCCCCGGAGGGAGATATATGAAGAGATTTATGACAATGGACGAGGCGAAAGAGGTATGTAGGGACCGTAGTGTTTGGCCTTCAGTACTCTCTGACTACGTTGGGACTACTAGGGAAAACAACGTGAAGCTAAATAAGTAAGTAAGTAAATATATTATAAAGCTGAAAGGTTTGTTCGGTTAAACGCTCTTATCTCAGAAACTTCTGATAACTCCTTGTCATGACAGACATGATGTTAATAGTGTCGATGTAAGCGACTGTGCTTATACTTGCGGTCAGAGTTACATTGTGGGTGTGAATGTGGTAAGTTGTGGATTGGATTCCCACTAGAGGAAATGAAATATATAATATTTTCGTTTCTTCGCTCTAGTGTCGAGGCAAAACGAGCCTAGAGTTCCGCCTCTCAACACGCAAGACCCCCAATATCCAGTGGAAAGTGGGAAACGGAGTGTCTCAGCACGCTGTTTTCTCTGCCTACTCTGCTGTGTGCGGATTACACCCTGAAGCTTAAAAATATATAACTAAAATAATACATCATATACTTACGTTGTTCCCGTAAAGGAGGGTAGGGCAGTTCAGTGACTGTCGGGTAGACTGGGGGATACGCGGGGGCAGGCAGCGGGGGGGCTGGGGACTGAAATACACAAAACATATAGAAATTAGAGTAGCAAGCGATAGTATATTCAGCCATATAATGAATATCAGATATTTGGTCGGTGTCCTTCGGCGAAAATTGTATACAAGTGATTGTTTCGCATTTTTTAGATTCACGCTGTATTCCGTATATCGCCAGGTAGGCAGAAAGAAACTAGAATTAAGACACTCCAATCCCATTGTTGGCATTTGTTTGTTACATTAATGTGAAACAATTGCCACAAGAACTTTTTAAACACATCACGAAAAGTAAAATAATATTTAATGGAAACCTTCTAAAAATACAACAAAATGTCCCAGATTCTTGTCTCATTCAATTACAACAAAATTATGACATATATGTATGTATACAATTTTTTTATGAATTTTTAATTCGTGTTATTTAATTGTCAAGTCCAACAAGTCTACCTATCCATCGAATCCTAAAACTCAAAAACGCTTGAACCCACTTGGATAATATATTGCTAAAAAATATTTTATTACTACCTTTTGGGTGCTTGTTTTTTTAACTTTACCTTTGAAATAGCAAATTTCTTTAAATATTTCTATTTTATTTTACCTGATACTGTGGCGAATTAGACGTACTTGAGTGATCGTCCATCGTTCCAGATAAATTGTTATTACTCTCTACACCACCTGGAAATTACGATAGAGTCCGTTAAAAACTGAAATTTTAATAGAAAAACTAACAGATGGCTTAGGATTCCATTCTTACTTAAGGAAATTGTCGGTCTTAAATAATTTATAACACTACAATCAAACTGACGCCTTTTGTCTGTAGATTCGATTCTTAGTAAGGGGATTTATTGTAGATATTTAAGCTATTTTCATTTTACTGTTGAGTTTCTGCGCCACAATGGCCTACTATAGGAGTGACAATATTTCCTATAAATCCTACTTAATCTTCTATCTATATATATAAAATCGAAAGGTCACTCACTCATCACGAAATCTCAGAAACTACATGTGCTAGGTATCTCAAATTTTGTATAGGAGTTGTTTATAGGACGTAGGTGCTCGCTAAGAAAGGAATTTGCAATATTCGACTTCTAAGGGGTTGTTTTTGGGGTTGAAAGTTTGTATGAAACTTCGTTACTACAAATGCTAGGAGTCTCAAATTTTGCATGGACGTCACTTATAGGACGTAGGTACTCATGGATTAATAATAACGTAGTTCACGCAGACGAAGCCGCGGACGGGCCGCTAGTATTATATATGTGACAGTTTGTGAGGATGAATGTTTGTTTCACGTAAAAACTACTGAACGGATCTAGATGAAACTTTACAGGAATATAACTTATACATCAACAACAACATTTTGTATAGTTTAGTCGGGCGAGACCACGCTTAGATCGCTTGTACCATAAAAACATACCAGCGCTATAATCAGTCCTTAACAGATTCTCACTCTGCATCTTGGTTTTCAAACACGCGATGTATCTTCCACAGAAGTCCCTACATAACTCTTGGACTTTCTCGAGTTCCAGGAGATGGATCCTGAGGACCTGGAAAGAGGAAGTACCAATATTATTATAATTAATTTTATATTCTTTTTATAATAATTATGGCTTCTAAATATAATTACTAAAGAAGTTTGTCCGAATACTAAAAAAATAATTTTCACTCACGTAACCTTTAAAATATTATAACTCATTAAACACGTACACATTAATAATTGTAGATTCATATTTCAGTTGAAAGAACAAATAAATTTGTAATAAATACACGTAAAAGCATATAATTATGAGTACTTTTCGGCAGTGTACTTTAGATTTGATGGAAATTTAATTATATTAATAAAACATAATATATGTATCATTTAAAACTCCTTACTTGTATACTCTTAATCATTAGTCCATCAATCTCAGGATCATCAACAAGGAAAGGCCGTCTATCTCTGCGCTGGTGCTGTACAAAGGCCTGGAGGTCAGCACCGAAGGCATCAGCCGCTGGAGGCTCCGCCCCCGCAGTGGCTTGCTCACATCTCTCTAGGAGGAGAGCCAGGAGTGGAAAAAGAGGGTGTCTGAAAGATAAGAATTAGGACATTTAATAAGGCATGTTTTTATAGTTTCTTCTTAATTGTCCAAAGTCAAAAATCCGAAGGATCTTCAAGTTTTTAAATTACCTTCGCCCATAAATATATCCAACACTAAAAGGGTTAAAGATGCTTAAACCCAGCCTGGCTTTAGGGTAAAATTATGGTCATCTACGTCTTATAAAAAACTAAAAATACCATGGATAAGAAAAAGTGAAACAAATTGAAATAACAGGAAGTTAACACGCTACGTGCTATCACATTGATTTTATCAATCAATTAATCTTTCTGTGCAAGGACAGATATGCTGAAATTTATTGACATACGAGTACATATTATAGGTATAATTGCTTGCTAAAAAAATATTAGTTAAACTATTTCTAAATTAAATGTTTTTGGGACAATAATTTTATTCTAAGCCCCGCTTGAACTACACAATTAATTATTTTGTAATTAGAATTAGATTTAGAATCGTACTTGTAAACAGCCCGTTTGTCTGCCTCGAACTGCGCCTGGTCGGCGTCGGTGGCGGGCGCGCCGCCGCCCTGCATCACTGCTGCTTAGCAGCGCCACCGCATCTGGAAACGATCATTTGCCAACATTAAAAAACAAAATACTGTGCTTCGAATCATCTTAGTCAATAGGTACAATTTTTTCACTTCACGCTTCACCAGATAAATTGGATACATGCGTATTAGTGTCTGTGCTTCTAGAGCAGGAGAATGGAACGGAGAAATGGAATTCGCAACCATCGTGTTTACAATAAGACGTTGCATTTTTATGTCCTTATTGTTTTATTTTATTTGTTTTTACTTCACGCTATATCCCGTATACAGGGTGGAAGAGGCAGCGCTTCTTTACTGAAACTGCATATAGGGTAAAATATTTCCAACCCAGAATTAAAAAAATTGATGAAGGTACCTCAACGGTTTGGACGTAGGATTTTTTTTTCATTTCACGATTTTTATCCATACCTGTATTTCGTGTGACGCACACATACGTAAGCGACGTTGCTGCTTTGACAGGTAAGTGTGTGCGTGCCTATGTTATACTTTACAAATGGCGTTTTATTTTAAAACGATAATATTATTATTTATTTTGTTTGAAAAAAAAACTTTTCATTTTTGAGAATTTTTTTTTCCGAATTATATTAGGCTTTTATAGAGTAGTTAAAACTGTGGTTTCATTTAAAGTGGCGCTGACAATTCCACCCTGTATAGCAGGTTAGGCAGAAGGTACTTAGTGTTAAGACACGCCGTCTTGCACTTTCCGTCTAATTTTATTGAGCAAGAGTGTACATTGTACTAGCAACCGTCACGTCAGTTCTTCTTTAGGTGGTTAGTGTTTACATATCTTCATTTTCCGCCTATTTGTCAGACATCACAAGCGACGGAACATAACGCCGCGTCATAATTAGTCAATACTAAATATATTTAGCAAACAAACCCGTATGAAAATAATGTAGATATAAAAAGCAGTGCAAGTAGAAAAATAATCTGCAAGACAATAATGGGGTGGGCGCACCATATTTTATATCAATCTGAGGCAACACTTGTGATAAATGTGACGCGTTTGGTTTTTAATATCCGTTTTTATTGCTGTACGTACACTCGCAGTGCTTGTGCCTTCTGGAAATTGTTAGAGCTCGGAAATACTGTTGCTTGCTGTTTATTTGAGTTTTAAGAGATTAATATAGGTTATACACATCAACACACAAAACTATTTTTTTTATTTGAAATTAATATATCTTATAATTGTAGTTACGTTTACGTATAATTATTATTTTGAGTTTCACGCTTGGTTTCACTCTAGGTATACCAGACTCAAAAAGCTAAAACCTCTAGAATAGACGATGCGTAGGGAAAGGAGTGCCTTAACACTAGGATCTCTCTACCCACACTGCTATATGCGGGAAAAAACGTAAAGATAGTTTTTTATAGAAACCTTACATACTCATAATTATATTCTTTTACTAAGTTTATTAAAACACCCCTTGACACTCTTGTTCAATATTTTCGAAACACAACCCCTAATCACCGCGTATACAGTCTACTGTGCCATGAGTGCTTTTTATTAGATGTTATCTAGTAAAGTTTGTTTATATTATGTAAGTATACTTTCCTCTATTCTTTCCTAAACACTCTTAGTAAATAGAAATTATACTCAGTGTATGCATGTGGCCTAACTGAACATTATCAAATATAGAAAAAAAATATATAAAGTATAAATTATTTGGAAGACATTACATTTTTAGAGTATATTTAGATATATTAGTGGGGAATGGAGTGTCTTAACACTAGGTTCCCTCTGCCTACCCTGCTGTGTGCGGGATATAGCGTAAAGCTGATTTTTTTATTTATTTTTTTTATTTACAGATATTTTTTTCTTGGGCGTTAGCTTTGTTTTCTTATTCAGGGTTAATTTTTGTTAGTAAAATTTTTTGGATAAAATAAGACAAATCTGGGGAGGACCTGTCCTCCCCAGATTTGTCTGGGCTGGTAGGTCCTGACCTACCAGCCCAGATGTTGTCCAACTCACGACGGCCTCAACTCTTTAGTAAACAACAATATCAGTAAAGACATTCATTAATCTTTTCCTTAAATATCTTATAAGAGTTAGGCCACTTCTCAACTGACTTCCTCATATAATTACACTCTGTTATATTTCCTCTGGAAAAGGGGCAACCATTTTGTGTATCCTACATAAACTTTGCGACACACTAAGAAACAATTGTATAAATAATTGTGTAATTAATGAATATTTTTTGCTATTATTTTCGATAGATATTTGTTTCAATATAAATTTTAACTCCAGTTTTTTAATGTTTTTGGATATTTTCAATATCTTTTAGAAATTTTAAACTAATTACATATTTTATAGTTAATATTTTCGAGATTTTTTTTCTTAGATTAATATAGTTAAAGAGTTCAATATTTTAAAAGTATCATTTAAAACGTGTAAAATATTATAAATAATGTGTGTTTTATAAAAAAATTTTTCTGTAAAGTATTAATGGGATAGACAGACGGATCCTGGAAACCTCAAATCGTTTTTACTGTTCCCGTAGGAATTTCGAGAAATCTTATCTCTACACTCTCTAATCTACCTACCTACATACAAAAATGTTTACTTTCTAAATGCAGTAGTTTCGACAGTGTGTTGTCCGTCAGTCTCGGTAACAGAAATTATTTATATAAAAATAGACTATAATATAACCTAGTATACCACAAACCTAACAATCGTAATTACGTAAGCAAAGGAAGGGAGCAAAACACGTAAGAGCCAGAAAAAATGTTTATTCATTTTCTTCAAAATATATTTATTTATAATAAAAAATGTATAGAGAAAAATAATAACTAGATATCTCTAGTTTTTAGGCTCCACGCTATATCTCACGGAAAGCAGCAGAGAGAAGCCAGTGTGAAGACACTACGTTTCCCACTTTCTGTCCAATTTCCGAGACATTGCGAATTGATTCACTCAACATCGCGGGAAGAAAGTTTTACTCTAAACTCGCTGTCTTAACACTAGATTTCCTTTACTGACCCTCTTATACGGGATAAAGCGTGCTTCGTGCAAAAATGTGCTTTATATTGTGGGTAGTTTGAATCTGCAACAATCAAGAAGAATACGACTGAACAAAGTCTATAGCTACTAATATTATAAAACTATAAAGTTAATTTCAACACTAACGCGTTCAAATTGAAATATTGTTTGTTTTGTATTGATTATTCCATTTATTAACCGCTCATAAGACTGAATTCTGAGATCGATCTTGACCGCCCGTCTTGTGACAGTTTTCATTCATGGATTATAATTCTGGTATCTCAAGATCAGATCTTAGAGTTGAGAGCGATTTTTAAATACGGATACGTTTCCATCTGAATACGGAAGTCGGAAATAACTACGAGTACTACGAAGTCGTAGGTGAAAACTACTGTAGGTGTAGACGAGTATCTTTTTGTAGAAGCTAAATATTTCATCTACGACAAGTATTGAGAATGTACTATAAGTGAGTATACTCGTACAAACACAGACAGGCAGCACTATTAGTTATTTATATGCGGCGCGCGTTCAAAGTGTTCAATTTTGAATATTTACAATACAAAATATATCTAACGCTGAAAACTCGACGCCATTTAGATACGCGATTGTTTTGCTAAATAACTAAATGTATCTTGTAGATATGTAGACACTCATTTTAGTTGGAAAGGTAGTGGATACGAATTTCACGTTTGTTTTCTAGAAATAACTATTCTTCTAGTCTTATAATTTTTGGTAGATACTTCTTTTAAGTTAAAAAAAACCATTTACATTTTCAATGTTTCCGCATAGCAGGGTAGGCAGAAACAGAGAGTACTTAATAAAGAGGTCTTAATACACTCCGTTACCCACGCATCGTCTAATTTTCGGGAAATTGTGTGTTGCGCGTTGTCTTCTAGAAAGGAAATAAAAATAATTCAATTATAATTTCCCCCTAATAGGAATGACTGTATAGCTAATGTTTGTGGGTCCCTACTCGGAGTAATGATTGTATTTATTTTCTTTCTCCTCTCTGGCAAACCAAAAGCTCTAACCGCGGTATAAAGCTAGCATAAAAATGTCAGTTGGCACTACTGGTACACTGGAAGTTCGGTAGGCGGTCCTAATGAGAAGAAGAACAGCTGCTCCTTTCAAATTATAATTTACAATATATTTATGACCATCATTAGCTTCCCGAGTGAACACCAAAATTATCACTAGGTGGACTTAACTCTGTTTATCCTGCTATACGGGAAAAAGCGTGAAGCTGCTTACTTTTAACACGCTCCACGACACGTCGCAGACTCATTTAAACCTTATTTAACATTATTTAATGCTTGTACAAAAAATACTTTTGCAATATAAAAATTGTACATAATTATAGTTATAACTAAGTAGGTTAGTTGCGCCTTCAGTCCACTTATATTAGCACCGTTCTATAGCAACATACAATTAAATTTCTAATTTATTACTTCTTATCGTATATAACATCGCGCCCGGAGCGAAAATGCCAAAATGACTTAAGAAATCGGCCCACGACATTGTTTTGATTAAATATCGTATAAGATAAGCGTGGTAGGTTCACGCTGTATCCCGCATATAGCAGGGTAGGCAGAGAGATCTAGTTTTGAGACTCTGTTCCTCACTTTCAATTAAATTTCCATGTGCAGTTTGAGCACTAATCACTTCACCAATGTCACGTCGTATGGAGAATATACTAAGGAGAAGAAAAAAAGATAATTTACTCAATAGCAGAAAGTTAAAAATCCAGTTAAAATACCACACAACGTCAATAATTTTAAGCGAAAAGCGAAGGACGGAGTATCTTGACACTAAGTTATTACCCCATAGCTGAATAGACAATTTATTTTAATTGAGACAGTCCAAGATTCAAATTCAAGCGCCACTTACAATAATAGACAATTACAAGAACACTTGAATACACCTCCGTTATACTAATTGAAATAATTAAGCGAGAAAAGCGAATTTAAGCAAAAAGAGCGAATTTCTTTTTTTTTAATTTTAATTGTCTACTCGACGACGGTCCTCTCAAGTCCACTCGACGTTCCAATATTAACGAGATGGAATAATTGAATTATGATTTTTAAGTGCAGGTTCGAATTTATTCGGTAAATCTTGACTTTATCCTTGTTTTTAACATTTAATAAGTGTTACAACAACACTAGGTTGTAGATACTTTTATTATATTAAAACGTATAAAATAGAAAAAGAAAAATTGAGACCGTCAAGGCGCAGTGGCACGAGCGTTTCTTTCGAGACATTGTGTGTAGAGTGGCGTAACCAAACGCCGCGGTGTGCCTTGATACCAGAGCGTTGAAATGAAAATATTAAAAAATTCTTTCCCCCGAGTGAGAATCCAACCTACAATAGTCTCGTTCACGGTCATAGTTGTGCCATAACGACCACGTCACTACTAAGAACAATTATAATAATGACACATTTCTCCGATCTCCTTCCGTTCACACATTTTATAAGTAAAGTCAACTCTAGACGAGAACGAAGCAGGAAGATACAGTGTGTTCTACAAAAAGCATTCACAAACAATACCTACAGGGGGTGTTAAAATCGATAATGACAATAGCAAACACCCAAACAGCCAACGCTAACTGTTAAATAAATATTGTTAGCAACAATTAACTTAATTTTACACCTTTTAAAATTCTTCGAGCACGCTTTTTTACTTTAAATAGGTGGTTGTAATTTAATACTTTGTGAAGGCGTGTGTGGGATGAGTTATAAGATTTTTGGTTTTTCATCGGAACCTAGAAATGGATTTTGTAGAGAAAGTAATATTATATAGGTACTTAAGCTCATGCCTCATACATAGCTCAAACCTTATCATCACGTTAATGTCATTCATAGTCTTATGATGAGACAACGGTTAGTCTGTTTCCTTTTGACTTAGTCTAGTGGACTGTCAGTGTAAAATTGTGTGAGCGATTTTGTTTATTTCTAAAGTACTTACGATTTAGAACCTTGTTATAAAAAGAGACTGGTGTACGAAGGAAATGCATTTTATTAAATCGCTTAATAAAATCGCATTCCGCTTATAAGTTGTACTATACAACTGGTGTTATTAAACAAACGAGTGTAGAACTAAAAACAGGTTACAATGCTTGAGTAAACTAACCACTTGAATGACTACTGGGCGGTCTTGTTTTGCCGGTGGTAGTAGATTTGATTATATATTTTATTTAAATAAGGTTTTATAAGGAAAGTATAAAAACATGTAATTATAATATATTTATTTTAAGTAACGAGGCAAAGCGCGGCGTTGAGTTCCGTCACTCAACATGCAATTCGGACCGCATTAAAATGCGATGTGTATTTTCAAAAGTTTGAAACGTACATCGATGGGATAAGATTCGATTTTATACAATGTAACAAAAAGAATCGAGATAATATTGTATTTATCCACATTTTAGGTAACTATTAATTTAAATGGCAATTGCTATTAAATTTGAACCCACAGCCACTATAAGTTAATCCACATGACATTGGTCCCGTCACATTAATGTCAAAAACGTCTGTTTATCATATATTTAAATATTGTTAAGGGTAATTTAAGACACCATCACGCACGACCGTCTTGTATCGCATTCTAATGTCATTTGTCTCGATATTATTTTATTTTTTTGTCGGGCTGTAAGTGTAAACACGACGGCTGTGAGTTCGATTTTACTTAAATGATATAATTATTTTACGCGGCATTGAGTTCCGCAATATTTAGATTGTGTGAAATGTTTATTTACACAATCAAAACATAATAAATAATTAAAACGCCATCAAAATCGGTGCATCAATACCAAAAAAGGGGAAACGCCAATAAATATTTAATTTATATACAATACAAAAAAGGCGCAGAAGTTCGGAAAACCCTTCAGAATGTATAATATTCGTTAAATAATAGAGAAGGCATGTTAAGATACAAATTCTAGACGGCGTGGGGTTACGGAGGGTAATGATAGGTATGGTGTGTGTTTTTATCGATAAAAATAAACAATATAAAACTTATTTGTTACTGAGTGATTCACAGACGTCGCAAAGCCTTAGAACGCGGCGTTGAACGCTGACATTTGGCATGCAAGTTATAGGACATGATTTTTCGAAATTTCGTTTTGGAGTCGCTTTGGCAATGTAGAGACTAATAGTATTAAGACACTCCTACCTTATCTTAGGGGGAACTCATCACATAATGCCTCGTAAATTCGGTGGTGTATGGAGAACGGAGTGTCCTAACACTATGTTCCCCCTGCCTACGTTAGTATATGCTGAATATAGTGTGAAGATACAATAAAAACAAATATTACATCCATTTAACTAATTACAATCGTAGGTTTGATTCTCAAAAAAGTAAAAAACTTTATCGTATCTAAATAGAACATCACTAGCAAGCAACATTTCCATGTAGGTCGCATAAAAATAACATTTTCGCGCCACCCAAAAAGAACATCTGCTCAAATATTGAGTTGTACGTTGCTTCCCTAGAATACGAGATGTATCCAAAAACTGCCTTATTATACTTAAATATTCCTGTTCCTGTTGCTCAGTGGTTGAAACCTGAATATTTGTAGTAGCGGCTTCTTACTGTGAGGAAATTAATGAAAATAATTTATGCGATGTTTGTGGGTCCTATTCCGAATTTTCGAATTCAATTTCAAGCAAAATCACACCGTTTTCCCAATATGCTTAGATATTTAAAAAGAAAAACTAAATGTTTTTCGACTAACAACTATACACTCTTTTTTTAAGGATTCACGCTGTTTCCCGCACATAGTAAGGTAAGCAGAGGGAACCTAGTGGTAAGAGACCCCGTTCCTATTAAAACACTTCCATTCCCCACTTTCCGCCAAATTTGTCTTTACCAGAGCAAAGAAATGAAAGTATTACATACTTAATTTCCCCGAGAAGGAATTGAAGCCACAACCCTCGCGATTACGCCCTAAATTATTTGCTTAATGCATAAATATTAATAGATGTCCGATGTCATTTGTCACTATTAATAAAAAAGGCAAAAGTTAACATTATTTAAACAACCAGCCCATCAACAGATAACATCTAAATAATCACGCACATATATTTCTATCAATATAAGTTACTTTAATCATAACAAACCATAGATATTAAGGGGGAAAACATAACAAAAACAAATAGACATTGTTTCAGGGAATCCCCGATACAGATGAAATTGGCTATAGGTAATAGGAAGTCAACTATTTTCCTCTTCCCAAAATAGGTATATAGGGGTAAGGGATTGGGAGGATCGATACCCTCTAACCTCCCATGGCGAATTCAAATTTGAATTTGCTGTCGTGTTAAAAAAACACTTGCATTTCAAACACGTTCGCGGGTAGTTTTAATTTTGTTTCATTTTTCTTTCATTATTATTATTATTAGCAACTAAGAGCTATGCTACTTTGGAAGTGGAATTTTGAAGCAAATGTTGTCATTTTATGTGTCTATTTACTGATTTCATATTAGTTTTATCTTTGAGCGTATGATGTGACGCGATGGTTGTTGATTCGATTCCCACACGGAGGAATGAATTATTTTTCTTTTCTTGCTCTGGTGACAAAACAAAGGCCGGTGTTTAGTTCCGCCACTAAAAACATAATGTCTAGAAAATTGGGCAGTGTCTTAGTCCACCCTTCTATGTGCGAGACACAGCGTGAAAGTACATTTAAAAAATCATTTTTTATTTATTTCCAAATTTCAAATTCAAATTCAAATTCAAAATATTCTTTATTCAAATAGACTTATAACAAGCACTTTTGAATCGTCGAATGAACATATGAACAAAAAGCTACCACCGGTTCGGAAGGCAGTTCTGCTGAGAAGAGCCGGCAAGAAACTCAACAGTTGCTCTTTTCAAAATCAATGGTACAATCTATTACATTAGTTGGCAGCTATCCTGCATTACATTCAATAGACATTAAATTCCATACATGTTTGTCCTCTAAATATTCTTGAACGGTGTAATAAGCTTTAATTGTCAAAATTTTTTTTACTGATATTTTAAATTTTGGAAGTGGCAAATCTAGAATACACTGTGGAATACATTTATTTTATTTTATTACGAAAATATAATAATAGAACACTTGTTTCTTCCTATTGCGTTATAAGTGAGAGAAATTGGAAGTATTATGGCACTTCCTTTAACTCTACTTTTTAATAGAAATACTTTATGAAATAATTAAACTTATTAGTAGTGACAGACTGGACTTAAAATGCCAAAATTTGGCATCTAGGGAACCCTACTGTAGTGCTTCTCTACACTCCTTAACCTATTTAATTCTATAAGAGCGCCAGGACAGGATTTCTAGAAATTTCTAAGGCAAAGGTTAAAACAAGATTTTTTCCTTTTACGTCTTAGAGACAAACAAAGTTACGACAAACGACTACTTTATTACAAAACCCTGCACTATGGAAGTGGAAAACCACGGAATCTCTTTGATACTGAGACAAAATTTGAATAGTCTTAGCCACTTAGGCATATATAGCATGTTACATTTTAGATGCCTCTCTCCCCCGCTCTGGTAACGTGGCAAAGCGCGGCGTTGAGTTCCGCCGCAACAGGCAATGACTCCAGAAACTTACTAACTGTACAGCTTTACCCTTTTTCCCATATAGGAGGCCTACCTACGCTGCCTACCTTACTAAGCTTCTTTTAAATATTCAAGTAATTTAATAAATGGTCAAAAGATCCAAAGAATTGAATAGGTATCTATCTAGCTCGCAAATAAGAATCTCATTCACGTACATAAAGTCTGGAACAGAAGTCATCAATTTGTCTTTTCAGCTGAAACCTCGAAAGTTATATTCCAAGAAATCTTAACCAACTTTTACGTGTAGATTTGGACCAGCTTTTTTATTTTTTTTAGCTCAACGCTGTATCCCGCATGAACGGGGTAAACAAACTAGACAAAGTTAAATAAATATATCAGTTGCGGAACTTAACGACGTGCTTTGTGAAAAGACGACAAAAATACGTGGATATCGAACCCACAACCGTCGCCTTGTCAAACAGACGACTCACAACTTAATACATTATTTTCTGCTTATATTTTGATATAGAATAATAATATGCGGAACCTTAACCAAAATGAGAAGCCATCTGCATATAAATGCTCCTCGACCAAGACTTAAACTCAACACAGAAGTGTTAAATATATTCGTAAAGTACTATTTAAGTGTTAACATCGAATTACTTAAAAAATATCATGATATTTTTACACTTTTATTTGGTCAACTTGTAAATAGTTACATCTATAATATATAATATAATAGTATAGATATGTAATAATATCTAAGCTTTTTCTAAGAAACTAAATTTGTCGCTTGTTATAATTATACCATCATGAAACTTGGCAGCAATGCGTAGTTTAAATGACAAAAGAATAATATGGTGTGACCGAGTTCTGTATGACGACACGAAAAGTTGTGGGTTCGATTCCCCCTCGGAGTAATGAAATATTGAATATTGTAGAGCATGCCCTGGAGTTCCGCCACTTAACATCCAATCCCGAAATCCCGACAAATTGCTGAAAAGAATTGTCCAAATACTACTACTAGGTTCCTAAACTAGGTTCCTAGGTTCCTTCTGCTTACCCCGCAAAGTGCGGGATACCGCGTAAAGCTATAAAAATTGCTAGCTGGTGTGATAATGGAGCCAGGAAGAACCTGAATAGTGGAACTCTTCTAGAGATTACTAGTAAGCCACCTGAGAGTTACTTCTCGCTTTATCTCGGTAGGCAGGATGAATTTGAGATTACATAGACTAAATCAATTGTTATAAAATAAAGAACTATTAAAATAGCGACAAGAATTACTATTTTAATCTATAATTTCTCTATGAACAAAAACCTCTACATAAATTTAAATTATTTCTTTAGAAGAAAATCATCAGAGAATTTTCTTAAAGTAAATTGTTGGTCCCAGAAATGTATGGTTAGAATATAAAATACTGGAAAAAATGGAAAAAGTACTCCTATTCTTGTATAAATAAAGACTATTTTACAATAATTATACGTTTAATAAGCATTTTGACAAAAAGCAGAAGATTCTTGTGTTTCTAAATTACTTGTCTTTTGTTCGTTAATGTGATAAAGACCGTGGAAGTAGCCAGTTCGAATTAAGGCAGATTAAAAATATTTTATTCTATATTAGATAATAATAAAAACCTTGGCCGATTGAAACAAAACGTCAAAGTGTAGTATCTTCATTTCCGAATAACAATTCAGATTAAAAAGTAATTGTCTATTCTATAGGCTAGAAGGTTGACTATTATTATGTTAAAAGAGAATAATAATAATTCTGGAAGAAACCTATTTTCTTCATAAAAAAAGAATGAACACTTTGAAAAATGAAAATTTTTCCATTCCTGTCGAACGAAATTTCGGAAAATCCTCCTAGGACACTATATGCCAAATTTTTGCTTTCTACGTAGAAGATTATTTTAGGGTGGGCTCTCTGGGAACTCCCTATTCCTACGCCCACACTGCGTACCCGCACTAATTACACGAACAGATTTGTCAATCAGCTAAACTCCAGATCCCCTCGAAAATATTTCTCGATACGACCATGGCTTTGTCTGTACGTACTACCTCTTTCGTGAGTTCTCCATTCAACGTGACACTGGCGAAGTGATTTTGTGCTCAACTGGCACGCTCGGAACGCCATATTAGAAAGAACAGAACAGAACAGGCTTTGTCTGTCACTCAATAAGTTACGGACGATGAACCTTTATATTTATGTGCATGTAATATGTATACAGGTGAGTTCAGCAGTCCAGCAGTCTACCATGCTACATACTGGATACATCATAAAGTAAACATAAAAATAATGGATATTCGTACAAATTCCTGCATTAATTTAATTTATTTAACACGCTACTCTAAAATGAACAATAAGTTAACTCAATTGCGCGTGTTGTCTACCAGAGCAGAGAAATTAAAATAATTTTAATATAATCATACTCCCGAGTGAGGATCGTCCTCAAACACCAAAATGCAAGAGATTTATAAAAAATAAAACAGGTCACGTGATCCGGCTAGTTCTAATTAGAAATGGTTGTGCATTTCCAGTTTGTTTCTTTTAATTAAGTTGGCTTAATGAGTGTTTTGCATAAAGAGTGCATACCCACAATTTATCTCTTGTTCAGTAGGTATAAGAGGATGGAGATGGATGGAGGATGGAGAAGAGGAGAAATTTAAAAAAAAGAATATAATATTTTGTTTTTAGAAATACTCAATGTATTTCTAAATCACGCTTTTTCCCGCATAGTAGAGTGGACAGAGGGAACATAGTGTTAAGACACTAAGTTGCCCATTTTCCGCCAACTTTCCGACACTTTGCCTGTTGCATGGCGGAACTCAACGACGCGTTTTCTAGCTACCAGAGCAAAGAAATAAAAATAATGCGGAAACCGTAACCCGTTAAGTGCATATTAATTATATGTAGATTATACTAATAAAAATTAATCATATTTCCACTTCACACTTTGCACATATTTAAATAATAATAATAACTCGACAAACTAAATAAATTTTCGAAAGAAGCAATATCTTGAGGTTAAACTTTAATATAATATCCACAGCTAGCCAATTATACTGGCCGGCGTCACTTGTCAGTAATGGCGGCCGTTCCCGCCTTTTTCGCTGTCAAAGCGCTTTTTTAGCGGGAAGTCTTTTTAGTGTTAAATTTTGCGTTCGGTTTCTGCAGGGATCATATTTTTAAAAAATCTTTTTTCATTCTTTCTTAATATTATTGGCTTGGAAAAATTTTATCAATTTTTCCAAGTTGATATTAAATTTTGTTATTTATTGGGCGCGTTTAAGTGACAATCCGTAAAGGCGTCAGTTTTGGTAAAATACCGGCTTTTCTTTGGTTTCACGCAAATTTTACACTTCAAGAAGTATTCAAAAATTAAAAAGAATCATAAAGTATAAAGGCCAGTCGTGGTGCAGGGGCACAAGCATGCAACTGTAACTCTGCAGGGTGTGGGTTCGATTGCCATAAATCTGAAATTTATATGGATTTAACCGTGATACCACTACGCGACTTCAACATAAATGGCCTTAACAAATAGACAACATAATGCATCCTAAAAGATCCATTTTTTCCTTTTGTGGTACGGATCCTAAAAACACGACAAGAAATTTAAAGAGATTTAAAAACTAACATTAAAAAAGCTATTTTGTATCAACATGACATTTCAAATGTCAATATCCTAACTATGACTTTTTAAATAGATACAAACTTAGGCAAATCTCTAGCCACAGACTACATAACACTAACTAAATTGGAAAACTTTAAATGAAACATTTAATTAGGTTTGTCTTCTAAAAGCTCATTTGCTTTGTTAAACTTGATTTTTATATAAACATAAAAAAGTGGCTATGGGTAATAATGGAAGCCACCAATTGTAACCTATTTTATTTTATATTTCTTCAGCATTTAACGCAGTAAGCAATTGAGAGGTCTTAAAAATTATTGAAATACTTATATTAGATGTTACATAAACTGGCTAATTAAATGGAAAAAAAATATTTTTACTCTGCGGTATAGCTAGTTGTGTGAAGTGCGTGAAATGCATGAAAATAAACAAAATATCGCTACGCTTACGCTTTAATCCGTTTTACAGATATTGTAACAAAACTCAACGGTTTTGTCAAAGCTACAAGGACAATGAAATCTAAAAACTAGATTACCAAATAAAAATATGTGATATCAGAGTACCAATATATCGAAAATAGTCTTATTTAGCCGTAAAATAAAAGTTCACATTAATGTATGTATATTTTGGTTTAATAGAAGCCGTTTTAGATAAAATATGACTTTGGTTTGATATCCCTTTGGAACCTAAGAACACCTGGCCTTTTGGCTGATATACTGAGTAGGTACTCTTTTTTAGTTTTAGTAGATAGTAGGGTCAGTTAAAGGGAAACTATTGTTAAGACACTCCGTTCTTCTCACTTTCGTTCCCCACTTTCCGCCGAATTCTTGAGACACTACAGCTCTAGCGGCAGAATTCAACGCGACAATACTCATTAAAAACAAAAACGATTTTAAAATCTACATAGATATATGCTCAGGTTGACACACTTTTAAATCAGAAAATAACATTTCAACTACATCAAAGTATAGATAATAAATAATTAGGAAGCAACTCAAAAGACCGCTGTGGTCCGGGAACATAAGGTTGTCGGGCCACGGCGTATAAAGTTATATTTTCCTATGGCTTCGCCCGTGTGGTCAAATGGAAATAACTAAGATTTGTGTATGACACATGACACAATGTACCTACTCTATAAATAATATAATTAGACTACAATAAAAATAATTTTCCAATTCTGACTGCTAGTTTCTGAGAATAATGCATTCAACCAAACAAACTCTGCAGCTCAGTAATTTCAGTATAGTAGATAGTATAATCCTTAATGTGCGAAAAGCATTTTTTAAGTATCATAAAATTTTTGGCAGGATTATCTTCGAAAAGATAGATTACCTTAGATTATTTCACTTTGGAGTGGTAGCACAAAAGCAAAGACCTGATAAAACCGAATATCTAGTCATATTATACAAATGCAATTAGATAATACACAAAAAATCTAATATTTGGGGAGTTATCAAAGGAGTAGGAGCAAAAATTATTATATTTATTTTTTTATCTGTCTGTGCATATGTGCACGCTTATATTCAAAATGACTAAATCAATTTAAAAGGAGTTTTACTTTACTCTTATGGCAAACTTCCCTTTATTTAAAACAACATACAAGTTATATCAATGTAAAGTTCGTTGCTCGACAAAATTGCTACAAAAAAACTATTTTATTTAAATTGATTCATATACTTATTTATTTATTAAATTTTATATATTTTTTTTAAATGATACTTTTATTAGAATACAGATTAGTAAATTATGTAGTTCTAGCGGGTGAAGCCGCGAGTGCTAGTGCTAGTTATAAATAAGTATGTTTACAGATTGGATTCGTTACGTTTAATCTTATTTGATTAGATATTTATATTATTCCACTAGACATTACAAATACATTAAGACTTAAAAAATAATTACAATTTTATTAATTGTAAAAAACGCAATCTATCTGTGAATATGTGGATAATAGGTACTTAAATATGTTTATTATACCTATTTATTTCTCAGACCGTACAATTGCCTACTTAACTAAAAAGTGTAAGTTGAAAAGATTCACGTTCTGTCCCGCATATAACAGGGAAAGCTAATGCTTTCCCTGTTATATGCGGAAAATCATATAATATAACTAGTGTTAAGAGATAAAACACTACGTTTTTAACTTTCCGCCGTTACTTTCATCCCCACGCTCTGGACACACGACAAAGCAAGACGTTAAGTTGCGGCTTTTAACACGCAATATCTCGAAAATTGTGAGGACAGTTTTACATTAGGTTCCGTTTTTCCTACCCTACTCTAACTATACTCAGGGCGTGTAATAAAAAACAAGGTGATCATTTTGGCATAAATTTATTAAAACGGTGTCTATATAATCCGGTGTCCTTTTTCTTTATTAATTTTCTTTTTCTGTTTCAACTCTTTTATGTCATTGTATATATTTATATGTTTGTATGTGTGTATGTTTGTATAAGTATATTTATGTAGGTATAGGAATATTGATTAATATTATGTATATTTGTATGTAGGTTTATTATTATTATTATTAACATAATATTAAAATACCGCACCCGAATTATTTCTTATAACATCTCCTACATTCAAGGGTTTCTGGTAGAGATCTCTATTAGAGATAAGTTATCCTTTGTACACTTTTTTACCTGTTGTTTTAAGTTTTCTGTACTCTCTATCTTGTGTGGTACATAAATAAATGAAAAAAAAAAAAAATAATCCGATTAACAAATTACATCAAAATCCTACCGTTAATCTTTAAAAATATTTAGCTTTAATTAATCTCTAAGATAAGATATTGAAAACGGATAACAATATAACGGAATAAGGAAAAAAACAACGGCGAATTAGGATGTTACAATTCTTGCTATCTAGAAGTTTAAAGTAAAAGGAAATCGTTTAAAGGACAGACTTCTGTTATTATTTTTAACATTTCTATATTCTAGACTAAGGATAATATTAGAATATATTTTTAGTAGTGGGATTCGAAACCGCGCGTCTTCCAAACGATCGTCGTGAACATAATATAACTTAGTGCTTAGACTCATACAGTCTTCAAGAGGAGCAGGTATGATATAGGTAGGTTTATATTTTTAGTAAAAAATCCTGTATGATTGATACCTTTGGACATCTGTCTCTTTATTATTTTTCATGTCTTTCTAAGTCACAGACACAGGATACAAAGTGATGGAAAAAAAATTAAGGTAGACCTAGAAAAAGATTTTACACACAGGCAGACCAAGATTGTTTTAATTCAAGCTGTATTCCGCACATAGCAGGGTGTGCAGAGATAACAAATTAAGCATGTAAATTCTTATTTTCAATACAATTCTTTGTTAACATACAAAATAAAATATTCTTCATTTATATACAATATCTTTCAAATATAAAAAATAAAATTTTTAAAATACACATCAAAATATTCAGAAAAATATTTTTATTTCTTATAATAACTAGCATAATTATCATAAAATATGGTATTACTTTTGTTATAGTTTCAAATATTATTCTGTATACAGATATAATAATAAATAATAAAGATATACATATAAGACACTTGAGTAAAGTTATGGAAACCAACACTGCACTTTGTCCTTCCAGAGCAGCTAAATGAAAATAATTGTCTTTCAATTGGGGATTGAACCCACAACCAAAACTTACAAATCAAACACACACCACTGCACCACGATTGCCCCTAATCTGATGAAATTTATCATAATTGCAAAAACTACAATAAAATAACTTTGATTATAGTAATTAAAGATCAACATCAAAAAATAATTTTTGCTTATGTAATGTTATTATTGTACAATTAGACATTATTATCAAATTCGAAATCTCGAAACAAATAAGATTATAATGATTAATGTAATCTGTAATACATTTAAAAATAAAATTATGAAGCAAGCATATTATTAAAACATACTATAAAAATGTAAGAAATTTAATTTAAGTAGTAATATAGTTTAATTATTTAGGGAATATTTCTTATTTATTATACAATATATTTAATATATAAGTAATGAACCTTTAGAAAGAAATAAACCTTTGTAATATTATTATTTGAGAACCTTTTTCTATGATCAATGGATTTTATTTTGCATATAAAAAAGTATTAAAAAATATATTCTAAATTACTTTTTAGAAAATATTCAGGTTTTACTTCCCAACTTAACTATAAATTAAAATGTTGTTTTATAATCCTTTTTTTAAAATAATTATTTAAAAATGAAATAATATCCATTCTTAAAAAACCAAAATTTTGACACCTGACATAATAAAAAATATTAAATAACTTACTTCTTATAGTGATGTAACACTATTTGCTTAAACTACCAAAATAAATAAAAAAAAATCGATTTTTCAATACAAAATTATAAAACAAAATGAAAACGCATCAAAGTTAAACCACGTGGTGCGTCAAGGTCGAATTTATGTTTTCAACTTGTCAAGCTCGGCGTGTGATAAATTAATTCCACGGGTTGTTATCGCGGTACTTTAAATAATATTTTGTACTTTATGACGTCGGCATAAGGCTCAAATTCGTAAGGACAATAACGCCACGCATAGTCGCCAACCCAGGCAATATATCTTAGGCCGTATACTGCCCGTGACAGTTCGTAAACAAACTGGATCTACCGCAACAATGAACTAGTGACGTTTTAACACTTAAAATATTATTAAAAATCATGTAAGTACACAATTGATCTGGAAAATTCTAAATTATAATAAACAAGAACAATAAAACATTAAAACAATCGTTCATAATTGCTATTTTGTTTTGATTTTTCATATGAACACTCACCAGATAATTAACACGATCTTGGTTACGATGCGGAGTCATCTGTAATACATCTTGCACATATCGATCACGTCTTGCAGTTCTCAAAAACACAAGTAAAAAAGAAAGAGGTTAGCACCAAATATCGGAACCGCTTTATCAATCTATCACTCGTAGCGGGTTTATATTTTGTAAATACGTTTTTGAATCACTTCTCAATATATTTATTGTCTAAATAAAATTATTTAAGCCGTTATTAGATACAGAATCAAAATAAAAATAGTCTGGCAGACGCTGCGTCGGCCGCGCCACTGTCTGTCTCGATTCAGTGCTGTCAATATTCGTCAAAACGAAAATGGCGACACCCTCGACAGAATACGATCAGCACTAGCCCGCTCACTATCCGTCTCTGTCCAACATCAAACGGCAGAAAGAGAGGGGAGACAGACGTGTTGTCTTCAGCCCGACCGGACTGATTTGTGATGTCACGCCCAGCGGCGTAACGCTTTGCGTAATTATACAACCGCTACAGCTTTTAAACTTGTTTCAATAACTTTAATTTATAAATATCATGCTGTATAAGGTCAATAGATGAAAGTGGTTAAGTTTATAAAGATTATTAGTAGGGTAATGTGTTTATAATGTGGGGTAAATTGTCTTTGCGCATGCTAAGCCCGTCCCACCACTCAATATCTGTCGTAAAAGCGCCTCCTACTTCTTCTTATTTTATTCAGCATTTTTTTCAGATGTTCGTCTGCATTAATTCGATGCTCGTGCAGTCGCAATGCAGTTTGATTAATAATGAAGTTAAATCTAATAAGCTTTCTTACTTCTTTGTCCTCTTAAATAAAATTAGAGGTAAATTTTAATTACTTTTAGGATCATTTTTATATTATAAATTAAAATAATCTTTGGATTAATTAGACATGAAAATTAATATAAATAACAAATGTAAAAGATTTTAACATAACAAATGAAAGTTATCTAAACATATTAATCTATAAACAATATGAAAATAATTCCAGCTATTGATTATCATACGTAAAAAAAGATATTATAAAGAATTGTTCCTCATTCATGATCATGGTGAGCGAGACGTTCTTTGAAGCTGTATATAATAAAAATAAATCAATCGATAACGAAATGTCACTGTCTATAATGACGTCTAAATAAGGTTTTGATCGATTACATATTCAAAGTATCAGCACTAAATTTGTTAAATTTTTCAAATATATCTATACCAAGTAATATAATATAATTATATATTTATATGTTATATTTCTTACTACTAAAGTTTAATTAATTAGTAATATATTAAAAACTCTTTGTACTAATATACGAAGTTATACGGGTGTATCAATTTTTTGGTTAGTAAATCTTCTGTTTTGCAGAAGAATATTTTTATAAAGTGGAAGAACCGTATTTGTTGGAGTTTGGAAAAAGTTAAATAAAATGTAAAAATGTATTAATTTAATTTATTATTTTTCCTTGGAAATGCACTTGTTTATAAACAACATGCAACAATTATCATATTAATACAAGAATAAATAATATATTTTAATTGTTGAACGAATTTTATTTTTTCATATAGCAACATTACTATTATATGGTCTTTTAATTGCCGTTGATCTTTGAATTCTCCATTTGAATAGTCGACAGACACGTTGTACTAATTTTGAAAATCTTTCCAGTTTTAATATTCTTTTATACATTGATTCTTTATATCTTATTGTAATAAATCATTATTATACTATTTAAAATGGCTGATCACACGCATACATCTAGATTGTCATCTTATAAAAATACTGGACATGGTGTTACAGTAAGTTGTACTTTTCTTTGTTTAACTTTTTCATTATATTGTTATTAAGTAATATTTAAGTATGTTATTATTTTAGGTCAGTCGTGGCGCAATTGCACAAAATGTGACAATGATTTCGATCCCCACTCGAGGAGATGAAATATTTATTTAAATTTATATTTCCATTTTCTTCGCTCTGGTGTCGAGCCAAACAGCGCTCGCAGCGCAGCGTTGAGTTCTGCTACTCAACACGCAATGCCTCCAGAATTCGGCAGAAAGTGGGGAACGGAGTGTCTTAACACTAGGTTACTTTGCCTACCCTGCTGTGTGTGTGAAACTGATTTTTAATTAATTAATAAAAATTAAAGTGTTTTTTATGCAATTTATAAAGAGAAGTTTACTACTATAAGTTATACTTATTGTCTTAACTAAAATCCAATTAAAATAGATTTAAAATCCATGAATCTTAATAAAGGAACAGAAAACCCTCTTATTTTATCAGGAGTTACGGAGAAAGCGAGCGGAGTTAAGCGTCACACTAAGAAAGCAGGCTCGCGATGAACAACTCCTCAAGAGAAGAGCAATGTCTCCTGAAGCTGGGGAGGAAATTCAGGAGGCGGAAAAGGCTTACCTTACACCTACTGATATTGTTGAAGGTATTATTACATTTTTTATTTTAGGATGTTTAAAATTGTGATAATAATTTAAAAAGTCTGTTACTATGATAGGGTTGGTTGGATTATATGTATTAATTTAGTTTTTTAAAATCCAATAGTAAGTTTTCTAAGTAATACAATGCTTCGTAGACACTGGAAATCTGTGAAAGTATAGTTATAAAATAACATGTTCACAACCAAGACTGCTTTATTTATATAAAATTTATTTTACTTGTCATACATATACATCTCATTTATCAATATATAATATAAATTTTATTTTCTATCCACTTTTCAGCTTATATGTCAATAAATTACAATTTGAAACATTAGTTACTATAACTTTAGTATAGCATTTTTAACGAAATCCCCTAAAAAATATTTCCTTTAAAGGGATCCCTTAAACCTACCTTTGTGTCACAAGTCCCAGGCGTTGTTCCAAGCTGTTTAACTTGGAACAACCTCACACAGCCTGCCTGAAACCTTAGCTAATGCTAAAAAGCTTTGCTTTAGACTGCCTGTTTGCATGTTTCTCCGAAAGTTCATATTATTTTAATAACTAATACAATTGTCAAATATAAAGGAGGTTCTCAGTTTGTTTTTCCAGGCTTATGAAAATGAAAAGTATTTGTTATGCTTAGTAGAATGTTTTGACAGTTTTATCTTAGGTTTGTAAGTATCTGATTTCTAAAAAACGGCTGTTTAAAAAAGAAATAATTTGTTTAATACATTTCTTAGGTCTTAGATCCTCTGACTTGGTAACCAAAACAACAGCAGCCCGTGCGGCAAGAAGGATGCTTTCGAGAGAACAAAATCCTCCAATATCAATAATGGTAGATGCTGGTGTAATAAAGCCTTTGGTTAATGCATTGGATCGAGATGATTGGTGAGTATGAGATCAAATGTAATGAAATATTATTTTTATAATGTCCGGCCTATAATGTCTTGAAATTTTATTAAAAGTATACTTCACTGTTCAAGAGTTGCTCATATAAGAACATATCCTATTATGCTACATTTTTTTTTCTATATATATTGAGCCTGCTAGACTTTGTTCTGGAAATGAAGTGTCATAACTGTGACATTTCAAATTTTATATATTTTTTATCAGCTTCAAGCTGTAGCCTGCACATAGATCCCGGTTAGGCAGAGGGAGCCTAATGTTAAGAAACTCCAGAATATTTTTTTTAAAATAATCTAGAAACCCTATAAATATATAAAAATAGAATTTTAATCTAAATTGGACTAGTTATTTACAAATTTGAATATATTTATATATTAGAATATGTGTATGTACATTTTTTTTTCAGTCAAGACTTGCAATTTGAGGCAGCGTGGGCTCTGACTAACATAGCATCTGGAACCCATGATCATACTATGGCAGTAGTGGATGTGAGTTGTTTATTTAAATATTATTCTAATACTTAATCATCTCAGTGCTGTGGCTCTAGAGTATGTCTGTAATACTGGCAGGTTTGATTCCCACTGGAGGAAATTAAATATTTAATATTTTATTTTCTTACACTGATATTCCTCAATAAATTTATTTGTAATTATTTCCTTAATGTCTTACTTTTAGGGAGGAGCCATTCCAAAACTAATATGCCTTTTGGCCCGAGGTGGTGTAGTAGGGGAACAAAGTGCTTGGGCATTAGGTAATATAGCAGGGGATGGAGCTTCGCCCCGCGATATAGTGTTAAACGCCGGAGCTCTGCCGGCCCTGCTGCCTCACTTAACAGTGACCACACCGGCAAGCCAGCTGAGGACTGCCGCTTGGACCTATAGTAATTTGTGCAGGTTAGTTTATTATTATTGTCTTCTTTGTACACTAGATATATAGCATAGAAAAGATAATGTCTAGTGTCTAAACTCTCTGTTCCCTAAATTTCTGATTTTGCTTATTACTTTTTATCTTTATGCAGTATCTCTTATACAACAGGGTAGGTAATTGGCATTTGTACTTATAATGATTTGTGCAGGTTGATTCAATTTTTATTGATTGTTCAAGTGGAAAGCTAACCAACAACCCTCATGTTTACTATAGTCATACACTATGGCTTGACAGCCTAAGTGACAAAAATATTTTTTTTTTCTTTTTATTATGTGAGGCCTCTTTAAAATTGTCCAAGCTGGATGAAGTAGTTTTATTATCTATTTGTCATCTCAAAATATATATGTATATATTTGTGACACATGTTGATAAAGAGTAAAGATGCATGAAAATAAAGGTATCTGGTAAAATTTGAGTGCCCTTGTAATATGCTTAAATTGTGGAAAATGCTAAATAATGCTAAATAAGAAGTGTTTATAATTTAACTATACAAAATAATTGTGAAATAATTCTATTTTACTATTGTTTTTGCAGAAACAAAAATCCCCTAGTAAAATTTGAACTCGTTGCCCCCGCCTTACCTTATGTAGCTGATCTACTTACTGTCACTGACCAGGATGTCTTAGGTAAGTAAAATAAATTAAAAACATAGTTTTTCTATGTCCCGCACATAGGATGCTAGGCAGAGACATTTCCGTTCTCCACTTCGCAAAATTTTTGAGGCATTGCGTGTTGAGTGTCGGAATTCAACGCCGCGCTTTGTCTCGCTACCAGAGCGAAGAAATTAAAATACTAAACATTTCAATCTCTCGAAAGAAAATCAAATCATCATGTTTACCGTTTTGTGCCCATGTGAGAAAACAGACTCAAAAGCATATTAAAATGTATCATAATCGTTATATTTGTGGGTTCATATTTTAACTTCGAGAACTTCTTAAAATATTTTTCAATTAAAATTTACATTCAATAGAATATTTTATGATAATTGTGAGTTAAAATTTTCCTAAAGAAACTATAAAATATGATATAACTACAAGTCACCCCAACATAGGGGTGTACACATGGGTTTTGGGTTTGATGCCCACATGGAGAAATGATTATATTTAAATTATTATAACTTATCTGCTCCGTTATGTCTTAAATGATAATTATGTTTCACTAAAAAACTTATAATACAGAAATGTGTCATTAAAATATATGTAGAGTTAAGACTCTGTGTTCTGTCCAGACATTGAAAGAATATGCATGTCATATATTTTTTATTTCTAGCTGACACATGCTGGGCCCTATCCTACCTAACAGACGGTCCAAACGAGCGTATAGAGGAGGTTCAAAATACGAAAGATTTGCTCTCCCGGCTAGTGAAGCTGCTACAACACAAGTCACCCGCAGTGCGCACCCCTGCCCTCCGTGCCATGGGGAATATGCTCACAGGATCCGATGTGCAGGTGAATTTTGTGGTTTTTTTATATTTTTCGCGGATTTTTTGTAATTTTTTTTACAAATAAATAAATGAATGGAGAAAAATAGTGGAATGGTTAAGCTATTTCGCATTCTTTATATTTTTTACATGTAAGAGGCAATATTTTAGGTATTATCTAGTCATCCACAGTCAGGATGAAATTCTTTTGCATTTTTTTTTGTTTTTTTGAAATTAGAAAGAAATATATGAAGGATTACTTGCTGTAGATTTTTTTGTTGAATAATAAAAATATGTTAAGTTCGTAAAACGGTACGTGGGTCACTAGTCTGATATAAATAAAATATTCTACCATTATTTTATAGACGTTTAAATATTGACTTACTATGTTTTCGTTGATTTTATGTTTTTTTTTTTCAGACTGATCGTTGCTTAGAAGCTTCATGTCTAGACTACCTGACATCCCTCCTACGCTGTGGTAAACCCTCGCTAGTGAAAGAAGCAGCGTGGGCTGTCAGCAATGTGTTAGCCGGTACACAGCTTCAAATACAGCAGGTTGTGGATAAAGGACTATTGGAGCATTTGGTGTTTGTGTTGACTACTGAGGATATTAAGTAAGTATATTTTCTATAATTATATGAGACAATACCTTGTTTAGTGACTTATCTTAAGAAACATGTTTTAGAGAAATCTTCACATAATAATAAAATAAGTTTTTATTGGAAAATTTTAGAAAAAGTACAAATCTTGAGTTCCGCGTTTGCCAGATTTCGCACACTTCGTCATAGCAAGATTCCGTTTCCGTTTTGCAGAGAATAAACACGCCTGAGTTTTGTTAGCGTAAATAATTGGAGGTCTCATGCTTTTTCTGAAATTTAGGCTTAGTTTAGCCAGAGCCCTTTCATCTGATACCTCACTTGAATTAGTTGTTGAATCATGTGGATTCAACCACAAATGTAAAGTCTTCAGATTTTTTCTGAACTATTACTATCTGTAGATGCTAGCTACTAAATTTCATAATTGTAGGTCAACTGAAAGTACCTAGTACTATGAATTTTGATTCCCATCACAGTGTCGAAATACGCATTTTTTGTGATTAAAACCGCCATATCTTTTTACTAAGTAAATATAGAAATATGTTTTTTATCAGGAATCATCATTCAACACGATATCTCTAAGCATTCCTGATATAAAGGGTCTTAATAGACAGATGAACAACAGAGTGTCTGTTAGTGTAAAGTGTTACTTTTTTCCTTAAAAAGTACGGAACCCTAAAAAGAATCTTTTAATTCTTGGCCATCTACTTATTCTGGTGTGTGCGGGATAGAGCGTGATGTTTTCGTATTAAATGAGTATTTGTACCCACAGATGTCAGAAGGAGGCGGCGTGGGCGATCACCAACCTGTGCCTGGGCGGCAGCCCGGCGCAGCTGGACGCGCTACTGACGGCCGGCTTCCTGCAGCCCTACTGCGCGCTGCTGGGCTCGCCAGATGCGCGCGCCGCCGCCGTCGTTCTGGACGGCCTCACGCATCTGTTGCAGGTACGTGATGCGTCGTTGTGCACCGACGAGGACGGAAAGTGGTGGAAGAAAATGTCTTGATATGTTTAATATTAATTATCTATATTAAGAGCCCGTTGTGGCGCAGCATGCACATGCATGTGACTGTAACGCGACGGTTGTGGGTTCAACACGCAATGCCTCCAGAATTCAGCAGAAAGTGGGGAATGGAGTGTCCAACACTAAGTTCCCTCTGCCTACCCTGCTGGGTGCGAGATACAATGTGAAGCTGACTTTTTTTATTTCATCTGTATTTCATTCCAGGCTGCAGCGAAATTCGGCCAAGTGGAGCCTTTGTGTCTAAAATTAGAAGAAATAGGTGCATTGGATAGTATAGAATCATTACAGGAACATGAAAATGAACAGGTTAGTTCAAATTCAAAAGTTTCAAATTCATTAGTGATTTTAATAATTTAGTGAATTTTAATCTCTGAATTATTATTTATAATATTTTGAAATTTTATAAAAAAGAATATTATTATTTTATTTTTTTACACATTTTTGTATATTTATCTATATATATAAAATCGAAAGGTCACTCACTCATCACGAAATGTCAGAAACTACAAGTGCTAGGAATCTCAAATTTTGCATAGGAGTTACTTATAGGACGTAGGTGCTCGCTAAAACGGGAATTTGCAATATTCGACTTCTAAAGGGTTGTTTTTGGGGTCAAAAGTTTGTATGAAACTTCGTTACTACAAATGCTAGGAGTCTCAAATTTTGCATAGACGTCACTAGGACGTAGTCATGGAGACAGAAATTAATAATAACATAGTTCACTCGCGTGAAACCGCGAGCGGGCCGCTAGTTGTTATATAAATAAATTTGTCAGATATATGGATTTATGACTATAAATATACGTAAATAAATACTTGTATAGTTAGTTACTTCATAATAAGTTTTGAGTGTGATGAGATTTGATCTCGGGACCATCAAGCTGTAGTCTGTTTTATTTATGGATGTGAGATCACTTGTGTGGATATCAGCCCACATATCTGATGTCAGATCAACATGCATCCTCACATTTCTTCATTAGGTACTTCATCTTACTGCATTTCTTTTGTTTTTATAAAGCCAAAATAATTATATTTTTGTATCCACAATTAACACACCTATATAATCTTTACATTATGTAACAATTGATGTTTATATTATAATTTCTGATCCACAGATTTACAAGAAAAGTCTGCACATATTAGACACATACTTTGCAGAACAAGAGGATGAGACGGCTCAGCCACAACAAATGGATAACGAATACCAGTTTGGAGCTAATCAGGCGAATCCCAATATTAATTTTTGATTTTATTTTTAATTTTAGTTAAATTTTTTATTGTACTTTATGTTAATTGATAAGTCTTGTTAAATTTATTATATTCATTGTGAAGGTTGTACGGTCTTCAATACACACTCGGCGGATTTATTTTTATTTCCCCAGCTCTGGTCAATATAAGGTGCGGCGTTTAGTTTCGCTATACAATAAACAACGTCTTTACTTGTGTGATAAAGCGTGAAAGTAAAATTAAAATAGATTAATTTCATTAAGACTGGTTAATTTGATATTAATGATTATGTGAAAGTTGTCTATATATAGTATTGTATTTATAGTGAAATACTGCATTTTAGTCTTGTTTTTACTGGAAAAATGTAATTTAGCCTTAACGCTTATTAAAAAAAAGTTCTTAAACATACAAGCAGATTTTATATAAAATATGAATGTGTTTTCTTATAGTTATTATTTGGTTTATATTTACTAAATAGAAGAATTTTTGTAACAAGACTTTTTTGATAGAAACAATTTAAAAATTTGTAACTGGGTTTTTTGTAAACAAATTTTGAGCAGGTCTCAAAGTTTCTGTTCAAAAAATCATGTTTCAGTTATATTTTTCAATAAATAGTAATGTTATTTTAGTAGTGTTTTTTTTATTTTTACCCATTTTTCTTGTGTAAAGTGTGACATACTGCTTGGATGATTTCCAAGAAGTGCGGGTTTGAGTCCTGTTTCATTCAAAATTTTATATATTTTTTAACATATTTAATATTTTTGATTGGTAAGTAATTTTTCTGTTGGACTTTGTTTAACTCCAATTAACAAATGAAGTTAACTAATAATTAACTGAAATTGCTAAAAATAAACAACTTATTTATTAAGTATAAGGTGGTAGGAGCAAAAGGGCATTCCTGGATTTACACTAGTACAAATTTGTTAAAAATATTCTTATATGAGAAAGAATGAGAGCATTCACACCATTGTTCTGGTCAAGTTCCATTCCAATCACAATTTAACAATATTTCATATACAAGAATATGAGATCGGAATGAAAATGAACAGTGACTGGCACTATAGTGTGAATACTCCTACAAATAGTGCTTTGAAGTACCTTATTGGGCTTTGATGGAGGGAAAAATAAGTTTTAAGTAAATGTATGGTATGTATATCCTATACTGTCTGAGCGCTGCCTGCGAACTAGGTTCTAGAAATGACTCCTGATAGAACAATATAATAAGGACTGAATATATCTTCTATTTTCTGCTCAGGTGGCTTGAGGCTGTTATGGCGCATTGGCACAACATATACCTGTAAATGTGACAGTTGAACCCTCAACTGGGGGTGCTTGTGAAAAATAATAAAACAATTTATATTCTTGTATTATTTTATTTAAAAAGTAATCATAAATGAAAGAGATTATTTACAAACTAGTTAGGACTTGTTTTGCTCTCGGAGTTTCTCCAGTTGTTGACTGAAATAAAGAACAAATACATTTTTTTTTATAAATATAACAAAATATTAGTTGTAAATGGGTTGGTTATGGGTTCAATTCCCACTTGGCAAGTTAAATGTTTTCATTCTCCTGCTAGTAAGACAAAAAGTGGAGTTGAGTTTGGCCACTTAACATATAGTGTATTAGAATCTATGCTAAATGGGGAGAATGATGTCATCAATTCATATTTTGTAGCAATTTTGTGGAACAAAACTTTATATTTAAATAAACTCAAATGTGCCAAAACAAATGTTAAGGCATGTTTGCCAAAATACAATAGTAAAAACTGCATTTAAATCAGTTTCTGAGATAAGCATGCACAAATGTGCAGATATACAAACTAAAATTTTTAAAACAATTGTATATTAATAAATACCCGTAATGATTGATTTGCTCCGAAATATTCCGACAGAAATGAGTAACAATTTTATTTTAAGTTTCTATGTTATCTACAGCTCGAAAATATGGTATTTCTATACTAACCGCAGCTGCTGACTAAAATCATCTTGTACTATGTCATCCTCCCAGTTGTCTTCCCACACTGATACATCCTCATCATCAGCGTCTTCAGTTCCCCAATCTGAAAAGCCATGTAATTTTATCATTAACAAATAAAATATTATTTCTTACTAACGTGTGAAGATTCTGAATCATACTGAAAATATCGTACTGCAACTATATCTAGATTTACAGTAAAAAAATAGATTTAGTAAATAAGGGAATTGTAAAACAAAGCAACACTAACGTTCAGCGGGGAATTCTTCAAATTCATCATCCTCCTCCAATAAACCGAGATCAACCTTTTGTTTATCCGCCATTTTATTCTTTTCCTAATAAACGGCACTAAATGCTATAAGTATTGGTTATATATTTCTTGTGTTTTACAAAACTCAATTTGCAAGCGACTTTTTTTACTTTTAGTGATTTGAGATTTCAGTTTTCGTTGATTTGACAAGTCACTTAGTTTGACAGTTGATTTGTGTTAGCTTTGTGTGGCACCGATATAAGTAATCGATTTTGTAAATCGATTTAATCCGAATGCCGATTATTTGAAAAATGATAACATATTTTCTAGATAACTTATAAAATCTTTGAGATTCGCTATTATTTTACATTTTATTTGAAAATATTTGACCAGATTAATTCTGCTGCAAATTATATAAGTATCCACTATTAATAAGAAACACAAAAAATCTAAAGCACATATTAAAACGCTATTACCAAGAAGTATTAACTATGATAGTGAAATTATAGATATATATTTGTCAAAATTTAATTGTATAGTCATAAAATATAAGTTAAATGAATAAATTATAGAAAGAAATAATAAATAAATATAATATATTTGTATGTAAATCAATTTGTACATGTTTTTACACTCGAAGTCTTTAATTTATTGAATAGAAATAATTATTAATTTAAATGTACTCTCATTTTTTACTTATTAGTGATTTGGTTATTGTGTATACTTGTTATCCTTAGTGCGAGTGATTATGATATAATTATAATTATTATAATAGCTTTTTACTCGTATATGTATATGTTTAATGACGCTGGGGCATGGTAAAACTCTAATTGAGTTTATGTTTGCACCTTGCGTTTGTAGTCTTTGTGTCAACCTACTATTTAAATAAATAAAATAAATTGCTAAGTTTTCAAAACTTCGGGTTTCAAAAAATTGATTAGGTACATTATTTTTTTTATATTTTTTATTTGATATTTATATTATATGTAGGCTTATCGAATCTACCAATGTGAGGTCTTCAATTTTAAAATATCAAACATAAGTTTGCCTGTAAGCTTTTTTTGTATTTTTAAATATTTTCCTATAATTTATAAATTTTTAAAGATAATAAAGTTTTTTTTACGTTGCCTTACGTTATATTCATTCATATAACAATAAAACTAGTGTTAAAACACTCCGTTTCCATCTTTCCGCCCAATTTTCGTGTCATTGCGTATTGAGCGGCAGAGACCAATTTTGTCTTGTCACCAGTGCCAATGCTTCTCCTGAGTGGGAGCCCACGACTGCCGCGTTTACACTCAGACTTAGTATATTTCATGACAAATCAACGGTGTTAGAAGTAAAGTAATAATTTTATATTATAGTATAACGTGAATGATTTTCTTCTATTTTACATGAAGACTTCATGCGCTAGAGGCGCCTCTTAAAAGAATAAAGATAATTAATAAATCAAACACAATACGTATACACACAAATTTTATAGATTTAAAATACAGAATTTAAGATGTTTGTCTAACATCAAATAGAAATTTCCTTAACTTATATAATATATCACAAGCTATCACATATTTAGATTTTATATCATACAGACTATTAAATATATCCTTAAATATTTCTAGAGACATTTATGGAACAAAACGTAGTTTTTATAACATATATATATATATATTTATGTTAATATATTAAAAACAGTTTAGAAAAAGAATAAAAGTTTAGAATAATCGTAAAGATTTTTAAAATTTAAATGATTTAAATTCCAATTTTTAACTATAAAAATTTATACATTTAGATAAAGATTACACATAAAGAAGAAAATAAATATTTCTGGTCTGTATATCTTTTTATATTAATAACATATTTTTTCTAGTTTTTCTAATTGATTTATAAATCAAATCTAGATATATCTACTGTAAGTTATGAATACTTGAATATGTAACACAAATTATTATTTTATAATTATGCATATTTTAGCTGATATTTAGCTTAAACAATGACATAAAGCGATTATCACCACTTCCCCACACATGGGGTAAATAATGACACATAGCAACACTGCTATAAAAAGGAAAAATGTTAAGACATTCTGCCAAAAAAAAAGTAACCAACGCAAATACAATCATAATTTATTTGCATTCAAAAAGCAAATAGCTGTGCAGTATTTTGGGTATTTCCATTTTTTTCACAACTTTTACGAGGGTAGTACCGAAAAATTTACGCAAAAATATTCTTGTTTGGGCCAACAACGCAATAGGTGTTTTTGCGCGTTGAATTAGAGTTTGTTTTTGAGTAGGTTTTAAAACATTGTTTCTCTTTATCATGCAGAGATCAAATGATTCAGCAGCTTCTAGAAGTATGTAGAAGATATGCTCGTATTCTTCTGAAGTAACGTTTTGGAGATGATTGAGAATGCCGTCCGGATCGCGAAACTGAGTTTTCATTATGACCTGATATAGAAAAAAATAAGTAAAATTATGTAGAATTAAATATATAGCAACTATTATAATAAAATGGAGATGCCGTTCAAAAAATGAATCAATATTAGTGGGCAACAGGTGTGTTTTAATGGGAACGGGGTGTCTTAACACTAAGTTCCCAGGTTCCCTCTGCTTACCATACTATGTATGCGGGACACCGTGTGAAGCTAAGGAGCAATAACTTAAATATAATTTCTCCCACATAAAGCGGGACAGAAAAAACGACTGAGATGGAAAAACATAAGTCAACTCACTCGAGCACCATATCTAAGTAACAAGCTAACAGTCTCCGCACAGGGCTCAGTGTTGCTAGCCAAGTACTCCGCGAGCGCCGGGCGGAGTTGTGCGCCGTCGTCCTCGTTGAAAACTTTGAGATTGGGATCTGCACCGGTTTCTAGAAGGATCTGAAAATAAAGAAAAATATAAGAAAACAAATATTAAAAACTATAAAAAGACTAATAATTTTTTTGAGGATATATTATTAGATAAATAATATTTTAGCACATTTTTATATTTTTTATACATATGCATAAATCATAAAAGTCAAAGTCAAACTCAAAAAAAAATATACAAAATAATAAGTTACATGATTAATTTTTACAAAATCAAAGTAAGTCAAAAAATTTACCACGGGCTCACTGAAGTTACTGTCTCAGGCCTAGAAGACTCGCAAGAACCTCAGCGGGACTTTTGTTTTAGTCGCACTTAATTTACTAATTACAGATTCACATGTACTATTAGTGGGTAACTTTCATTTATATAATAAATGAGTAACTAAGACTAACCTTAACAATTTCCTTTCTATTCGATATATTGTCAGAGCAAGCGACGTGGAGTGGAGTTCCGATCACAGAACTAAACGAATTTACTTGAGCTCCTGAAAAAGAATATTTTACAGTATTTTTTTCATGTTCTTCAGCATCTACTTTATTATAAAAAGAATGCCGCAGTAACCTATCGACTAGGCACGTTCTTCTCCACGCCTTTGGAAGGACTCAATTTTAGTGACCTTTGAAATTCCAGGTCTCTAGTAGGTCGTTGAAATACAGAAATATTATGCATCATTTGTCACATATTATATAAAATTCTCCGCGTAATCAATTCCTATGTAGTACTTCAAGTTGACATGTACAAGTAATATTGGTACGGAACTCTCAGTGGAACTATTTTTTGTATAATCTTACCAGCAGACAGCAGCATCTGCAGCATCGGCACATCTCCCTTCAGTATGGCCAGGTCTAAAGGACTTGGTTTGTTCAAGTCTGGTGACTCGTAATTGACTCTTGCACCTTGTTTAATGAGAAGGTTCACAACATCTGTGCTGCCTGGAAGAACATAAGATTTAGGGGTTTTTGTTCTATATAAATTCAGTTGAAAAAAAAAACTTACTAAATTAAAAAAGTATATCTCTTGTAGAATTAACATTCTTTCATTCATTGATATAATATTATTATATCAATGATATAATATTTATATATAAAACCTATTTACATTTATTGTTTTTACATAATTCAAAAACTTCGTCGTCATCTTTTCATTTTATCTTTTAACTTAAAATACACATCTTTTTTTACATAATTATTTACTTATATGTATCGGTTTTCAAACATAAAATGAAAGCAGTTATTAATTAAGATTTTAAATCAAGATATTTTTTCCCGCATAAAACTTATCAATACACTAAGTTCTCTGTTGAACAGTGGAACTCAAAGTCGAAATTTCTTTCTCTTTAATTAAAAGTATATCTCACCACCCAAAACAGCGTAATGCATAACAGTTCTATAGTCGTTACGGGCGTCGGCCATCGCGTTGACATCCGCACCGTAGCTGATGAGGAGCAGCACTGACTCAATACCCTGGTAATTGGAGAGGAAATCGGTCTTTATTCTAGAACTAGAAATAACAAGTAAACATTGAATATTTTATAAAGATAAGCTTTTCCCGTATAGCAGAGAGGTAAACTAGCGTTAAGACATTCAATTTTTGAAGAGTCGATTGTGTGTCGAGTGGCGGAACTAAAAATGTAATAATTTATTTCCGGAAAAAATAAAATAAAATTACCTTTCTCTGCCTAGCTGCTTTCATCAAAGGAGTTAGACCAGCTCTGTCCCTGGACTCGGGGTTGGCACCGAACATGAGCAGCAGCTCTAAGTACTCTGGATCAGAGACCAAGTTGATTTCTGAACCGAAGAAGTAGCGCTTGTTTGGATCAGCGCCATGTTCTAGAAGGAGACGTGCTACACCCTGAAGATGAAGGAGATTCGCAATTGGAACAGATAAGTTTTAATTGAAATTATGTTACCGAATAATCGCGTATATTTTGGTCTTTGAAAAAAAAAGTAGTTTTTAGAGTTTTAAAAACGTTTTAAACGTCTTAATTGTACGCGATTATATCGCTGAAAAATATACGTGTTGATCAATGACTCTTTTTAATTTTTCGTTCGTTATCTTTATCAATGTAAAAATATTGATATTAGCTATATTAACTTACATAGTGTTTGTTCCGTATAGCCAATCTAAGAGGCTCATCACAGAGGGTAGTTCTAGGGAACTCTTCGCCAGTGTCAGGGCGGTAGTCCACTGCGGCTCCACTTTCTAGGAGTAATTTCACCAATTCTGTATATCTGTAACATCGAAATTACTTTTTTTAGCTTTACACTGAATCCTGTAAGCAAAGTGAGCTTGGGAACCTAGTGTTAAGACCCTCTATCCCCATTAAGACATAGCCGTTCCCCAGTTTCCGCAGAATTTAAATGAAATATAAGAAATCCTTTATAAATACCCATGTTCTGCGGACAAATGTAAAGCGCTGTAACCGCAATCATCTCGTGCGTTGATATCACATCCTCTGACCAGGAGCAGCCTAGTGGCTTCGAGGTACCGTTGCCAGATCGCGTAGTGGAGCGGACGAAGACCTTGGGTGACTGGTTCATTTACCTGAACGAAAAGAATTATTAAGGGAAGAATAATAAGAGAGTGCAAAAAATTTATAAATCTTGCTTTTGTTTTACTTTACATGTAAATACATAATTTAATGTAAAATTAATAATCTTAATAAAATAAGCATTTGATTTTAATATAATATATTAATATTAAACCTTTGCCCCACAAGCCAGTAATATGCGTATTTCATCCAAGGGCACCATGCGGATGATAGAGTCCGCCAGCTCGCGCTGCAGGGACTTATCGGCTATCACCTCAGATGGCATATTTACTGAAACAAAATAATATAATTTATGTTTTTATTCAACCTAATATCTTATACGCGATTTACTTTCTTTACTCACATATACATAGATTACCTACCCTCATTTTCGTCACGTATTTAGGTATGAAAAAAGAAAATAATAAATATAATAGACCACGTGCCATTATAGATTAAGAACAAAACAAACTACGCTGCAATATTGTAATCAATAATAGATTCATCTCGTGACCACATGGTATGGCGATGTAATGACATGCATATATCATTTCAAACAAAACTTTATTTTTCAAGCTTCTCGCTTTTCCCCCCATTATGAAGGGTAGACAAACTGAAACCTGCATTTTCTGAAAATCCATGCCACAACCAACAAAAAACACCAAACAAAATCTATATACCCAAGTTGGCACAGACTCCAAAAGTAATGGATTTAAATTATTAAATACGTACATATTATGTATATAGATAAGGATCAATAGTTTTATTGATATTATTTTAAATATTTTACTTTTTATTTAAATTTGTGCAAATAAATATAGACTTGTAGTCGGTTTTTTTCTTGTTATGTTTATCTAGTATCCTATTAATGCAAGCAAAAAAAATTGTATAACCTTATAAGGATGTCTATTACTGGTCTGTTTAAACTACGACTTCAACTGGCGATGAAAGATGAAATTAAAAACAAATCAACAAACAAAAGTGGCCACTATCCAACACGTGAAGCCAAACTGCGTGACAACTGACATCACTGGGGGGGGGAAAAGATGTGAGCAGGTACGCACTTATATATCATTAATATTACAGCATTTCTATTTTGGTATTACTTTTTAACTATGTATTAGAGAGCTTCGATTATTTAGCTTCGTTCACAAGCTCCAGGCAAAAATTAAAAATCAACAACAGATTAATGAGACAGTCGCAGCGCAGCGGCACAAGCCTGTGACGGTAAACGTGACGGTTGTGGATTCGATTGCGACTCGTGACAATAGATTTTTTTTATTACAATTTCATTATCTTTTGCTGTGGGGACTAATGCCATGCAATGCCTCGAAAATTCGTCGGAAAGTGAGGAACGGAGTGTGTTTTCACTATGTTCTCTCTGTCTACCCTGCTCTGCGGGACACAGCCTGAAGTTTAAAAAAACAACACATTAATCTTTATCAACAGGAAATTGTATAATTGCAAGAAAACGCTTCCTAAAGCTTGGGAAATTGGAAATTAGTTTCTTAATTTTGGGAAGTTAAAGAGTAAGAGAAATTGAGTTCTCTTTGTAGTCAATTACAAATAAAAGAAGTTTCCTTCCTTGTCCCTGTACGCACCAAGCTGTTCTCGTCATCTGTCCGTAAAATACATGACAGTTCTTATATCAAATACGTAAACATGGAAGTTTCGCCAAATTAACACCTGTCCAAAAAGATTAAACATTTTCCTAGAACAGTCTAAAGTACAAAAAACTCAATATGACCATTTTCCTTTGAAAATTGGATTGTCTCCAACAAATAACAATGGTACAGACTTCCAAATACCTTCTTGTATTTGGTGTATCATTTTATCCTGGTCATTGGTGGTCACCGGCCAGTAACCTTGACTTGCTATTTTAGTAAGAGCGCGCCACGTGGGTATGTTTACAAGTGTTTTTTGTTTTCGTTATGTCTTGTATGTATGTGCGTTCCATTTATTGGAGAACCTTTGTTTTGTATTAGTTTATATTTTTTACAATACCATCTTGTCTACGGCGTTGAGTTCCACCACTCGCCGCGCAATGTCACGAGAATTGTGTGGAAAATGGAGCACGGAGTGTCTTAACACTAGATTCCCACTGCCCACTAGGTCACATGAGATAATACATTAAACTAAAAGAAATTGAGAGTTTTCAGCAAAATTTAAGGATTTTTATTAATGCTTTTACAATACACAAAAGAGTCAAAGTAATAAAAATCAAAATAATTTATGTTTCTTAAAATTAATTTTAAATGATTTTTTAAATTTTAAATGATGAATTTTTGTTAATGCTCGAACTAAATGTAAGTTTTTTTTATTGGTTTTGTCGTATTTAGACAGAAATTAATGGACTTTGTTACAAAGAAAGGGTATTGAGATTTGGATCAAAAGAAAGAAAAAGGTATAATATATTTCATTATACATAATAATGGACTTTCGTACTATAAATATTTTGTAAAAAATCTCTAAGTATCTCTCTTCACGCTGTATTGCGCATATAGTGTAAGACTATCGATTCCCTCTCAATTTTCGAGAATGCATGTGAATCGCGGAACTCAACGCTGCGTTTTGTATACCCGACCGAGAAACTAAAAATACAAAGTGTACATTCTTTCTCCCGAGTGCGAGTCATGATGCCACGGTCACTTCAATATTTCTATAAATTAATTGTTACTAAAAACATAATTATGTTTATCACAGAAAATATTAATGACGTTTCTTCAACACCACTGTATACATATTTATTATTAAACACGACACGTTGCTATGGCAACCGCCTCCTTATTGGCAGAAGTCGCAGACGACCGACGTCCGGTCGAACCTTGTTTTGACGTCAACATTAAATTTATATACAAAATATAGTTTGAATTTTACGCGTGTTTATATAAATCGATGATCGATTGATCGTTGCTAATTTTGAACATTGTACAACTGGAACACGGGGCGGTTATGTACTTATATCTGAGGTTCCTGAATAGTCATGTAGATTTTAGGAAGTTTAAGTAATAGTTGTGGGACGTGTTCGTTTGGGGAAGGTTTTTTTTTTCAATTTTTGCGTTGTATGGTGGAACATGGAGAATTGTAACACCAGTTTCTCTCTGCCCACCTTTTACGCCGGAAAAAAACCGGGAATACCTACGTGCTTTTTAAATCAACTAGCCAATTATTTTTTTATAAGTTCAGAGATATGTCTCACTAATACTAAAGTAAGTAAAAATTATGAAAAGATATTGTAAACAACACACACTTTCCCAATATTGCTTGCTTGCTATGCTTGTCATATATAAATATATGACAAGCATCATGTTTTTCTCTACTTTATATGTATGTTATTAATGCATTGATCACCAGTAGGTACTGTGATTAGAATAGCCTTGTTAAAATGATTTACGTAAACGTTGGAATCTACGACTAATACTGTGACACCAAATATAATACATTAAGAAACTGCCATAATAAGCTACAATAAAAAGTCTAAAGCTTTAAATCACATTATAATCCTTTAAAGTACTTAATAAAGTAATAATTTTAAAGATAAAATTCAAAATATAGCTTATAAAACGACTACGCACACAAGATGGCCGCCACAACAAGATGGAGTCCGAAAATAGCGCGGCTATTGACCGGAACCTTGACACTAAACTCGTTACATTTTATGCGATTTAGATTTTTAGGTCGACTTAAAACGCAATACAGTTTATTAGAATTTATACTAATTTAAATGAGAATTAGCAGCGGTTAGCAGCTAGCGGCCAAATGCCCACGAGATGGGCAGACTTGATAAAATCCTGCACTGGTTATTCCATTAACGACTGCGCATGTTTCAAATATAACTGTAACAAGCTAGTTTCTTTTTTTAAAGGAAAAGGTGAATCGGTACATGGAGAAACAAATATTTGAAATAAATATTTTTTTTAGCCCACCTAGCAGGTTAGGCAGAAAGAAACCTAGGAACCTAGGTGTTAACACACTTCTGCTGCCTACTTTCCGTCGAATTCTGTAAACGTTGCGTGTTGAATCGCCGCGCCGCGCTTTGCGTCGTTACCAAAGCGAGAGAACGAAAATATATATATACTTATATATTTTATTTTCACGTGTGGGAATCGAATCCATAACCTGGCGCGTAAACAGACGCACGCTTGTGCCCCTGCGCTACCACTGGCCTTAAAGAGGTTCATTTTGTAGCTTGAAATGCTGAATGAAAAAAGTAGAGAATAGAATGAGAAATTAATAATCCCGCAATAGACAGCAAATGTTTTTTACATTAAAATCAATATCTACACTAGAAACATAAAATTACAATCGATCTTTGTTTTGTTATCAATTTGTTACGGTTCATAAAGTCACGCGTAGGTGTCTGTTTATAAACTGAAGTGCGCAGTCGATAGGTCTGTAGCTGTAGGTACCACCTATGTCTTACTTCTTGTATGAATGAAAATTTAGGTTAAAAACGCATTCAAATAAAATATGATTTAATACAGTAAAATCTGTAGATGAGTATAGATAGGTTTTACTCTTTTTAAGTGACTATATTAACCTAATATAGATAATATTTAAAGGATTAACGTAGCTAGATGATCTCTTTGCTTGAAGACTGAGATACGAATAAAGCTATTTGCAAATTTTTATAGTAGCATAATTATACATAATTCTACATAATTATATATATAAAAGGATTAAGGACCGATCCACGCGTAGGTGTCTCTCAATTCTGTGATATTATTCGTTTGTAAAATTCTTTAATTTACAATTACACTCAGCGCCTTAATATTAAAGAAGTCTGTTCCTCTTTAATGTTAAGGTGGACTGTAAACGTTACAAGTTGTGGGTACTTTTCATTGGATGATAAAGATAATAATGAACATACTCGTATTATAAGATAAAAACGGTCCTCCCAATAGGAATATGTTTTGTGTAATATTCTATGTATATTACAATAAATGAATTGCGCTACATTATATTAAGGCACATTTAAGTAATATATAAATTTTAGGGAATGTCACAACAAAACTGTTTGCTTGTGTTTCTTATCAATATGTTAAAATCTTAAAAAAAATAATAAAAGCATAATATTATTCAAATAACCTACTTGTAGTAGAAATATGAAAAAAATCATCAACTCATTAGTTATATAATAAAATAAAAGACAGCCAAACTACTCACCTGTATCGATGTATTTGAATTCCACACTCTAGGACGAACAGCACAACGTCTCTGCCTCTAAACGTTTTGCCGCGCTTTTTTGACAAATGACAATGACAAATAAATAAATTAATATTTTTATTTAAATAAACTGTTATTTATTAGGTTTATTTATTTATTTATTTAAAAGGAAAACGTGTTTCTTGCCCTGTGATTGTATTGAAACTGTGATGGCGTTGGGAAAGCCACGGTTGGAGTGGCGCCAATATGGAAGAGTGCCAAAGACGAAGTACGAATGAGATTAGGGTGGTGGGGTAAACTTTTGTCTCTTTTTGTTTTTTATTTGTTGTTATTTTATTATATTGAGACCAGTCGTGGCGCAGGGACACGAAGTGTGACTGTAAAATCGACTGGTTGTGGGTTCGATCCCCACTCGACGAAATGTAATATTTATTTAAATTTATATTTCCATTTCTTCGCTCTGGTGTCGAGGCAAAGCGTGGCGTTGAGTTCCGCCACTCAACTCATAATTATGTGCAAAATGCAGTGTAAGTATTACAAAAAATAAAACAGAAAGCCTTTTTTTCTCAATTACAGTACAAGTTATAATTTATATAAAAAATAGTATACAAGCAAATAATATTTCATTTTTAAATTTGTTATCCTATTGATTTAGTAGCTTTCAGTAAAAGGCTCTTTCCTAAGGTTGCTATTTGTTACAGTCATTGGGTAATTGGCTATCCTTATATTTTCTGAAATAGCATAATATATAAATGTGAAAAAGCTCTTATTAGGTTAATTTGCCCTATATTTTGAAATCCACGTGAAACAACGCATCACGCTCACCTTCGTAAGAAAGTTCCCGACAGATTAACAAAGGAAAAAAATATTAAGAAATTTGCTTACAATTTTATTTATGTGAATAGTTGAGGCCGTCGTGACTCTGTGACATCATATGACCATAAACGCAGCGGGTTCGAATCCCACTCGGAGGATGAATTATGTTCATTTCCCCTTTCAGATAACTAGACGAAGCGAGGCGTTGAGTTGCTCCTCTCCACACAATGTCTCGTAAATTTAGCGGTGCGTGGTGACCGGAATGTCGTACTATTAGGTTCAATCTACCTACCCTGTTAATTAAGTTAATTATTTTAACTGTAGCATTAAAATATAACGATATTAAATTTTTATTAAATGTAATCGTAAGTCGGCTACACTCAACAAAAGTTATTTTAAATAACAGTAATATCTATATAGTTAAAAAAAACATGTTTTTCTACATTGAGTGCCACAAGAGCTCGAGCTATAAAATGTGCTCGATGCTATAACATATATAAATTGTATGAGACTATATTCGAATACTAGTACTTGTAACCTCTGAAGAGTTCTACTTTCAGGTCTATCGTGAGATGATTTCGATTGTACCATATCATTATTTTTTTTTTAATATTATTTAGTTACTATTAAATCATATAAAATATCTCACGATAACGCTTCGATCACGATATATCGCATTGTGTAAATTTGATTAAAATTCCGTTTAGCGGTCGAGATTAGCTTATTGAGGTGTCATTGTAAGTTGAGGATGTACCGAGAGAAATTTTAATCATTTCTTCTTAAAGATTTTATTATTATTTTTTATCATTTTTGAGGAAAAGAGCAAGAAGTAAAGAATATTTACACATCTTTAATATGTACCTAAATGTTACATTTCGTCTCTTTTAAGATAAAAGACATATTTATAATTTAGCTAATAACAATTCTCCATTCTCTCTGACTATCCCGCTAGGGATAAAGCGTGAGACTAAGTTACGTTTTAATAAACACGATGGCTATAGACCGATAAATGTTCACACGGGTGATGTTAAAAATAAAAATGCATTAGAGACAGGAAAATAGTGGTGCATTAGGGATGAGCTCCTATAGACAGGCTTAGGGAGTTATAATCTAACCCGTCTGACATAACCTGTACAAAAAAAGCCTAGATTTATTCTAATTGAGCTAATGATATGTTAAATATTATTTTATTATTTGCCAGAGCGAACCATCATGCTAAAAAGAGATGAGAGAGAGGGAAAGGAGTTTTATGTATATAAGTTTAAACAAATATATTTATATATATTATTTTCATATAAAACAGCACAACCTAGTGTGCCCTCATCTAAGGATGTATCTCAAGACACCCCCTATCACCAGTCTCGGGGTAGCAGCCGCGTTGTCCACTCACCCTTCTTATTACAAGGCCTAGTGAGAACGCCTTAATTTTCTATTAAAGGTATTGTTTTTTTTATACATTTTATATTATAATTTATAACACTTAAGTTCACTCAAGTTAAAGTAAACAACTATTTCAAGTATCGCTTACTTTTTTGTTTTTCTTTTAGTTTTAAGGTATATCAAGCGTATATCGTAGCGTACGTTACACGTACCGCAAAATTTTCAATACATTGCTTGTTGATTGGTGGGCCTCGACGTGATGCTTTGTCTTGTAACTAGAGTGAGGAAAATCCCCCAAGTGGAAATCGAACCTACATCTTTTTATCCTACGTTCTCATCTTTTAAAATTAACTAATTATTCATTTAAAATTCATAAAACAATGTTACGGCTTAACCAGACCCTTAATTTTACTTAACTAACTCCGCCACGAGGGCGCCGTTTCTTAATTAGTAATTATAAAGCCTCTTCGCATACCTACTAGAGTCATATCAAATACTGTTTGACTCTTTTTTCTAATACTTGTTTGTGGGTTCAAATCCCAGACATTCTGCTTATTTTTCCTAAAATTGTGTTTTTCTTTCATTTAATAGTTATCACCATGTGCGACTGTAATCGAGACAGTTGTAGGTTCGATTCCTCTCTCGACTGTAGGAAATAAATTATGAGAAATTATAAAGCCCACCAAACTTTATATGAACTCGAAGGCGTACTAACTGAAATTCAATCTTCTGAGCAAATGAGCGCCTTAGGAGAGCTTTCAATCTGATTAAAACGATTAAAGGGAATCCATTATACTTACTTGTAAGTTGTATGGCGTGAGCCTATATTATACAATACTATATAAATAAGAACGTTGCAGACTCAACTAGTGTAGTATTATAAACGTAAAGGCAATAATGGGGAGAATTAATTAGTTACATTTAGTGCGGCGTTGAATTCCGTACAGAAAAATTAGCAGAAAGTGGGTAATCGTTTTCTTTGCCTATCCTGCTATAGGTATGTAAAGCTAAAACCACAATACTAGTGTTCCGCTCACGGGTTAGCCTGCGTGGACATTACGATTATGACTATTCGCATTTTTCCTGCTTCGTGCAGCCTAGGTAAGTCTTTTCTAGACAAAAATAATTTTAAAAACTAAATCTATAGTTTCTCACATTATTATGAAGAAATAGATTACCTTATTAAAAATAACTAAACCTCATCAGATGGTCTACACGCGTCCAGCAAACTTACCAATGCCTACAATCTGGCACAGATTTACCACGAAAGGAATGAAACTGAGAGTCCAGGATCTGACTGAGGATCAAGTGGAGCCTGCTGTTCAGTTATTGACCAAGTATTTCATGGCTGATGAGCCCCCTTGCAAGTATATTGGTAAGACACCCACGACCAATTTTCTTGACATTGCATGTTGAGTAGCAGAATTCGTAGCGCTTCACCTTGTTACCAGAGCAAAGAAATGAAACAAATTATAATTCCCCGAATGGGAATCGATCTCACAACCGTCGCGCTTATAGCGACGGCTTCATATTTTTAGGAATAGAAATAGAAAACTAATATATCAAAACACATTGTTCGATAGAAATCCACAAACATCCAAACGCTCAACTACAGCTCGAGAAGCTCTGGCGCGACACCATAAAGGACAAACTGTCAGTCGTGTGTGTAGAGGACAATGACGGACTGACTGACATCATCGGTGTTAATGTATTGACAGTGGCCAGTAAGGAGGATAAGGAAGAGGAATTTAAGGTAAGTACAGTTTAGATTTTTTTTACAATTTGGTCGACGAGTAGTGGCCGTCCTGAAATTAGGCTTGTGATGTGTTCATTCGCTTAAAAAAAAAATAATTAAAATGAAATAAATCTGCGGAGCCATTCCAAGACCGTACTGTAAATAAGGTAAGTCCGTATTTAAAAGTGTAGATGAAGCATAATTATGTATGTAAGACAAAGTGAGTGGGGATAGGGGGGCCAGGCTGTGCCTATTCTTAGTTATCTTAGTTTGATTTTGAAAAACAATGAAATATGCAAATAAACATACAACATAATATTGAAATTTTGTATCACATTGTCTTTAAACTATGTAAACCACTGGAAGTGTCCCTAGAAAATATCTCTAGATATGCGTATTACATACACCATATGCGTATAACATAGTTTTGGGACGTGTCGAGTGTCGAGTTGTCGACGCCTTTATTCGTATTTAAAGACCATGCTGCATTTCACCGGCTGTAATTATGAGAATAAATTAAAATTAGTGGAGACTTGATTGGTTTTTTATGTTAAATAATAAAAAAAACTCTCTTTTTACAAACAGACGGATGACAAAATTTGGGCGAAACTCTTTGGTGCAGTGGACCTCGTCTCACGTAGCGTAGACATATATAGCAGGTTCAAAATCGACAAATACCTGACTGCTTACGGTTTGGTCGTAGATCCAAAATGGCGGGGTTGTGGGATTGGAAAGGAGATTTTACTTGCTAGGTAAGTATTTAACTAAAAAAGGCAGAGGGGTTAGGCTAAGGGAATTTAGTGCCAACACGCTCCAGTTCCAACACACTCAGTTTTCTAGACATTGCATGTTGAACGGCGGAAGTCAACGCCGCGCTCTCTTGTTAATGTGTCTAATATATTTTAACAGGTTATTTTCTCAGTAGTGTGAACACGTTACAACGTAATATCCAGAATTCATATCTACTAAGTGCATGAAAAAGCGTGAAACTGCTAAGGCGTTGTCTTTGTTTAACGTACAAATTTATAAACAACTACAACATAATTTCTTATGAATATCGAACCCACTACTTGCTTTTTTTGCAATATTGTATAAACCACTGAGTTACTAGGGTTTGCATAATAGCTCTGAATAGCGTAAATTCCAATAAACCGATAAATGACATTCCTTCGACCAGAGAATGAGGAACGTAAGAATGTTAGGAGTTTAATATTTGGATCATCATTTGTTATGGGAAATTATGGTGGCGATGGTTGAGCTCGTTTCTCTTCTATAGAAATTTGTTATATTTGGAATTTATATTTTTGTTTTTTCGTGTGGGATAGGCAAAATGCTATGATCAGTGTTGAAATCGATACAGTATATGTAACTGTAGGTTTCTCTTTATATCAGATATTATTTTATCTACTTTATATGAAATTTAAGCCAGACTACCTCAGTCTAACTGTATTAGTTCAAAGTATTCAGTCCTCAGTATTCTGTCCAAAGTTATGCTAAAATAAATATATGCGATTAGTTTTGCTTAAAACTTTCATTCAAGATATGTAAGAACGCAACAATCTAAGATTTTATTGTCATTTTATTTAACGAATATGAATCAATATACTTTAATTAGAAAATGAAAAATATTACGTATCGAAAAGGAGGTATATATTGCGCATAGGTATATATATGTGTGGTTATTCCTTGATTAAATAAATCAACGAGAAAAAGAAAGAAAGAAACGAAGACAAAAGAAGTTTGTAATGGCCTTAAACTTTTTAACTTTGTCCAATAAACGACTAATTAAAAAGTTAATTGACAATTTCAAACTGACATTTTTGAATTTTGAACAAATAAAAAGTATACAATTCAATGTCTATGTAAAATATTTGAAAACAGATTTTGATGCTATACTTGATATTTTTAAAGTGTTTTGATAAAGATATGTAAAGATTTTTGTAAAAATTTTCATATTGTTACAGTCTTTAAAAGTAATTTAAAATTGTGCGTAAAATTGTACATCAATTAAATTAAATTAGAATTAAAGATTTGTTAAGATTATAAAATGTTTTAATATATTTGGTGATTTAACATCTAAAAAATTTTATAAAGAATAATTTATACAATACAATCATGAAAAACAAAACCAAATGTATATGTGACAAAGCGATATTACTACGACAAATTACTGGAATACCACCACCTTTAAATGTAACTGAAGTAAATAAAATACGGCTCAACCTATTCACTGAAAGAAACTCAGATGGCACTTGTCATTTAGTATTGAGAGGCAGAGACATCTTTGAAAGATATAATAAACGTATAACCGATGATGATATTAGATCTATTTGTCTCTATATTACTGAAAACCCTAAAAGAATAACTAAAGTAGATCTGAGTTATAATGAAATAACTGATTCAGGCTTCTTTAAACTACTTAAAAAGATACTTGTTAAAGGCAGATCGAGTGTTATTAATTTGAATGTTATGAATAATAATTTAACTAAAATTACTTTAGATAATTTGGCAAAATATTCAGAGTTTATCAAGTTAAAATATCTCAGAGTTAATGGCAATGACTTTGGTGATGATCTCGGCGCTTGCCTTTCAACATTTTTGGAAAACAATAAAACTGTTGAGTATTTGGATATCGGCGAAACGGGACAGACCTTGACAAGTGTAGCAAAGATAGCAGCCGTTTTAGGGCAATTAAATCTAAACCAGACTATAAGAGTTCTAGATTTTAGTCGTATCGTGCCATTGTTTAATCGATATTCCTATGAAAGTAAATGGCTCGCCTATCACGTCGAGAACTTGCTTATGTATAATAAAACAATAGTCGAATTACACTTACAGAAGAACCAATTTGTTGGCCATGATGTAGAGTATATTGTGCGTGGATTGAAACGTAATAAAACTTTACTTTACTTGGATCTGGGTTTTAACAAAGTCGCTGATTATGGCGCCGAATTATTTGAAAACTATTTGAAAGAAAAACCTGGACTGATTCTGATAAACTTAGCCGGCAACAGTATAGCCGATACAGGAGCAAGAGCTTTAAGCTTCGGGCTGCCATATTCAAAAATCCGCGCTCTAGATGTTAGCAATAATAAAATAACCGACGACGGCATTTTGGATATATTAAATACAGTGAAAAGGTATTATTACTTGCGTTTTTTAAACATCTGGGGCAATTTTATTGGTGAAAAGAGTTGCGGAGTAATTCAGAGAATGTTATTGAGTGGAGCATTATTCCAGCATACGATAGATGTTCAAATTTACGAAGTAGACGAAGTCCTGTATGCGGCATACTATCCCAATCCAGCGGATAGAAATAAACACTTGTATTATAATGAAATAGATTATGGAGCTGTACAACCGATTTATCATATAAAAAGAAATGTGTTACCAGAAAAGAAAATTGTCAAAGTTGATTGTAAACAGCGACATAAGCTTGATAAAACAAATAGATATACGTTTTGATAACGTTTTGTTATATTTTATTTTATGTAGATTATCTTATGTTAATCTATTTAACTAATAAAATTGTTATTAAAGTTTTTTTCTTTAAAATAATTCTATATATATGTTCTTTTTAACCGTCTTCAAAAAGAAGTAGGTTATCAACTCATAACTTTTGACTGGGTGAACCGATTTGGATATTTTTTTTTACAGCAATTTTGTTACAAAACAAACATTTTGTTTCGTTAAGTGTGGCTATTGTGTCACTCAGCGGCACACTGTCAGACTGTTAACACGGCAGTTGTGGGTTCAATTTTCACTCAAGAAATGAACTTCTTTGTTTTCCTCGCTCTGGTATCAAGATAAAGTGCGATTTTGAGTTTTCCCGACCAAAAAGCAACACTAGTTTTCTGTATATACTCCGCTATATGCGGGTTACAGTGGGTAGCTAGGCTTTGAGGTCCATAACTCTATATTTTGAACCACAAAAATCAACGTAAAAAATATACTGTTGCTACAGTCGAATTGTTACAATTTATGTTTTTAGATGAGTAAGTTAAATTTGATGACTAAAAAATATATTTTCTTCTAGAATTCCATTATGCAAGGCAATAGGTGTTAAAATAACAGCCACAGTGTTTACTGCCGCGGCATCTCAAGCTGTAGCTAAGAAAGCTGGATTTCAGGAACTCTACAAAATAACTTATGAAGATTTGGGCGAAAAAGGCTTTAGGTTCCCAGGTGTGGAGAAAGATACTAAATATTCGAAATTGATGGCGTTGGAAATTTTTTAAATTAGGATTGTTTTTATTAATTTTTAAACACTTATAAATTGTTATCTTTGTCTTTTTTTATTTTATTATTATGTTTATAAAAATTTATGAAAAAAATGGATATTATATTCTAGTCACTTCTAGTCAAATTTAATTTCATTTATTAAAATTATAAGTGTGTTAAAAAATATCATAAATATATAATATATCGGACGTACAGTTGTTTTAATACCACGTTTAATCGTTAAATGGATTTAATATTAGTCTTAGTATTTTTATTGTATGAGGATGAGAGCAAATCATTATCACCTTACCTTTTCTAAAGAATAGTATTTTGTAAAATATAATTCGATTTAGTAGAGAAAATAAAAATATATATTTATTTTCCTGCTTGCTTAAACAAAATACGGATTTAGGATTCCATAAGTAATATAAATTAATAAATTGCTATTAAATAGAAACTAAAGCATATTTACTTGAAAGTTAGAATGAGGAATGGTAATAGGTATGAAATAATGCTTCAAAGTTCGTTACAGTAAAGTTTTTACGTATACAAATACACTAGTTTTTGTTTCATTAAAAATAACCAAGTAGTTATGATTTTACAGGCATTTGAAGTTTGCAAAAATTTCAAATGCCGCTAACAGTCCCGCGGCCGGCGGTGACGTCACAGGTCTGGCAGAACTCACTAGTCGCCAACGGTGATAGGAGATCTCGCGCAGTACTTTGTTTGTTTGTTACTCGCTTGTGTTTAGTGTTCATACAATTAATTAAAATGGATGAAGGATTCGAAAAAGGTCAATCGGATAACCTACCTGTAATAGATGGATTTATGGTTGCCGATTATTTATCGAAAAACAGTGATTTCGTCGCCGCAGAAATGCGAGGAGTAATTTTTACGAATTTTGCGAAGGTAAGTTTTGTTGTCTAACTAGTAATATTATGTCAATTTGGGGTATAGATAATAACTATCTTACGTTATTTTATTTGAAATTATTTATTTAAAACTGTAATGTAACCCAAAAACTAGTTTCATATTGTAGGTAACGCTATTTGCGTTAAAAGTATCAAACTTTTTATTCAAGTTCAAAGTAGTAAGATTGTTTTATAAGTAAGTTGAGCATGCACAATTTTTTTTAATGTAGATTTTTAATATTTTTATATATGTATATCTGAATAATATTTTTATTGTGATTATTGAAGATCGGCAAGAGAGAGTTATGGTCATGATGCGTAATATTGCGTACGTATAAGTTAAAAGAGTAGGTTATGTATGTATTGTCAAATGTAGATTACAGCAGAACACCGTGCACGTATTAAACTATATTATTGCAGCTTAGAATGCAATGAAAAGAAGCAATAAGTTTATACGTAATCTGCGAAGATTGTGCCGCCAGCAGAGGTGATTGTAAACATACCATGGCATTTATAATGGGCTACATCGTCGAAGCGGATCTAAAGGGTTTGGTGTCGCCAACAGCAGTCCTAACTATCGCGAATCGCAAAGCGGGATCGTGGTACATATCTCTGATAATCTCAAAATAGGCCTCAGGGATCCCTTTGGATCGCAATGCCCTCCAAATACATTGACGAGGCACACAGTTAAAGGCCTTCTGCAAATCTAAAAAGGCCGCAAATCTAATGCAGAGCTCTCCTTTTTTTTCCTGTATGCCTCCATCAAAGTTCTGAGTAGGCTCTCCATTAAAGTACTGATTAAGTTTGTGGTAACGCCCAAGCCAAGCCAAGTGTTGTTGGAAAAAATTTAAGCTTTCTAGTATCGATACCACAATAAAAATAATCAAAGCTAAAGATTTTGGTACAACACGCCATGAAACCGAGCAGGATAAAACTGTTTTTTTGACAAAGTACTATCAAAACTTCAATATCTTAAAATGTATGTAAAAAAAAAAGATTTTAAAAATATACCTATATATTATTTATTAAACGAAACTAAATTTGTGGTGGAACGCCAGCTAAAGAAGAGCGCGAACTGCGAGTGAACGAAGACGAACTGAGCGAGCGAGTTTTGCAAGACCTGTGACGTCACGCGAGTCGGTTATGGCCCGACGGAATCTCGCGTCGCGCGCTTACTTTAAAGGACAATATCTCAAAAACTAATAGATGTATCAAAATAATTCTTTCACAAGTATTTTTTGTTTTTAAAAGACAATACGATAAGCTAGAATTTAAAATTAGTGATTATTCTCCATTTAGGATCTACCTTACAATTTTTTTAAATACTAAAGCTTTAATGAAAAAAGCGCCATCTGGAACACACAAGTAATACTTTTAGAGAAAAATTGTATATAGGGACATCTAACGGCACTTCAATACTTTTTTATATAATTGGTTAAGTAAAATTGAACCTAACCTAATTATAGAAATTATATTTATGTATAAATAAAATGTAGACAAATTAAACAAATAAAATATTAAACTATAAAGAAATTAAACTTTTATGGCAAAATAAGAAATATATATGAATGGCAGCATTCATATTTAGGGAGATTAAAACATTTATAGTAGCAACACCGATCAAACATGGCGTCGCGTCCATGACCCAAGGTCCACAGTAGCTGTCAAACGGTTGTTAACTCTCTAGCAGAATACACCGTCAATAATAACAAAATTAACGTAAATAATCTTATTAAACAAAAACGCGACCTAAAATCATAAAAAAATAACATTTCTTTATATTTATTATATACAATTTATTTATAATTGGCGTATTTGTGCGTAGATTAATTAAAAATTTAGTTATTAGTATAAATTTGTTAAATCTGGGGTTTAGTTTCGTTTATATCTTAAGTGCATCTGCTATTTCGCTTATTATCAAGACTATTTCTTAATATTTCTGTGCTCTAAATATTTTTCGAGATAAGTTTTGTGTGATAGTGTTAAAAATGTGTTCAGTGTTTTCTTGCATTGGATTTTCCGCATAGGCGTGGCAAAATACCCCCTGCTTAGAAAGGTAAGTAAAAATAATATACTAGATCATAATATGTATTGTAATTACATACTACATTGAAGGGTAAAATATTTACTTAGGTATAGAATATTGCGTTTCCTATATCAATATATTTACATATAATATTAAAGAAGTAGGTAATTATATAGGAAATCGTTTAAAATATTACCTTTATTCTAAGTAAAAGAAAAAGTCAATTTATAGAGGATACTAAATCTCAAATAAAAAGAGAATGGAGAAATGTTTTATTCTCTGTTACTTCATATAATTTAAGAAATGTGTAAACATTTCTATTGATAAATTAAAATTTATACAATAAAAGTCATTATTTACATTATTATTTGAATATTAAAAGGTGATTAAAAACATTAAGTTATGCAACATAATATTTCTAATATGTAAAACACAAGAAAGAAAGTTGATTGAGTAATTATAATGTAAACAATAAATATTATGTTACTATTATAACATATTCAATATGAATGTTGTAATGAAATAATAAATTTCTCTTTATATAATGTTTTAAATTTGTTTAAAGGCCATTGTGGTACAGCATTTTACTCTAAATGATTTTGGACATAATTCCCACTGAGGATTCATTTTTTAGGGGGGATTGAACTTTTTCGCTTCCCTACTGTGGTAACAAGTCAAGACACTGAGTTGTACTGAATTGACAATGTCTAGAAAATTGAACTGTGTGTAAGGAATGGAATGTCTTGTCTTAACACTAAGTTCACTACTATGTGTAGTCACAGCATTAACCTAAAAAAAATGTTAAACATTAGTATCATAATATACCTATTAAACATAAGTGTAGCGAAATAATGAATTTCTCTTTATATAATATTTTAAATGTATTAATAGAAAGTATATTTATATATGCAACTGACAACTATTACCTATACTAATAATAACTATAAAGCTTCAATAATTTGTTCAATTGAACATGCTAATCTCACAAACTTGAATTGAAAATTTCTCTTTGTCAAACACAAAGAGAAATTTTAACAGACTATTTATTGAGGAAGGCTATAGACTATATTATTTCACATTAATAAAGACAACCTCAGTCAACCCATGACCATGGAATATGGTAAAGTGTTTGAAAAACATATGTAATTTGTATAATGCACCACCCAAATCTCGAAAAATTGCGGCGTTGAGTTGCGCCATTCGACAGTGAATGAATTAATGGAGAACGGAAGTGTCATACTGAGGATGTATCCAGAGGATGTCCTGACTAATATCTGTCCGATATTTGTTTATGGGCATACGGGTACGCGACCCCGGATCCTCGAGCCGCCACTCTTACATCCTCATCCACTCCGTAAGAATGGTGTCCTAACCCCCCCCCCCTTCCCCTCCTCCTTTCCTTAGCTCCCTCCTTTTACCTATCCTACTCCTTCTATTTTCCTCTCCCCCCCGGTTTTTCCCCACAAAGGGGTTTTGGTGGTCAGACGGCAGTCGCTCCATGTAAAAAACCGCCATCCGCCGACATAATGGAGAGTCACAGAAAGAAACTGGGTACGGCTAGGGCGTCGCCGCTAAACGACGCGCAGGCACATCGCCCTACACCTGCGATAAGTGGGCAAGGGCTACCGTGTCAAGTACGGGCACGGTTAAAGACGCGAGTACCCAGACAGAAACTCCGCTTTGCAACGTGGAATATTGGCTCTCTAACCGGACGATGCAGGGAACTCGCAGATGTACTCATGAGACGTCGGGTCCAGTGTGCTTTCCTCCAGGAAACTCGCTGGAAGGGCAATAAGTCCCGTAACATCGGACAGGGTTACCGGCTTATATACACTGGGTCACCTACGGGTAGAAACGGTGTAGCGGTAGTGCTTTCTGAAGAGCTTCAGAATGGGCTCCTTGAAGTTGACCGTCGCTCCGACCGCTTGATGCGAGTGAGGGTACTGATTGAGGGCGTCATCACAAACTTAATCAGTGCCTATGCTCCCCAGCCGGGATGTAGCGCGGCCGAAAAGGAGACATTCTGGGAGCAGTATGAAGGGGTGCTACTTGCTGTGCCGTCTACCGAATTGGTCTTAGTTGGGGGGGACTTGAACGGGCACGTCGGTAGGGCTGCTGAGCCGTATGAACGTGTTCACGGGGGTTTTGGGCACGGTCTTCGCAATGCAGAGGGAGAAAACATTCTGAGAACCTGTATTGCGTCTGATCTGGCCGTCGTGAATACGTTCTTCCAAAAGAATTCTCAGCACCTTATCACGTATAAGTGCGGGTCCCACTCAACTCAAATAGACTACTTATTGACCAGACGGTGTCATATGGGCAGGATAACTAACTGTAAGGTCTATCCAGGCGAAAGCCTAACGGCCCAACATCGTCTTCTTGTCATGGACTTTAACGTCACTCCGAAGAAGAAAGTAGCCGAGAAACGTAGGCCTCGAATCAAGTGGTGGTTGCTGAATGGACCGATGCAGACCGACTTCCTGGCAGAGGTGAAAAGTCATAATCTTTCGACCGACACCGAGACTGCTCAGGATGCTTGGGATCGGGCTCAGTCGGCAATCATCGCGGCAGGCAGGCGAGTTCTTGGCGTTTCTAGGGGAGGACGTGTCATCGACAGGGAGACATGGTGGTGGAATGACGAGGTCCAGGAGGTGACTCGTGAAAAGAAGGCTGCCTTTAAGAAGTGGCAGGAATCCAACTCTCCTGAAGACAGACTGGAGTACACAGTAGCTAAACGTGCCAGTAAAAGAGCTGTAGCCAGAGCCCGCAGTGAGAGTTTGTCACCATTGTATGATAAACTTGAAACTGTGGAGGGGCAGAAGCTCATTTACAAACTGGCACGTTCCCGGGATAAAGTGACGCAAGATATTGCAAAATGTCTTTGCGTCAGAGATTCCCAGGGCTCGCTGCTCTGTAATCATGACTCTGTGAAGGAGAGGTGGAGAAGCTACTTCCAGGAGTTGCTAAATACTCAGCACCCATGCAGTCTTCATCACGACCCACCGCCTAACCTCGGACTTATTGCCCCAATAACCCTTGACGAAACACGTAATTGCCTTCGACGCATGAAGAACGGAAAAGCGGTGGGACCTGACGACATTCCGATCGAAGCGTGGAAATCGTTGGGCTCTCTTGGTGTGCTCATGCTTACTGACCTTTTTAACCATATCTTGAACACTGGTAAGATGCCGCATCAGTGGCGGCTTAGCTTTATTACCCCTATTTACAAGGGAAGGGGCAGTGTTCAAGATTGTGGTAGTTATAGGGGCATTAAGCTTATGAGTCATACCATGAAGCTCTTCGAGCGCATGATCGACCTCAGGCTCCGCCGAGAGTGTACTGTCTCTGAGTCTCAATATGGATTTCAGCCAGGATCGGGCACCATGGACGCCATTTTCGCCCTCAGAACTTTGATGGAGGCATGCAGGGAAAAAAGGAGAGCTCTGCACGTGGCCTTTTTAGATCTGCAGAAGGCCTTTGACTGTGTGCCTCGTCAGTGTATCTGGTGGGCATTGCGATCCAAAGGGATCCCTGAGGCCTATATTGAGATTATCAGAGGCATGTACCACGATTCCGCTTCTATGGTTAGGACTGCTGTTGGCGACACTAGACCCTTCCCGATTACAGTGGGGGTTCACCAGGGCTCGGCTCTTAGTCCGTTCTTGTTCAATGTAGTGCTCGATACTGTCTCGGCTCACATCCAGGACCAGCCTCCATGGCTGATGATGTATGCCGACGACATAGCACTCATTGCCGAGAACCGACTGACGCTGGAGCGTAAAGTGAACCTCTGGAAGGGTACGCTTGAGAACGGCGGTCCTAAAGTAAATGTGTCGAAGACAGAGTACATGGCCTGCGGGAGCCGGGACTCGAGCACCATCCTTATAGGTCCTGAGCCAGCCGTTAAGTCGGAGAAGTTCAGGTACCTTGGATCCGTTATGCACGAGTCTGGAGGCATCGACCACGATGTCCATGGCCGGATAAGCGCTGCCTGGGCCAAATGGCGGGAGGTCACTGGTGTGGTCTGCGACCGCGGAATACCGCCCAAGCTCAAGGGGCTGATATACAAGAGCATCGTCCGACCGGTTCTTTTATACGGCAGCGAATGTTGGCCAGCACTATCTCGGCACACTCTGGAGCTTCACGTCACGGAAATGAAGATGCTGAGGTGGATGTACGGCGTAACGCGGTCTGACCGCATACGCAACACATTCATTCGAGGTAGTCTTGGGGTCCGTGACGTAGCGGATAAGCTCCAAGAGCGTCGCTTGAGATGGTTTGGCCACGTTACGCGCCGGCCTAAGAACTATGTCGGACGCAAGTGCCTTGCTATACTAGTCCCTGGGGCGCGACCTCCCGGACGCCCAAGGAAGCGCTGGTTGGATGTCGTGATGCAGGACATGAGAGCCAATGGTCTAACCACCGAGGACGCAAAAGATCGTGCAAAGTGGAGTAGGTTAAGTAGGAAGGCAGACCCTGGTAAATAGCCGGGATTAATGCCAGGAAGAAGAAGAAGAAGGAAGTGTCATACTGAGAATGGAGTGTCTTAATACTAGTTTCCCCCTGTCTACCCTGCCATGTGCGGTGTACAATGAAACTGAAAAAAGGAAAACAAAAGTATGATTTATCACATAATATTTCATGATAATAACTCGTACAAAATTTTCACAAAACGAAAGTCTCTAACACCTTCATCTAATCTTATGTTTAAAAATGTAATTTTTCTGTTCTAATTATTTTGACCGTCCATCATGACCTTCTTTGAATAAAGATGCTAAAAGTTTATTAATTGACCTAGATATATGAGGTCAGTTCTAGTGCTGGGGCACAAGCGTGCGACTGTAAACGCGGCAGGTTGTGGGTTCGATTCCCACTCAAGGGAATTAAATATATAATAATTTTTTTTTTCGCTCTGGTATCTATCGCTCTGGACAAAGCTGAGTTTCGCCACTCAACAGGCATTACTTCCAGAACTCGATGGAAAGAGAAGAACGAAAGTGTCTTAACGCTAATTGAGCTTCACGCTGTATCTTGCATCCTGTACACAGCAGGGTAGGCAGAGGGAAAATAGTGTTCAGACATGATGACCCCCCTCGCCCCCAACTCACTACGCCACTGCATAGCCGTCATTTATTTCTAGGTATAGTATATAAGTCATTTCCGTTACTGAGTGACTGACAGACAACCCACAGACGAAACTATTGTCATGTACCTACATACATACATATGTTACTGAGTGTGGGGGAACACTAAAAGAGGATTTGTCGAAATTCACACACGAAGGAGAAAGACAACTGCATTTTCATTTTAAGTCTTAAATTCCAGGTCTATGAAGTTGGACGACGACTACCTATATAGGATACGACAGTCAAATAGTAAAATCATGTATCATATGATATATTCAAAGGCTCGACAACTTGGCTGTGTTCTCATATAATATGGAAAAATTATGCAATCGGGCATTGAACTTATAGCCTATTTGGCAAGTGACCAGTGCCAGTTCGAATCCCGCTTGCCAAAGCCAAGTTTTTGATAGTTTCTGTTTTATGTGTAATAGTGATAGGAACGTAGTTATGTAAGTTAACTATCTCTTAAAGAGATTTCTTTCGTTTTAAAACATGCTACACTTCTTAAATATCACTTCTTTCTTAATATTTAGAAATACTAGCACGTGCGTGGTTAAATGGCATTAACCACTCAACACGCAGTGCCTCCAGAATTCGGGTTCCCAGCTTCCTCATGCCCACCCTCTATGTGCAAGATACAGCGTGAAGCTATAGCCTTTTTCGATAAATGGACTGTCCAAACTAAAAACAATTTCCGAAATGTTCAATTCAAGCCAGTAGTTACTGAGATTAGCGGGTTCAACCAAACAAATTGTCCAACTTTGTAATATCAGTGTAGAAGAATAGATAATGCATGTATGACGCAAGATATTTGTTAATCGCCGGCAGTCGGCCGTTATACTAATTGCTCCCAATTGAAATACTTAGTTAGATAAGTTGCGTAGCCCTTTGTAATCCATACAAAGTGATCTAGAGTTAAATTATGGATCAATTTCTTATTTTTAGTTTCTCGTTCTATCCCGCACGTAGCAAGGTAGGCAGAGGGAATCTGGAAACCCCAGTCCTCACTCCAAATTCAGTTCCCCACTTGTTCATTAAATTGTTAAGACATTTCGTGTTAAATGGTGGACCTCAATGCAACTTCAAAGCTTACAATTAAATTTTATTTAAAGAAACATATTCTTTGTTGGACAAAACGAGCATTACCTAATGTCTTGAAAAACCATTAGTCACTTTCATACTTCACAGTCAAACAAAAAACCTGGGGAAACAGTTAAATAACCGACAAAAAAATGTACTGACAAGTACTCGTACATTTGAAATGTCTTGAGTAAAGAAATAAGTAGTAAATATAACTGTAAGTTCAAATGACAATTATAAATTAAAAGCTATCGTGGCGCAGTGGAGGTTGTGGGCTCAATCACCATTTGGAAGGATGTATTTAGGATTAGTTTTTTTTTTAGTTTCAGCCTCATACAGAAGGGAAAATTTTGCAGTATAGCGGGGTTCCCGTTCCTGTTCCCTACGGACTGTCCCACTTTCGAGATGCGTTGCGTGTTTAGTAGCGAAACTCAACGCCGCACTTTGTCTACTAGGGCGACAAAATAAAAATAATTCTTCTCCTGAGTAGGAATCGAACCGCGTTTACAGTCAGACGATGTGCCACTGCGCCACGATCGCATCTTATGGAATATAACGTTAAACACAATACTCTCTTTTAAGATATGCTGGTTAAACACAATATCTAACGTTCTCCTACTTTCTTTACTAGGCCAGAGGTTACGGGTTCATTTCTCATGACAATGAATTCTATTTCGTCTTACATCTACTTATATGAAGAATGTTTCGGTCTAATAAAGACGAAAGCACAAAGTTTCAGGACCGTTACCCAACACGCATTGTATTCAAATTACTGATGCGTTGAATATGGTATAGTACCATATATGATGTAGAGCATATAGAATGTGTAAAAATATATAATATTTTATAATTTATTAATATTATAAAGTGAAAGAATTTGTTCGGTTGAACGCGCTGATCTCACGAACAGTTGGTTCGATTTGTTTTTTTTTGTGTTGGATAGTCCCTTTATTAAGGAAAGCGTTATTAGGCTTATATTATATCGACTTAATGGCTTCATGTAACCCAGTGTACCTGTGTGCTTGTGTTAGTTATTTCTAATTGGCAATACAGGCGAAGCCGCTGATTAAAGCTAGTATAATATAATAATATACAAAATCTTATTTATATTTTAGTTAGGAAATCTACTTTCTCCGTGAATAGATAGTAAAAACTTATTAAAGTTTTGTTTTTATTAATGAGCGGATATGGTAATAAGTAGATGTTATCGTACCGCAGTGGGTAATGTTTGACAAGATAATGTCTGAGAAGACTAACGCTAAGTTGAGTTCCGCCTATCAATACACAAAGTCTCAAAAATTTTTGCGCGAAAGGAGTGTCTTAACACTACGTTCCCTCTACCTACTCTGCTATATGCATGAAGCCGAAAAACCTATCATCCCCCAAGTGAGGATCGAACCGACAACCCTTCTGTAGAGCTCCTAACATGAAACTGGTAGTATTCCAACAAGAGGCACGTTTCGCTACCAAATGCATATATGGCGGTCGGTCACTTACAAACCGCAGTCACGTATCGTGTAATGAGCGTTATTGTTCCAAAGAAAGGTAGGCGAGACCGCTAACTGACAAATGTCAACTCAACTACATTAAAGTTTAAATTTTTTTATTAGCCTCTCGCCGTATTCTTCGTTTAGCGGAGTAGGCAGAGGGAACCTGGTGATAAGACACTCCGTTCCCTATTGTATATTTATGTCAAAGTAAGACTTTGTATTTAAAGGATCATTTGAAGAATATAATTATTAAACATTTTTTTCTATCCATGACAATGGGCCCATAGAAAAAAATAATGACACCAATAGAATTGCTCGGGACATTTTTACACAAAGCTTATCTGAAGCTCTCATATAAAAGCACAATGGGGTGACCTACAATGACAGTGTACTTACTAGGTCAGCTTGAAAAATGTGCCTGTTTTAATTGACTTTTAGCTTCACGCTTCACCTGGTAGGGTAGGCATAGGGGAACTGAAAGTCTAGTGCTAAAACACTCCTGTTAAGAAATATATAATGAATTAATCATTCTTTCTAATAGGGGTCGAACCCACAAGCGTGCGTTTACAATCAGACGCTTCCACTGTGCCACAATAACTTTAAATTTATAATTGTCATTTTATATATATTGTTATTATATTCGTAACTTAAGAAGTTAATATATTTCAAAGGTATTTGTTGTTACTACTCTTTTTGTTGGATTTTTAACTGTTTCCCCTGTTTTTTGTTTGACCATGAAGTATGAGAAGTGACTAATGGTTTTTTTTTAAAGTTAAACAATGCTCGTTTTGATCGACAAAAAAATATAGTCGAATTGACAACCTCCTCCTTTTATAGAAGTCGGTTAAAGTACGACTATTAAAATAAATTTGATGGCCCTGGTCTGCCACTGCCATGAAGCTAAAAACATCATGTACCTATATAAGTTATTTAAAAAGATACTGTACCGGAACAAAAAATGAGTGTCAATGTCAAAATTCACCTTCAGACATGATTCACGGCGCGTCCGCGGGTTTCACTCACGCGCCACTTTCCACGCGGCGCCGTTACGCTAAGTAAATACTGAAGGTTTTCAAATTATTTATTTTAAAAAATTTTTAAACGTAACTACTGTAGATGAGTTTTATTAATTCGTTTCGTTAGTATCGAACTATCAAAGAATTGAAAATGTTTAAATAACCACTTCATGCACCAAAAAATATCTATCTACCACAATTATTTGTAACATTTGTGAAACAATCGCAGATATTCGATACGCTGAAACTGAATCCGCGACCTTCCATTGATACTTAGGTACATGCAACAGAAATGCGACAGCGGATAAAATTTTTAGGGTTCCCTGCTCGAAAGGTTTCAACGGGCTCTTATTACTAATCCTCCGCTATTTGTCTGTCTGTTACATAATGTTTAAAGTTACTTTTTAGAAAACGTATAGAAATTTAGACATATCTTTTAAAAAAGCATTGCTATTCCCTAAATGTGAAATAGTAATTTTAAATGTTGAATAATTATATTTCTCAAACTAAAATTATAGCTTAATTTTAAAATAATAAGTATCATCAAAATCGATTAATTAGGGGTAGTTTTTAAAAAATGTGAATCGACGCATTTCTGAAGTCAAAGTTAAAAAAATTATAGATTTCAATATACGGCACCCATTTTATTAATGATTAACAAGCTCTTAACTATTTTTTATTATAATCTGTCATAACAATTTAACTTTAGCAACGTATTTCACAATTAAAGAACTCAATCAATAGAAATCTTGGCAAGGTCGTCATTTGATACATAGAGAGAGAAGCTAGGTTGAAGGCATTTTATGTTTTAAGCCTAAGATATAGAGTACAGTCTAGATTTTGATGTGACCTGAGATCTAGACCTAACCGCATTGTGGTCGATTGAGATACGTATATTGTGTACAAGAGAAGGTGAGTCCAATTTGTTGTACTCATACTTAATAATGATATTTATTTATATTCATCTTCTACCTGAATTTCGCATATATCAGGGTAGAGAGAGAGTACCTAGTGTTGAGACACTCCGTTCTTCACTTGCCTCCAATATTTAACATATTGAGTGTTTTGAGTGGTAAAATTTAGCGACGCGGGTTGTCCTGTTACCGGAACGAGTGGAAACCGAATCTACAACTGTCGCGGTTACAGTCAGGCGCTGTGCTGCTGCGCCACAATGACCTGTATTTTACATTTAATTTTCACGATTTTCTCTTAGGCGTCCATATTGGAAACATTTTATGTTAAATGAGGAACATAATTATGGCTTTGATTTTAAAATCTAAAAAGCTGAATTTGACCAATGTAATAATTCTATCATCATGAAATTTGACAGTTATACGATAACAGATTAACTATTCACGAGGTCTAGCAAACCCCTCGAGTTTAGATTCATATAATTTATTTTAGAAAAAAGGTTGTTTTTTTTAATTGATGACATCTCTTTGGATAGAAAATGGACATTTCAGTAATAGGTATATGACAAGGTTTTTAGGTCAAACCTCAAAGCCCTACCATAGCAAATTGAAAGACCCATTTGTCTAATGAAAATATAGCGAAATGCCTCGTAACGTATATAGGTTAAAGGGGTGGCGGTGGTATGCCTCAAAGTATTGAAAGCTAAGCTATAGAGAACATTGGAATTTCATTTGTTCACTAGCGTTAGCTACTAGGCTGAGGGGACCAAGTATTATGATACTCTGTTCCCCAATAATTCATTCCCCTAGTGGATATGTAGTCCATGTCTTCATTTGAAATTACCTTTCTTATTTTTTTGGCTACGATAGCGTCAATATAAACTATAATATTATAGCTCTAAATATAAAACAAACCTAAGAGACATCAAAGGTCACATGACTCACACCCTACTCAAAGTCCCCGTGGGCCATAATACCCTATATAAAACACCGGCCCATATAATTGTGCAAATATATTGCACAATAGACAGAAGCCGTCGTGGTGCAGCGGCACAGCGTCTGACTGTTACCGCGATGGCGCACGATGATTACGGGCTCGATTCCCACTCGTGGGAAATTCATTTTCCCAAACACTCATTTTCCCGTTCTGTTAACACGACAAACGGCAGCGTTGAGTTTTGCTACTGAATACATAGTTAAATTGGAGACGGAATGTTATATCACTAATTTCCCTCTACCTACCCTGCTATATGCGGGATTAAGCGTGATAATATTTTAACTGTAATGAGTAAACTGAGTTAAAAATGTTTAGTTAAACCAACTGTTCTAAGCTTAAAATAGATCAAATTATAAACAAGGTACCCGGTTACTTTTAGCTTCTACACTTTACAAAAGTGTAAACAAATCTAAGCGTTTAAAGTAACTTTTGTATGGATATATGATTAAAATGTGTATTGCGCGGCGTTGGTGGAGTTGAATCCCGCGATGCGATATCTCGTGTATTTAAGTGGAGAACTTTGACAATAGTGTTATCTGCTTTATGCGATGTGAATAAATTATAAAACCTAAAGACTAGACACTCCGTTCCCCAGTAAGAAATTACTTACTCAAAAAAATGTTGTTAGAAAATTATTATAACAACAAAAAGCATATTCACGCTCTTTTCGGCATATAGGTAATTAGGTAATTTTTTTTGACAATTCCTGCGTTTTATCTCATCCAGAAAATTCAGTGAGTTGATATTGAACCCACAACCGTCGCGTTCAAAGTCAGATTCTGCCCCATTTCGCCACGACGACCTCAATGTTACAGCTGCAGGTATATTGGGAAATGAGAACTGTACAATATGTATTGTAACGCAATGCGGACCCCGATATAGGTCAAGGATGGAACACGATTTACGATCGGATTTACTTTGAGATCTGTTCGTATTGGAACGAATGTCATATTATATTTGGACTAGACGTCGCCCGCTACTTTTGTTTTCGTGTACCGAAGCTAAATGCGGCGTTGAATTCTGGAGACATTTAACACTAGGCTCCCTCTGCCTATCTTGCTATATGATATTGAAATCCTCTGTCAGAACTCAGCTACAATATCTAACCTATATCTATGCCAAATTATATCCAAAAATTTCATCTCTGCGTTTTCTATCACTGACGGAAGAGTTTTGTACCTTATGTATAAACATCTTGAGGAAAGACGGTAATACTATAGTAGTCACTAAAGTTAAATAAACTAAATCTCAAAATCTTTATTCAAATTGAATTGGAACTGTAGACCCCTCCTGGCTAGGTCTAGCGGGGAAGTCTACGCAAGCAATATAAACTAGGCTTAAATAAATAGTAATGGTAGATGTTCTATTAATAACACAATAGAATTGTTTGGCAAACAGCAGCGTACTACGGTAGCCGCTTGCAATATATCGCAATGATAATTTGCATATAGGTCAAGGTTTATAATATGATGATGTGATGGTCCTTAGTCCTTGCGTATACTTTGTGTTTGAATCTTACTTATGGATAATTATATAAGAGCAAAATTGTAAGTGATGCCTGATAATAAACAAATAATACATATTTTTTACAGTTACACCCTTTATCCAGCCTACAGAAGGTAGACAGTCAAAATCCAGTGTCAAGACACTCCGTTTTCTTCACTCCGATTTTGAGACGTACGACGTCCCATTTTTCTCCGTTGAAATTTTAAAAAATACTCTCTTAGCGTTTTCTTACATCTCCTAAACTACCTATATGCTAAATTTCAACTTTCTAACTGTGCGTTTGTCTGTCAGTCAGTCGGCAACAGATGAGTTTTATATAGATTATAATATTTCTACTAATGAAGGTGCAGAAGATGTCACAAAGTTTAAATTTGGCCAGTGGTTTGAGCAGTTTCAATTATAAATACATGATTAATCGTTTCGATATGTCAATTTTAAAGAAAGACCAACGCGTGGTGTTACTAATCCATTTTAAAATAACTATTTTTCTAATGATTCTCTATAGTTTAAGTCTGAGTCAGAAGTCTCATGGCATCGGAAATTGCTTTTGGGGATGGAGCCTTACTCATCCTGTAAAATGAGGGTAGACAAAAATAAAAAGTTATTATGTTTGTAGTCCTTGAGTGCATAAAAGATGTCTAGTTTCCTGCTAATATGCACTGAGTCACTCCTCACCACACTCATTTTACACTTTAATTTTTTTAAGCTTCACGACTGATTACTGTTCCCGCTACACCACCGTTTCTTTGCTTTCATTACTAGAGCGACGACATGTAAAATACTAAATATTGCATTTCCTCGAGTGGAAATCAAACCAACAACATGTGGCATACAGTCAGCGGTGTCAATCGCGTACCCTGCACCACGACTGATCACAAAAATTTTCAAGTTTCCCACAAATTCTATACGTTTCTAGGTAAATTTGCACAAATTCTCGCGAAATTCCAACCAACTCATCCAACATGATATAATTTGGGACGACGCCGTCTCGTCGCGCCGGCGTCGTTATGACACCCCCATTGGATTTCTGCAGAAGGGTGTTTACCCCCATGGGACGATAGCCAAATAGATTTAGTTATATGATGATTCAAATAGGAGTTCTGTGTTTTAAATGTTTTTTTTTTTTAGTTTTTTTTAGTAGGAAATGATGACGCACTATACTATAGCTTGTATTTTCAGTTAATTTAATTATTATTTTTATGCTATTTATTCTTTTCTCGTAACATGCAGTAACTTTATTGGATCCGTTTCCCACGCACCTCCCAATTTCCGAAACATTGCGTGTTAAGTGATGAAACTCAATGCCAGTGCGGAGAAATTTTAACAATCGCATAATCTTTCCCCGAGTGACGATTGAACACATATTCTCTTTGATAACAAATTTTATTTTTTAATACAATCAAATTTTTATGTTTCCCTAAAGCTATCCGAATGAAACTTAGTATTTATTCGTACGCATTTGTAGTCTTTAAAATAGAAGGTACAAAAAAAATCTTGTGAAATATTCAAATAAATAAAATATTATAATAAAAAAATGTGAGTATAATATGTAATGAATATCAAATACTATATTTGAAATATACTACATATTTAAAGGTAATCAGCATATTTTTTTCTAATTTTAAACCTTACGGCTACCATCTGCCGCAGTGTAAATCGTTTTTCATACTAATCTTCACGACGCTGACCACATGTTAGACAAAAAACACAAAACATTGCGACCTAAAGCTTTAGTTTCAGCATAAAATGTTTAAAGAATCGTTTTTGAAATAATTACTTAAAAAAATTAAAAACAAGCTTTACACTTTAATGAGGCGAATATATACGAGCACAAAGTCGATATATTTACTAGCAGACAGTCCAAGGTTCCATCAGCCATCTTCCATTTCCATCATCAAACCAGCTAGATGATACCATAATATGAGTAAGTTACAGTTAGGCCTAATAAAGCGCGACGAAAAAAATAGCAGCAACAGCACCTTTTTCCTACCAAATTAGATTTTTTTGTAACGATTTGTCCTTTTGTAACGTTGAATGCGCGATTTTTGCCCTTTTATACAAAAAACGGCACATTCTTAAGTGTTCCTTCATACAAAGTGTGGGACCACTTGACCTCTCCGAGGTCTTTATATTAGAAGTTCCTTAAAAGTAGTAAGAGAACCTGGATTTTTAGGGTTCTGTATAGAAGAGTGTTTTAGCTGTTTTATAATGATTGTTAGTCTAGTTATGAGGAAAGTTAGTTATTAAGGTAAAAAAAAGGTAGGACAGACTTTAATTTGTGAACAAAGACAGCTTAGTGAATCATTCTATTTTCCATTTTTGTGATAGGTATATATATATATTCCTTATTTTTTCCTTTATTTAAAAAAAACACGACAATGAAAATTTTATTTATTTTTTAATATTTCAAGAGACCTGTAGATTTTAATGTTTAGTATTAATTTCAGCTTCATACCATCACGCGACCTTGTGTACTGCAAGTGCGACACTGCGCATTAAATGGCGGAACTCAACGCCACGCTTGTATATATTTTAAAGATTGGATATGAAAATGTACCATAATAATGCTATTATAGTATATTTATCTTAATAATATATTATTAAACAAAGTAATAAATCATCTTGACTCGTTCAGTGTCGGTCTTCAACTTTAGATAAGAGGTCAAGTGGAGTACTTTGAAGGTGACAAGTTATGAATACATAATATGTAAGTTTTTGTTTAGCTGTATATAGCAAAAGGGAAGATAGAGAGAACCTTGTGTTAAAACACTCCGTTCCTCACGCACCGCCCAATTTTCGAGACATTGCGTGTTCACTGTTGGAAACGAAAAAACTTAAATGTTAATTACCTATTATCGTATAAAAATAGTTAACCCTTTTTTAAAATAAAAAATAAATGTATATAATTTAAAACAAAACAAAATGAAAAATTCAAATGAAAAAGTAAAAAAAAAATTTCGCCCAACGTGGGGCTCGAACCCACGACCCTGAGATTAAGAGTCTCATGCTCTACCGACTGAGCTAGCCGGGCTGTTGGGAGGTTTGCCAAACTGTTGTAGCCATAGTCAAAGTCAAAGTCAAAATATCTTTATCCTATAAAAATGCTTAACATTTACTTGGACATGTCATAAAAGTAGAAAAAAATGCAAAACAAAATAACCAAAGAAAAATGTGCAATTTTGACTTGAAAAAAGCCCGTTCAAATAGTTGAGCTCATGAGAAGATACAGGCAAAGAAACTGATGGCCACTCTTTTTAAATGCCAATATTTGTTACAAATTACAATAACAATTTTAACTTAGAAATAGAGCAACTCATTTCCAAACATCTTTATCGCGAACATAATCTTTAACAGAGTAATATGCTTTTTGGCAGAGCCTGTGCTTAACCACTTTTTTAAATTTGTTCAGTGATAAATTAACCACGTCGTTTGAAAGTTTGTTATAAAAGTGTATACTTTGACCTATGAATGAGTGAGACACTTTATGGAGCCTAGCCTACATAGAAATATGTATGACTTTTAAACAGAGTGAACTCGGTATTAAGACACTCTGTTCCTCACTTTCAGAGAGACAGTCGCAAAGTTAAAACCAAACCCATAACCTAAGAATCGTGAAACTCGATGAACCTTTTAGTCTCTACAACATATTAGAATACATATAGTAGGTACATACATATATACATTTACTAAGAAACACAATACTCTTGGGTAAAAAGAAAATAATTTATTGGTTATTTTATTTCAAACGCTTAAACATAATCGAAACCACAGAATTCTATAGAATGAGTGAAAATATATTCATTTCGCACACTTGTTTGTGTCACTGTCACTTTAAAAGTATTTACCTACTTACTTTCTTATTTACCACCATTTTAATTTCACTCTTAAGTAACTCTTGCTTGTTTTCAAAGTAAGTATTTTCTTTTATATTATTTTTTTTTGTTTTGTTTCAGGTACTGGACAGGAAGGAGTCTCCAAAGCTTGATAATAAAATTCAGGTTATGTTAAACTATATAAATGTTTTAAGAGTTAAATAATAGTATCTACATACAATGTACTCTATACATTTATAAACAAATATTATATAACTGAAGAGTCTGTTTAGTCAAATGTGCTGATCTAAAAAAAATCATATTCATAATACCATTATAAAAAAATGGCATTCGCGTCGCGTGCACTCGACGGTCGTGAGTTCAATTCCCACTCGGGTGAATGAATTATTATCATTTCCTCGCTCTGGCAAGTGGCTACCCCGTGCCTACCCTGTTATATGCGTGATACAGCGTGAGCGGTGAGGTTAAAAAGAATAAATGAAGTCAATCACTGTTCTTTACCACAGTGCCTCAAGGCAGAGTGTACAGTAAAGTTTCTATTGTTGTCAAATGACGAGTCGTACCGCGGGAATAGTGAGGTATCGATTGTATCTTTGGGGGCAGTGGCTTGTGAACATTTTTCCTGTTTGTGTATTTCATTTTAATGTTGTATAAATATTTTTTTTACTATTAATCTGGTTTTTTTTCAAGAAAAGAAACTATAACTTGATTGATTAACAAAAATATAAGTATGGGCATAAATTATTGAATAAACTCTTTCTCTTGTAGTAGTATACTACATAAGAATCAGATTTTTTTAAAAATATTTTATGTTTAAATTTTTTATGACCTCTTAATATTTCAGAAAAAATGCATATACAAAACGGATGTCACTACTTTTTTTCACAGACTACTTTTTTAAAGTATGTATTTTAATTATTTAAAAAAAAACATTGTACTAATAATGTTTTCAACTTAGAGAGTAACGTACCACTGTAAGTTCCTATAGAGTTTTTCTATTATTTTGTAACGGTCGGAGCAAAGGCCACGCGCTGTAGATGAATATGCCTCGTTATTGTAACAGTTAAGTGTATATAATATTGTTAATTTTGCAAATAAACTTTATTAACCTTACCTAACTTACCACCTAACAGTGTCTGACTGTAGGCGTGATGATTGTAGGTTCGATTAAGTTCATTATTTGATCAAAAACAATGTAAATTTATAATAGATATAAAAAAACTACTATTGAAGCATTAGAAACCGGTTTAAAACAAGTTGCTAGATCAATAGCTGGACACTGTGACCGCTATAGGGCAAAGAACCTGCGCTCGGTGTAATGTTATACTATACGTTAATGTTTATCCACTGCACTTGAGTGACCTTTTGTTATCGTTCTATCGGAGAAAATATATTTGTTATCATAGGAAATATATTTCATTTCATTAATAAAGATAAACACAATTGTGTGGATGTAAACACGACAGATTGTGGGTTTGATTCCCACTCAAGAAAATAAAATATTTTAATATTTTCATTTCTTCGCTCGCGAGGCAAATAATTTGGCAGAAAATGGGGAAAGGAAGTGTATTAATATGAACGTAGTGTCTTAACATTGGGTTCCCAGGTTCCCTCTGCCTATTCTGCTAATTGCAGGATACACCGTGAAGCTGAAATAAAGAAGATAATTACATTGTGTTAAAATAGTTACCGTATCGTGGCCTTCGTGGCACGCTTCGTGGGACAGCATTTGGCTGTAAATTCGAAGGTTATTAGTTTGATCGCCACTCGATGAAGGAAATTATTTTTATTTCCCTGCAAGTAAAATAATTTAATAAGACAAATTGCGGCGTTGAGTTTCGCCACTCAACACGCAATGTCTCGAAAATTGGGTGGTACGTGGAGAGCGTAATGTCTTAACACTGGGTTCCCTCTGCTTACTGAACTTTAATAATCTATGTGTTATATCGCAGAGTAACATAACTAGTTTGCTATTAAAGACTCATTATAGCCTTATCAGCCTTTGATTAAGTAATTCTTTATTATGTAAGCTTAAACATTTTAGATTTTACGATCGTTATTACGGGATTTGTAGCAGTTGTGTTTTTTTTTTATAATAAGTGATTTAGAAAGTGTCTGACAGTACGCGTTATTCAATTTCTACCCTGGAAAAGACTTATGATTTCATTTTTTCATTTCCTCGGTCTGCTTAGGCAAATTTACGTCGACCATCTTGGGTTCCTTCTATTTATAATAGAGCTGTCTATTCAGAGAACATAAAAAACACTCCTAATATTTTTTCAATTAGAAAGTTTTCATTAAATTACTATCTTTACTTTAGTGCTCTACTTTAGAAATTTAAAGAATATTCTTGACAAACAAGAACAATCTGAAGAGATTCACTGGATAATACAAATATTATCCTAACGGAACGGAGGAATCTCCCTCTACCTACCATATGCCTATATGCGGCATACAGCGTGAAGCAAAAAAAAACAGCCTTATAAGGGAATCGAACCCACAACTATCCTATAGAATATTGAACTAAATTTCATAATATCAGGTCGCAAAGCAACTCTTAGCTCATCCTCTGTGCGTTACCGGTTTCCTGCTAACTAGTCCGCTTTCTACTAAACTACTAATGTTACAGCTTTTATCTTTATGCATACACTAGCTTTTACATACGTCTTTGTTTCTCCTCCTGATACATTCTGAGTGCGGGAGGTAACTCGTACGGAGGTACTTAAGGTAAACAGTGGGTTATATCGAAACGATTAAACTAATTAAATAAAGCCTTTGATGATCAATAGAATATTCAATACAAAAGTTAATTCCGTCACCAAAACACGTATTATGATATTGTTTAGTAATATAGTCAAAATTAAGTTTTAAATATTCATACTAACAATCAAAGTAGGCAGAGGGAACCTAGTGTTAAGACACTCCATTCTCATAACGTCAACTCGGTTCACACTTTCCGCCAAATTCTCGAGGTATTGCATGAGTGGCGGAGAAAATTAAAATATTAAATGTTTCATTTCCTGAGTGGGAATCAAATCCACAACCGTCACATTTACTGTAGTACCTACGCATGTGCTTCTGCGCCATGACGGCCTCAAACACAACCACAGTCGCTGTGTGCTTAATACTCCTCTTTCAGCACAATTTTCTTAAAGAAAGATACAATTAAAAAAAAATCAAAAGATTTACGTATTAATATATCTATGATAATGTTATACTACCTGCATCTTTAAACCAGTCCGTTACGCTCCACTAAAGTGGCAACATTCTTACGTATTCATATTACTGAGAATGGTTATCTCATGCCTTCATTTTGTATTAGTTACGCGCAGGAAATGAACCGAGTACTATCTGCTTCATTTTATAATCTATAACATATTTTAGAGGCCGCTGTGGCGCAGTGGCACAAGGTCCGCCTGTACGTGATGATTGTGAGTTTGATTCTCTCGGGGAAATGATTTATTTTTATTAGCGTAAACTTACGTCGCGCCCAATGTTTCGGAAATTGGGGAATGAAATGCCTTTCTCTACTCCTACACTACTCCTTCTGCCTGCCCATTACCTGCCCAGCTATATGCCGAATGCTTTGTGAAGTTTTTAAAAAAATGTTTTATATATACAGTATTGATAGTTATTATAATTGAGGTTGTGGGTTCAATCTTGTTTTCAAATATAGGACAATGATCTCACAATAATAATAAATTGTTTATTAGGATTTTGGTCCAAAAATATTATAAATAAACAAATATATTTATTGTGAAGCCCTTGAACCTCGTATTTTTTCCATTTCCGTTGGAATTTTGAGTTTTTTTTTTAAATTTGAATTCAAGTCGAGTAGTTTCGTTTGTGTGTTTATTTACTTATATATGCTTTATTGCACAAAATTACAAAAAAACAATGTACAAAAGACGGGCTTAACGCTAAAGGCATTTGTGTTGCCTGTCGCTTACCCAGTAAGGGAAGAGTTTTAAAATATATTCATAATTATTTTTTTTTAATGTAACTATTATTATATGATGTAATTTTGTAGTTACAACGAGCAAATAGTTACTCCAGTTTTATTACATTTAAACGCTGGTTTACTTCCGCAGTTGTTTGAATTACACCAATTTCGTTTTCAACACAACTATTAACTATTAAATGATTCATGCAAAAATAGCACAGTTGAAGCAGTGCTTGTGGGTTACAATTCAGTCGGAATATTTATATCCATAATAAGATTCGATTCCTGTCTTGGTCATCATTTTTAGATCACTTTTCGACCACTATCCAAGTCAACAGTCCCTTGGTGCACAGAAAACATAGGCTTCTAAGTCAACTCTTGAAAAGATACGAGCGTTTATGCATGGTCTTTGCCGTATTTACGCTGCACATTCAAAACTCATAGTTGTTGTTGTTCTTTGTCCATGGCGTTCTGACCGAGCGTGCGGGTTCATCACTAATCACGTCACAGAACCCATAGGGGTGTTCCAGTTAGCATAGAATTATGACAAGAAATGATAACTGATAATTAAAAACCCTAAACAAAGAGCACTAAAAAGTAAACAAACAACTACAAAAAAAGAGAAGATAATCTTCAAACAGCTAAACATATTTTTTTGAATTGTGGCTTAGACTACTTTCGAATGGGTCCTTTTAAAGAAACAAAAAAATTTAAATCGCAATCGGGTTACCTGTTCGGGAATTAGGAGCTACGATGCCACAGACAGACATACACACATACATATAAACGTCAACTTCCTCCCTTAAAAAATCCTCATATATTCTATCATACAAACACTCTCTACTTCTATTAAATTTAAACACGGGTTTGCTTCCGTGCATTTAGAATTATACCTACCAATTTAGTTTTCAACTCGCCTATTAAATTATTTCAAGCCGGATGTATGTACATAGCTATTGATTTTATTATATATAATTGTAGATCTCGTGAGTGAACGAGATGAAATGAAAAGTGTAAAATCACTATGTTTCTTATTTTTTACCGATTTCAAAACCTGCTTAATCTCAGGAACTACTGATTTCGCCAATAATATCAGTTGACACGTTTACCTCTTAGTTACTTATTTAGAAAAGAAAAAAAGGTAGCGTGGTGTTATCCCGCGCCTCTTGGAAATCCACCACGCCATATTACGTTCTCGAAATTCTTATACGCTTGCTACAACTTACTTATGTTGTTAGCATCGCTGCAGGGAGATTAAAATTATATTATCCCGTTAAGTTATTTTTTTTAATATTTTTAAAAATAATCTTTTATTAATATTTTTTTTCTTAAGTGTGGAAACTTAAAAAATGCTAAAATTAGCTCTTCATTTTGTCCATTTGGTGAGGCGAGCGAAACCGTAGGTAAATGCTAGTATATGATATATGCAATATGCATCTATACATAATATCAAACCGTGCAAAGTGTGAAATGAATCACAGTGTCTATGCAATAAACCGCTACGTTCACTTTCGCCGAGACAAATCCGTGAAATCAAATGTCATGGTGTTGTCAGTGTTGGGTGTTATTTTTGTACTATTAGTGATATTTTTTTTGTTTGATATTTTTTTAGCTTTACACTGTCCCGCATTTCCCGTATATAGCAGTGTAGGCAAAGGGAACCTAGTATCAATACACGTAGAGTGGCGAAACTCAACGCCACGCTTTGCCTAGGTAGCAAAGCGAGGAAATTAAAATATTAAATAACTTCAAGTGGGAATCGACCCTATGAAGGCCTTATTTGTCTATTTTATTTTTTGAAAGGATTTTTTGAGATTGAAACTCAAGAGAAATTTGTTCAAAGGTTAAAATCACCTTAACTTAGCAAATATGCTATGATTGTAATCGGAAAAGAAGCTATTTTGAATGACATAAAAGTAGGTATTAGTTATTGTGGAACAGTTCCATATCTATGTGTAATGGTGCAACTTAACCCCGTCTTCATCACAAAATACTCCAAATTCATAGAACACTCCGTTCTTCACTCTAAACTTAATACATTTAGGTTCTACTGTTTACATTGTATAATTATTAGAATTTTCATTTTTCATTACATAAACAATGTAATGAACTTCTTCCACAAGGTGCAATTTCCACATATATTCATCAAATATCACTAATAGTATGTATAAATTTTTTCCCCATTTCTAGGCAAAATCAATATGCAGATATAAAATGAAACGACTCACGTCTAGCCGATGAATGTCTAATGACAGCCGTAAACTCTTGTTTTCGTTTGGTAACAGTGAAAATGATATGGTTTCACTTATTTTATTATACACTTAGATGTGTTTATGAATATTTATATAATTATTTGTTAGAATACGTAAGTTTATTGAGAAAATTGATATAGAGAGAGAGCTTTTTCCTATTCGAGGGAAACAATTATTTTCATTTATTTCCTTTGGTAACGAAACAAATTATACTGCGTTGAATTTCATCACAAAACGCAATGTCTCAAAAATTTAATGAAAAATGGGAACGAGGATCCTGAATCCTAACACTATGTTCCCTTTACCTACCATGCTGTAATAAAAAAGAAAGTGTTATATGTCTCTCCATTCTCTGTCCAATTAATGAAAAACTGTTTGGTAATACATATGTGAAATACGAGTATGAGGTGTTGAGTTTATAATACCTACAATAATATAGCCGCTTTAATGAAACACTATTTTTCTCTCTAAGATTTTTTTTATATAGTTCAATTTTAAATTCTTATGTATTGATTTAAAGAAATAAAAAAAAAGCAAAAGGTACAGTGTAGTAGTATTTGACGTAATAAAATCTATCGACTGGAAACTTTTCTACCTCAAACAAGATTTGTATTCGCGACCTTCGCTGTCATAAATAATGACGGTAAGTGCTCCTGCATTTTAAACGTCTAATGAGTAAGTCCACTTTGACCTTTCAATTTATTGTCTGATTGTGAGTCAAAGGACGTTTGTTACCTTGAAAGGAATGAATTGTTAGATCGATTTCTTGTATCACTAGCTGCTACCTGCGGCTTTGCCACCGTGGTCTAAGTGAAATAACTACTCGTTGTGTATGACACACGTGACACATATGACACATTCGGAATGCCGCAAATAACTCTGGCCGCATGCACAGTGGGTCTCGATACAACAAAGCTATTAGCGCGATGTAATATAGCCTTCCTTGATAAATTGACTACAAAAATATATTTTTAATTAGAACCATTTCCTGAGTTTAGCGGGTTTTACAGTACAAGACTTATTGTTTATATATTTTTTTACCTTTATTCTTTTTATACCGCATATGCTGCAAAAGAAGTCTACATATTGCGTATTGGTTAGCAGAACTCAACGCTGCAATTTGTCTACCGGGGCGAAGAATATAATTCCCCCAGTGTCGAACTCACGGCCTTCGCGCTTGCAGTCATGCCTAGTCCCACTGCGCCGCAATGGTCATGACCCTTATTGACCACAATTCTCATTAGAATGCTAGAATCTAGATATTACGTATGTGTTTGAATGTGAAACATTTGTCATATCCTCTTGCATTTTAAACACTGACGTACATTCATTGTGTTGCGTTGTGTGTCGTGGAGCAAATCCTCTCTTTATATATCCCCTCCACTCCCCAAGAATCCTACGTAACAAATTCCAGTGTTCAACGCCGCGCAGTTTTGGCTGTGCAATATCTGTCAACCATTCCATAACGGAAGAGTTTAAATATATTATAGATAGATTGGTTCAAAGTATACAAATATAACAAATCAATCAATAGTATAATGCCTTGTTGTTTACGGAAAGATTTTAATGAAGCAGATCGCGTCTCGAACACGCATCACTTGACAGAAACTACTGTGCAGCCATCATTTATAATGTAAAGACGGCGGTACACTCGGTTTCAAATATACATTGAAAAATGTATACTCTTATTGCGCAGCGTCTGACTATAAAACTCATTCACGGCATTGAGTTCCGCCACTCAACACGTGTTGAAAACTTATGCCGAAAGTGGAGAGCGAGGTGATTTAATACTAGGGTTTGGAATACAGTGTAAAGTACAGACACTTAATATGTGCCTGCCATATGCATTACTCGTATTTTATGTGAGAGTGGGACAAGACACTGTTTTCTAAAAAGAAAAATTGCGTATTGAATTTTTGAAGAACACATATTGTCAATAGTTCTTCCAGGCGTAAACTTAACACCATCATGTGCAGTCTGACACGATTCAACAAAGTATCAATTACATAGAAAGCGGAAAACGAAGTGTCACGACACTAAGTTCCCTCTGTGTTCCCTACTTTTTTATTGGCAAAAAAGTAGGTCTTAATATTTAACTTTTATTTATTTACATTTTTTTTCATATTAAATTATATTTATTAAGTATTAATTTAAATTATACTTAACTATTTCCTACATTCCCAGTGCACCCACAACTTACAACCTCTTTAACTGTTCATGTCGTTTTTTCTGAGTGTAACGCCAGCAATGGCCACTTAAAGTTTTTGCCACATTTTTTATATAAATATCTCATAACTGTTAGATAACGCAAAAAGTCACTTTGAATTTGGTTATTGTTAAGTCGATACGTAATTTAGTACTGAATATTAACTATTTCGCAAAATTTTAGACGGTTGTGAGATTGAATTGACCTCAAAGAAATGCCTTTATTAAAATTGTAAATTAACTTTTTCTAGTTATATGTAAAGCTGCGTTTAGTTACGCTATCAGATACTTAGTAAATATAAATTGATGGAAAACGATTTTTGCGATTATTCATTTCATATTAAATGTAGGTAACATTTTTTTTTTCTATGCTTGTGTTCTTAAAGGCTATCCAAGTTGGGTAGAGATGATAATATCCTGTTTAAATTAATTGAATTTTTTTTTAGCTTCACACTTAAAAGTGTTAAAACACTATTTCCCACACATGGCCCAATTTTCGGGTCAATGCGTGGTGATTGACGTAACTTAAAAATATTAACATACCCTAGAATATGTATAGAACCCACAACCATCGCGTTTACTATCAGATACTGTCCCACTACGCCACGACGGGCTCGAGTGAATCATAGTTGCATTAATATTTACCAACACTACGTGACGACTTTCACACCAACTATCCTACTATGTTGATACTAGATACCGGCTTGCCTACTTAAATGCAGGTCTTCTTGGTTTAGATATTGAAATATCTAGATTTTATTTAATAGTAATAATTTAAAGTTTAGTGTTTAGTGTGTGAAAATTTTGTTTGTTTGAACGTGCTAATCTCAGGAACTGGTTGTTTGAATTAAACAATTATTTTTGTGTCTTACAGCGCATCTATCGCGGAAGACTATATGCTATAAGACAACATGACAATCGTTTCAATGTAACCTTCGGTACTTGCGGTCAGAGTTAGACTGTGTCATGTCACATGTGTCATACATGCGGGCGAAACAACAATTAAAAGCTAGTCCCATTTGAGTTGTTTGTTTTAAAAAAAAACACAAAGAACAAACAATTATGAAAGGGCCATTGTTCTTACCGTACCTGTTGTGTAGACGTTATGTCAGCGATTGTCTAATACATACATACATACATCGGTTATCGCATCAATAGTAATATGACACTTTAAACATTATTTTTTTTATTATATTACTTTATATAGATCTGTGATATCTGCACTGCGTTTGGTTACGAACATGAAGATTTTGGGTTCGATTCCCACTCAGAGAAATGAGTTATTTTTTCTGATTTCATTGCTTCGTATAAGACAAAATATGGCTTCCCCAGGCGAGATTGAACTCACGATCTTTTGACTTTTGTCAATCACACGCTTATGCCCTTGCGCCACGATTTCTTCAATTAGAACCCGTAATTTCTGAGATTAACGCGTTCAACCAAACAAACTCTTCAGGTTTGTAATATAAGTACCTATAGATATCTCAAATCTAGACAGCCTATACAAAATCGATCTAATCTGACTTCCTAGTTGGGAGCGAGGCGATTGACCTCACTAGATACGGCTAAAAGGATTCGCCATACATGCTGAAGTGGCTATTGTTATCGAAACTTGCAATACTTATACTATACTTAAAGTTAATATGAACATAAGGCTTTTTTTACTAGCTTTCATATGTGGCTTCACTCGCTTGGTCAATGAATATAACTAACAGTTGGGTTATGACACATGACACATTCGTGCTCGAGGTATTTACAAATTACTTTTTTTTACTTCATGGCCTGATAAACTTGCATGTGTTAGAGAAGGCGGAGGACTTTATGTTGACAATCCGTGCCCTACTGTCCAGTCATTTGTCAAGATATTGAGTATAGAATGGAGGAACAAGAAAATGAAAGCAACTACCTCGACTGGGATTCGAATCCGTGGAAAAATGTTAATTCATCCAGAACTTACTTTTATGGGCGTTATATTGTCTTGTGCCTTTAAAATGTAAATCAAAGAGAACATAGCAATTGTCTCTATCTTGCCCGATTTATACAAAAGTTCAATTAATAACATGCTTAATTTACAAATAATCTTGACATATTTCACCATAATGTCAAAACTATACCTTACGAGTTAACCCCTATTTTAGAGGGTAACCCCTATTTTTATAATAATTTTCCCTACCGATGGTTATCTGTGTTAGGGGTTTTTCACTTTATTAACCAATTACGGTCGGCATTTCCTGCTTTTATAGATTTTTCAATTAAACATGGTAATTTTTTACACAGTATAATTTCTAAAGCTTTGTAAAATTAGTATAGATATCAATATTAAACTCTGCCAACGTACAACTAGTATCTCTTAATGAAGAAGAAAAGCAGTTCCCGTTTCATTGCTAGCATTTATCTGATACTAGCGGACGCGCGCAGCTTCGCTTACGTATTTAGGAGTGAATTCTAATAACCCATGAAATATGTGTTCAATGAAAAATTTTTAAGAGTCTAAATATAAAATTTTATAAAAATCGGTGGCGATTTAAAGATTTTTCCATACAAACTTTCAACCCCTTATTTGCACCCTTAGGGGGTGAATTCTAAAAAACCATGAAACACATGTTCAATTAAATATTTTTAAGAGTCTAAATATCAAATTTTATAAAAATCGGTGGCCATTTAAGAATTTTTCAATACAAACTTTCAACCCCTTATTTGCACCCTTAGGGGGAGAATTCTAGAAAAAGATGAAACACGTGTTCAATTAAATACTTTTATAAATTAAAATTTCAAATTTTATATAAATCGGTGCCGATAAAAAAATTTTTCATACAAACTTTGAACCCCTATTTCACCCCTTTACGGTTAAAATTTTTCAAAATCCCTTCTTAGTGGATGTCCAGAATACGAAAGTAAACATCTGTCCAAATTTCACGTTTCTATCATCAGCGGTTACGGCTGTGCGTGCGTCTTACCTCAGTCAGTGAGGACAAGTCCTTTTATATATATAGATTATTACGAGTATATCACGGTGGGTATTAAGAAACCTGTATAATACTGACAAGTGCTAACAATATGGTGGTAGAAAGCTTCACCAGATGTACCTCGGCAGGTCAGATGGCAGACGCTCTTAAACGTATGAATCTTAAACCTAATGAATCTTTTTGTCCTTGTAATAAGCAACGTATCTAATAAAATAAAATTTTATGTTTCTTTGAGTCCTTTTTTAGTTTTATATAATTATTTCTATCGAACAATGAACAGAGCGCAGGAAAGTATTTAAAATTTGGTGAATTTGAAACACATTTGTTTCCAAGAAACGTTTAAATATTTACTTACAGTAAATACATACAAAATGAAGCAACTGCATCTGACTAAACTAAATATTTAAATGTACAAAGGACTTGGGATTTTCCTTGTTTTAAAAATTTATAAACTCGGACACAAGGTTTCAATTGAATTAAGTAGACATAGATAGTATACGAAGTAGGTATATAAATTGATTAACTGAAAGAAATTTATTTCTGAAGCCGTCGTGGCACAGGGGAAAAAACGTGTTTACAGTAACACGACGACGCCACGTCGCTATGGGTTCGATTCACACTTGGGAGAATAAAGTTTTTCTTATAATTTAATTTTTATTTCTTCACTCTGGTAAAGAGGCAAAACGCGACGTTGAGTTCCACCACTCAACACGCTTTAAGAATTCCCCGGAAAGTTGGGAACAGAAGTGTCTTATTGAGAATCGGAGTATCTTAGCACTAGGTTGGTTATGGTTGATTCCCTCTGAATATCTCGGTAAGTGCGTGATACAGCGTGAAATTAAAATACACAAATAATTTTAATAAAAGAATAACGATATATATTAAAAAATATTCTTCAATACTATTTTTAGTGTTGTAGCTAATCAAGTTATTAAATAACAACAATATATCAATAGTTCAATTCTGATTCTATGTGGGAGATGTGTAAAGATTAAATAATATCTACTAATAAAGATAATTTAACAAAACAATGTATGTGCATCTGTTCAATTGAATCTCAACAAAGTTTCTACCCACGGACTGACAGACGAGGCATTGATTTATGTATTAATAAATTTTATATGAATATGCCCGTGACCCCAAATATAATACCTTATACTCAGTGATCGTCTTATGAAAACTAAGGTATTTCACTTATATTTTGCATACAAAATATTATATCTAATGTATAAAAATGTAAACATAGAATGCAGCCGAAGTTAATCTCTGTCCATTCTTACGCGTATTAAAAAATTTCTTCTTTTTCTTTCTCATTAGTTATCTAATGTATTATATTCGACATAGTCTATCTAATCTATTATATTCGACATTATACTGTTTATCCTTTTTTCTCATACTCTATTGTATTTGCGCCATTTAATGAAAGGACATGCTTTTGTTTTTTCATTATTAACTTATTTCTGTCACCATACGGGCACATACTGTTACCGAATGTGTTTCTTAACTAAATACTTTCTTGTCGAAAAAGTAAACACGTTGATATTAAATACTTTTTTTAAAGCTAACGAGTCTTAACTACAGCGATATATACTAACGACAAATATTTTTTAAATTTTAGGTCTGCGATCTCTCTGAAGTCACTTTTGGCAGATTTTCTGGCGTTTCTCCAAATAAAGAAAAAAATATGTTATAATTTTGAGTCATTTTAACCACTTAATTATAATTGTGAGGACGTTATAATCACTCCGTTTAAAGATTTAGAACTCTGTTTTCAGTTTATACGGTAATTTACTGCAAGTAACCTATTTTAACGTTTGTGTTAAATGATTTGTCTATTAAATTCTTAATTATGTCATAAATAACTCTTGTACGTGTTTGGATTTAGTACTTTAATTTATGGTCCGTTTAATTTATAAGGCAAAGTAGAAAAGAGATCTCTTTTAATGTATGGTAACAGTTATATTTATTTTACACAGGAATCAAAGTTATTAACGAAACATTTATAGATATAGATTATAATTTTTATGTTTTAATATATTCCACACTAGCTTTAATTAGCTGTAAAAAAATTATGAATTGGGATACATGATACATTTTAAGTGAGGAATTTAACTCTGATCACAGATAATACATCGAAACCACATAATATACAGCCTATAACTTTGCTCGATAAATGACTATGCAACAGTAAAAGATTTTTTTTAATTCGAATTAGTAGTTTCGGACAATATGACATTCAAGCAAACAAACTGCTTTATAATATTAGTGTAGGTTTCACGGAGTAACTAATAATAAATAAAAACAATTTAAAGTTACACATTCTTTGGTGGAATCAAATCTACGGCCATAGTGATTTTGATCACACACTTGCCAACTACTCCGCTATTGCGCAAGAGGGCATTTATTTTGTTTGTTTGTCCTAATTTAAATTGTTACAAGAAAGTTAATTTTAAAAGACCCTTTTATAGTTTTGGTGACTTGGAAAAATGGTTATTTCTTATGAGAATTGTACGCATTTTAATAAACAAAATGTACATAAGCATTTAGGTACAAGAATAACTTATTATTTTTTTATTTGAAAGTAAAGCACGCAATGATTCTAAGTGGGTGCAAAGTAGAAAAGGGGGTGACCTCTGCCTGTCCAGCATAAGGTGAAAAATAAATTATAAATAATACACTTTATTAAGTTGTCCTTTCAGCTAAATCATGTGACCTTAGGGTGTGAATCCTAATAGCCCAGAACGCGATGTCTTCCCACTAGCATTACGTCAGAAGCCACATGCTTGCAATATGTTCGCTTAATTGATATTTTTACTAGTGTATTGTATGCGGTTTTACTTATAATAATAATACATTATAGTAATAAAAATACAGTACTCTCCACCGAAGCAAAATCTGACTTTTCGCTTTGTCTAACAGGATCAGAGAAACGTATCGGGAGATACTTTTATATTTATATAAAAGTTCCTCCCGATTGGAATCAGACACCATTATTAAGAATCGTGTGGTCCACTACTCTGTGTTCTATCAGATCCAAAAATAATGTTCATATATTATCTGTATATTAAATATTTACCTAAGGAAATTACGTAGACATACTATTATAAATAGTAATGCTTGCAATATACTTAAGTATAAATATAGATTTTGTATAAAAAATTGTGACACATTCCGGATGGTTTTACCAACACCGAATAAAAATAGAGACGTTACACGCACTCGCCTATAAAATGTTGGCTGTATTAATTTTAATAAAATTTCCTTTGATTCTAAATTAACATTTAGTTTTAGTAGATACATACTTATTTTTTCTCTTATTTTTAACTCTCACCATATTATGTAAAGTGCTAGAGAAAACCGTGTGATGAATTATTCTATTCTCTACTCTCTGCTCATTTTAAGTGAGTTCCGCTATGCATAATTGCACTTATAACTATCGTATTTGATCAGAGTGACTACTCAAGAGCAATACGATCGCGTCGATAATACAATCATAATTATTTGTAAAAAAACAATAGTTAATAAAGTATGTTACTAATATATGTCAGCAATTAATATATCAAGTATTTAATCGATATAAATGGTTCGACGCGAATCGAATCGTCGCTTTCAACGTGGACGGATATCAAACAGGTTTTATAATTGCTTTACTTCCCGTCGTGGCTTTACGCTTTACATCCTTTGCGTGTTTTGTAGCTAAAGTTTGTTTGTTTTTTTTTGTGATGGTTATTGCAATTTATGTTATTATGCAATATTTTCTTAGAATGTTTTGTTTAATCTGTTTTGATTTGCTAGAAGTATATTTTATAATGTTGGTGGAAGGAAATTTTTACAGTAGGATATATTCTTGTATACTATTAAATTCATAATGTAATCATAAAAATGTTGGAACTTTTTTTTTGTAACAAGCTAAAACACTTTTTTATAACTAAGACAATATTATATGTAATACCTCTTTATTATAATATTAAGTGTAAGATTTTAAAACGAACCCCACATATAATAAAAAAATATAAATTACTTAATATTTATTAATATTGTTACATTTTCTCATCAACCAAGGGTAAAATATGCATCGCTGGCAACACCACGATCGACCGTGTTCAGCCAGTCGCGGGACGGAGGGGAGTGCTGTCAAATTGTATTATGTCCCTCGGTTGCGATTTGCGTTAATTTATAAAGATTAGAACGCTTTTTATTAAAATACATATAACTAATAATATATTTATGTGTTGAAAAAACGTCTAAAACCAAAAGGTTTTATAAAATTTGAATTGTACAAAGTGATTTCAGTTATTTATGTTGAGAACCATTTCTGTAAATATTGTTTTAAGTGACGAAACACTGTGTTCCTTTTTAACTTTTTCAGTTGCAATCGCTCAGTGAACTGTGAAATACATTATTTTAATGTAATTTTGGTACCAAATTGTAAATCGATACGTCGATTACAGAATAAAGTGATGTATTAGTTTATTTTGTAAAGGCTGTATGTTTTTGTCAAAGATCATGTCATAAATGAAGATGAATAAAAAAATATTTTTTTCTTTAAATTAGTGGCATAAATTAATATGATCATTTCTAAAAGTGATTTCGAAAGAAAAAAGTAATAAAGCATGAATTGATATTATTATAAAATTTATGTGTGTATTAGTGTTCTTAAAGGGAATTTTTTTTAATACAAAGTCAAAAAGTGATTTTCATGTGAATATAATGCAATTTGAACTAATATTTTTGACAATTATACAATAAAAGGATGAGAAGAGTGTTCGGCGTGTGCTCGGATGGCTGGCTCCTCTGCGGTCAGAATGTGAGCGGCTAGTCGCTGTCTCTATGTTGTCTGTATGTTTGTACGGGTTCCTTTTTTGTTCATTTTACTTTTGTTTTTCTATGAGAAAGCCTTACTGTGTTGTTGATTTTTTTAAGTTTAAAATTTATAGTTATATTATTTTTTTTTTTTGTATATTTATTATACAGGGTGGAAGAGGCAGCGCTTCTTTTATTCAAACTGCATATAGGGTAATATATTTCAAACCCACACCTAAGAAATTAATCAAGGTACCTCAACAGTTTGGACGTAGGAATTTTTTTTCATTTCACGATTTTAATCCATACCTGTATTTCGTGTGACGCACACATACGTGTGCGACGTTTCCGATTTGACAGGTAAGTGTGTGCGTGCCTATGTTATACTTTACAAATGGCGTTTTATTTTAAAACGATAATTTTATTATTTATTTTGTTTGAAAAAATAACTTTTACATTTTTGGGAATTATTTTTTTTCCGAATTATATTAGGCTTTTATAGAGTAGTTAAAACTGTGGTTTCATTTAAAGTGGTGCTGTCAATTCCACCCTGTATAGTGAAATGCAGGTAAATATTAATGTTGAGTGGTAGACCTCAATTGGGCAGTAAGTGAAGAACCATCATATCAGATTATCAAATGTTAGTCAATAAATGTTATTATTTCTTTGAGTATGAATGAAACTCACACTCATTGTGTCTTCAGTCACATGGTAAAATCGTGTGTACTTTTCTTAATTTATTCCTAATATCTGTTATCTACAGACATGGCACTGGGGCACATGCAAGCCGTTGTAAATAGGATACCTTGTCGATTCAATTCCCACTAGAGAATAATTATTTTTTTCATTTCTTTGCTCTAGCTATGAGGCAAAGCACAGTGATGCATTCCACAAATCAACACACTGTTCCCCAGAATTTGGAAGAAAGTGAGGAAGTGTATTTAATTTAGATTTTTTTTAGATTAGTAATATGCATAGCAAGGCTTTCTTTTTCATTACATATCTTCATTCTCTATTGAGGATGCAACTACTGTAATATTGCACCACTGTAATATGCAGCTCTTGTAATATTTTTTAATATCATTTCATTATAGTTGAATCCTCAAGATAGTAGTTAAGCATGTTCTTGTTATTATAAATTTTATAATTATAAACTTAACCCATATTTAACATTTAGGTTTTATAATTTGTCTAATAATAATAATTTATAGTTTTCTATTTAAATCTAAAATACTGTACTTAGAGATATCAATCAATGAAATGTTGATTAAATAATATAATTATAATAGATGACTCTGAGTGTAGCTATTAAACAGTATCCTAATATTAAATTAGGATTTTTTTTAAATATGTAGATAATTAAAGATACTAATATATTCAATATTTTAACTGCACTTAAGAACATAATTTTTTTTTTCTAAGTTTTTTTCTTGTCTCCTGGATGCCATTCAAAATAAATTCAAAATTGTGCAATAAAGACTGGTTTCAAATCATCACTATTAAAATTTTGTAAATTTTCTAAAAAAATTATTGCAGAATTTGTTGACAAATAAACTATAGCTGACAATTTCTTGACATTCTTTACTTATAGCTCTTAATTATGCTGGTGGTTTGTACTGAACAAGCCAAGTTTATTTTATTGTGACATACATAGCATGTTTCAATTGTTTTTCTTTCATCACTAATGTACTGTTGTTTTTACTTTTCAGTTTTTTGTCATTAATGATTTACTAATTTTGTAATGATTTTTGTTGTGATTGTATTGCATCTTGTGATTTGGAAGACATTAAGATAGGAAGAAGGAATCTCTGAAATGTGCACGAATGTTAAGTCAGCTGTACTGTTCAAGCTTCCGTCTCTTTAGCATCACACTGTATTCTTTGCCTCTTTACCAGAGCGAAGCAAGTTAATGAAAATATTAAATATTTCATTCCCTAAAGTGGTAATCAACAAACAACCTGTCACATTTACAGTCTAGTTGAGCTTCCATCTCATGTTTTTTTATCCGCATATAACATGGTAGGCAAAGAGAACTTAGTGTTAAGGCATTCCATTCCCCACTTTTTGTCTAGTTTCCGAGAGATTGTGTGTTAAGTGACGAAAGTCTAGATAAGTAGGAAGGATTTGTTTTAAAATCCGCTTTAACACTCACTTCCACTGTCCTCTATCTCTATGTAAGAAATAAAAAAAACATCCTTAATTTTGTGATCATGTTTCATAGCATTGTAAATTTTTTATAATAGCAATTTTACAGACCATAAAATATATGTTATGTCTTTTGAAGCCATAGCTTCAGGGTAATAACCTAGTTTTGTGAATTTATGTTGTATCCTCATATTGTAGGAATGTTACTTTTACTTCCTACTTCAGAATGGTATTAGTTGCACTATAAAATAGACTAAAATACACTAAAATAGGCACTTTATTTTCTGTTCACTTAGACTTCAGAACTGTAGTGGTGAATTACTTATTGATTTTTTTTATTTTTTCTTATTAAATATTGCATGTTTGGGTTTTATATAAAAAAACTTAGAATGTTTAAGAAAACTCACTTAATTATGGTTTTCTTAGGAAACTTCATTTAGTATTACCGGAAAATATATTTTTTTCACAGCGGATTTTGATCAAAATATTTTAACGTTTTAAAATTGAACATGCATTTCGCGAAACGTTCCAAAATTTCTTAAGCTTTTAGCCGTATCCATATTACAGGTAAATCCCGACAGGCAGAGGGTTGCCTAGTATTAAGACATTCCATTCCCATATTTCGTGTTGAGTGCCGGAACTCAAAGCAGCGCTTTGTCTTGTAGCACTTAAAATCATCGCATTTGCGGCACTATGGCGCCAAATATTTTTAGCAATATAACAATTTTAGAATATAATAAATATCCTTGACATGAAAAATTTAATGTAACTCCAGTGAAAAACGCTTGGAACATCGCCTGATATAATTATACTGCCATTTATTATGCTGTGACAGTTGCTTTTTTTATGAAATTAGTTGGCCAAAGATACTGACCACTAGACTACCATAAGATAATGTTACGTGTTTTTTAAACGTTTTCTACACTCTTCTACTTAAGTAGTTTATGACTGAATCGAGACATTAAGTGTTGAGTGACGGAACTCAACGCTACGCTTTAGTTTGCAAGAGCAGGGAAATAAAAATAACTTATCACTACGATTGGGAATGAACCCACAACTGCGTTTGCAGTCGGCTGTCCTGGGCGCAATCAAAAATATTGCATTTTTTTTTCTTTTAGTAAAAAATAGTCTATTGGTCTCTTTACAATTCAAGTTAGGTACATACATTTAAAATTAATTAAATTTACGAAAAGAATATAAAAACTTTCAAGTGTTCTCAAACAAAAGTAAAACTAAATGCGGTAGCTTTTCTACAAAATTGCTCCAAAGTTCCATTTTTGTATAGAATTCTCAACTCAGGTTAATTACATAACGATTAAGGTCGGGCTGAATGGATCTACGACGACGTGATATATTTATTGTGAGATTTAAAAAAAACTAGTCAAGTGTGAATCGGACTCGCCCACTGAGTGTTGTGTACCAATTTTATGGTTGTAGATCAGGGAAGTACAAATTATAAAAGTTGACAAACTTTCGTAGATTAATGTGTAGAATTACTTATTACACCACTTTTTTTACTTTCTAACACCACGAGTGTTGAATGTTTGGTGGTGGAACTTAACGCCGGAACAAAACTATAATCTTCTCGAGTAGAAATAGATCCCACAACCAATGCACGTCTATTTTTCTACATCTATGTAACAATAGCCTTGAGAGTATGTATATATTTAAATTCCAGACGTTTTGTAATTTTATTATAACAACATACTAAGGACTCGCTCACGGCTTCGCTCGCTTGAAATACACAATTAATTTTTTTCACTTAAATTACTTTCGTACTCTAATAACATTATGATTTTAATGACAATTTTCATAAAAAATTACAACCAATTCAATAAAAACAGTTATTTTGTCGAACAAAATAACTTGCGATAACTTTTTATTTAACAGATTCAAATAAAACCCTAAATATTAAAGAAAGTTTGCCAAGGTGCAATAGTACAAACTCCTCAAAATGGTTAAACTTTACTGAGATTAGCGAGCCCAAACTTACAGACAAACAGAAAAAAAATCATTGTTTTGGGTTCTATTACATTGATAAATGTCCCCATTAATAGATTTTTTAAATATATTTTCCATGTACAGACAGTAATAAGAAATAATTTTATTATACGTATAGATAATTATTTTATTTCTGCGTTTAATGTGACATTGTATGTAAATCGCGTTTCGAAAAACTTTGAATTATATGTTCCTTGTCGTTTTAAATATGAAATCTAGAAACAAACGTATAATGTAAATTGTCATACATTTGTCGCGTTTTAAAGTACTTAGAGTAGGCAATTTGGTATTATTACGTACTCTATTAACTCTTTTACCTGCGGCTTCGTCCCCGTTATCAAATAAAAATACCGAACGGAAGGAATGTACCTTCCTCTGCCTACACAGCTATGCAGAAAGTCCCAAATTGGAACAAAAATACTCTAAATATATAAGATAAGTACGTAATACATCATTAGGACGTTATCGGAGATAAGAAGTAAGCACTTTGTGTTTGTGATTCATTGAATCAAGATGTCTAAAAAGTTTAATATAATATTAGTATAATATTCTGTTTATAAATTCGGCATAAGCAGAATTATATAAAATCGTAGCGAAATTTGAACTGACCTCTTGAAGTCCGTCTATAAAGCGTTTAGACTATATTATAGATCTTATAAGAAAAGTATAATTTCAGAAGTTTAAAGTGTATAGAATTTATACTAAAAAATATATTTGTTCTGTTTTTGCAGGGCTCCCCACACGGCTCGGTGATGTCGTGCCAGTCGCTGGCGGCGCGAGCGTTCGCCGAGCCAGACAAGGACCACTGCGCCTCGAGAGCGACATTTCACAGGTACTAATAAGAGATGAATACTGTACTGGTTTGGGGCTGTTGTCTAACAGTACTGATTCTAATATTGCACTTGCACTTCAAGCCAGTCGTAGCGCAGGTCACTTATTGAGACAATGCCGCGCGTTGTCTTATTACCGGAGCAAGGAAATTAGAATGATTCATTCTTCCGAATAGTTATCGAAACCACAACTGTCTTTATTGTCCATACCATTAATATAAGGGGGAAGTAAAGCCATAAGTTAACTTCCCCTCTCTTTTTTTTCATAAAATATTATTTGTTTTTCTTTAGAACGGTGCGTTTCAGTTCGGACTCGCGGAGTCAAAACACAAGAACGTCTAACGATACAGAATGCAAGCGAGAAACGTCAGGTGAGAAAATTATATGTTTCTATTGTATAAAAAATTTTTTGTTTGTTATACATAGTACCTAAATATTTTTTTAAAAAATTTGCTAAATCTCTTCAGTTTTATAATGTTAAAAAAATTATAAATATTTGTCATTAATTAATCCCAGGTTCAATGTCGCTAAGCGCGTTATCAATGACGCCGGTGTCGCAGGGCTCAGGTATGAGCCAGTCCGCACCCTCCGCCTCGACCACCTTTGACATTGATGATTCGGTAAGTTATTTTGTTTTTTTTTTGTATATTTTTTTTGTCAGCTATACGCTGTATCCCGCAAGAAATAGGGTAGGCAGAGGGGTCTTAGTGTTAAGACACTCGATTCCCCAAGTCTTTTTGTCTTTTTTTCTTATGTTTTCTTTTTGTCTTCTAGCCACATCCGCCCCCAGCGTGTAGATTTCCAAAACTAGAAGAATGTGCTCATTTTCACTACGAAAGAGTGTCTTTGGGTGGTATTTCAGTACAACTGGTGCCTTGTGAGAGTAATGCTGATTCCCCGTCTGATGGAGAAGGTAGTGCATTGTTTTTCTTTTTTTTTATGAGAATGCATGCATATCATATTGATTGATAATGATTATTTTTGGTTATTCCATCGAATTTAATACCCTCCTTACAAAAAGGAAAGATCCTATTATTATCCTTGTTATAATTTATTTTCCTGTATGCTTTTTGGCTTCAACTATTTATTATATACATAACTTATTACTATATTTTTTTTATAATACTACAGGTTGGGTTAGCCTCAAAGTGCGATCCCATGTGAACACTCCGCCGCCAGAGCCCAGTGACTCAAGAACACTAAGCGCTAGTTGGACGGAGGCCAGCGACGTCAGAGAGTGGACACTTACCAGGAACAAGGAACACTTCACCCACCTAGATGATATGTTGCATAGGTTAGTGATGTTATTTTCCTGTTTATTTATTGCAGCTTTCCGCTTTATGGCGCTAGAAGAAATTCCGCTCTCCGCTTTCAGCCCGTATTCGAGATATTGCGTGATGAATGGCGTTGCTCAACGCTGTACTTTATGTTACCATAATGGCACGATGAAAATAATTGCGTGCGACGTGTTTTGTGCTTATGTATTTGAGTGTACTTAAGTGCATGTCAGTTTGGTTAAGAACGTACATAGGTGCGTGCATGTGTACTTGATTGCGGGCGTTGATATTCATACTTTAAAACTAATCTTTTCATTTTTGTGTTTTTAGTTGAATACGTATGTTATTCTAAAACATTTCATTTTATTCTTTTCACTTTTTATTCCAGATGTATATACGATCGAAAAGTGTCCGGCCTCCCCAATCTCAAGGAAGCGATGACGCCCGATGTCCTAGACAACGAAGTGGAATACAGACAGCTCATATCCGACTATGTACATCATTTGTCCATCATAGCTGACGATTCCATCAACTGTGGGCCAGCTTTAAACTGGTTGCAGATGGATAATAGAGGTGAAGGGTTTTTAAGTTTTTTTTAGCGTGTAACGCGCACATTGCAGAGTGGGTAGAGGGAACCTAGCGTTTAGACAATCTCTCTCCGCCTATTATTTCCCCTATTGGGAATTGAACCCACAACCGTCGTGCTTATTTGTGCCTCAGCAGCCTCAGTTTCAAGAAATTAAATAATACAGTGCGCACTGTATCAAATAAAGAACTTGATGAAGAATACAAAGCCTTCCATGAGTTTCTTTGCCTGTATCTTCTCATGAGCTCAACCATTTGAACGGGCTTTTTTCAAGTCAAAATTGCACATTTTTTTTTTGGTTATTTTGTTTTGCATTTTTTTCTACTTTTATGACATGTCCAAGTAAATGTTAAGCATTTTTATGGAATAAAGATATTTTGACTTTGACTTTGACTTCCTCATTTAATTATTCAAATTCCTTCATAAATGTACTATCCAACACACAAAGTACTTTGCAATTATAAACCGATAATTTCTGAGCTTAGCTCGTTTAAACTAACTCATCAGATATATAATAATACTACAATTTAAAATGATGTGTGTTTTTTTAGGTCACAAATTATTAGTGTCCAATGAAGATTCAAGTTCAATAAACACGCCCGCCGTCGCCGCTGCTTACTCTGTTAGGAAATATGTGTCACAGGTTATTATATAGTTTTTCTTAGTATTTTTTTTTTGCGTTTTATGGTGTAAGAAATAGAATATATGTAAAAAATGACAATATTTTTTTTCAGGCGCGAGATGAAATTAGTTTCGAAGTGGGCGATATGATATCAATTATAGACATGCCAGGTGAATATCTTTTATTACATTTTTCTAATTACATCTATGCAATCGTACGTTTTTATAATAAATAATATAAAAAAGTGGCCAAATATAGCTTCTGTTCGTTTATAAAATAACTACATCATTCAGTCTATCAAATCAAATCAAATCAAAAACACTTTATTGCACAAAGTAAATACAATTGAATTTCTAATTTAGATACAGTGCATAGGCGGCCTTATCACTATAAGTGATTTCTTACAGGCAACCTTTTTATTTTAACAATAACTAATAGTACGATACAATTGGTGGCGGTTAACTTTGCATAAAGATATCAAACATATAAACATACGCTATTCATATATAAATACATACATAAATACATACATACATGCAGACACAAATACATACACGCATACATAAATACATACATACATACATACAAACATACATACATAAATACACACGTAGATACCATATATACATTCATATAGAGATACAATAATGGACTTACATATATACATATCACAAAACAGATACATAGATTATAACGATAGGTAGTACTCCTTAAGACGGCGCTTAAAGATACCAACTGATGTCGACTGCCTGATGCACCGGGGTAGCTCGTTCCATAATTTCACCGTTTTTACGGTAAATGATTCGCTGTAGCACTTGGTGCGACACAGTGGAACCTCCAATACGTTGTCATATCTTGAACGGAGATTTAAAGACTGAGAATGGGAGCCCAGGAAAGTGAATCTTTGTTTGAGGTATGAAGGAGTTAAAGGAAGATACAAGATAGAGTATAAAAGGATAAGTGCATGATAATTGCGTCGATGCTTGATGGTCAACCATTTAAGTTGAACTCGATGTTGAGTAATATGGTCATACTTCCGCAATCCAAAAATGAACCTAATTATTACATTTTGAAGATTGGGTCTATCAATGACCCAGTTTATGTGTCAGTTTATCAATCACTAACGTACATTTTATACTGTAATAAATAAAACCTCCACCTCCAGCTCTGTCTACTACTAAGTTTCCACAGGTCTGTTCCCCAGCTGGGGGTCTATATCGTTTATTTAAATAAACCATATTTTGAGTTTAATTGATCTGCCCCCAATGAGTCCCCACTAAAGCCCCCCAGCTCTGTCCTCAGGCCCGCAGGAGTCGGTGTGGTGGCGCGGCAAGCGCGGGTTCCGCGTGGGGTTCTTTCCGCACCACTGCGTGGCGGTCATCGGAGACAAGGTTCCCCGCCATATGACGCAACCACCGCCGATTGTTGGGTGAGCTTTATAAATAAGTCTTTTGTAAAAAAATATTTTTTTTTGTTTAATTACATATAAAAATATATAATATTTCTTCATTACCAATTGTTATAGATCGGTAGCAGTAGCGCCAATAAAGCCGGTGCTCCGCAAACACGGGAAGCTAATATCTCTCTTCCGAAGCTTCATACTGTCCCGACCTTCGAGAAGGAGCTTGAAACAGCAGGGTATTCTCAGGGAGAGAGTCTTTGGATGTGATCTGGGAGAACATTTACTCAATTGTGGACATGAAGGTGGGTTTTGTATTTCAGTACTGTCTATGGGGTACTTTAAATATTTTTTAGAAATTATATGAAAATTTTATGTAGTATTTGTAACCATGGAAATATACTTTAATAATGTTAAAAATATTTAAATTTGACACAAAGTATTTAAATTCTTTTTTCTTTTATATTCTGTCTCTGGATATATGGACGATAGTTTTGTTGAGTAATACTTGTTACAAACTTTTTTTTTAATCTCGGTCTTTTTTGTAGTATTTTATTATTTTCTTCGTGTTTTTTTAAACATGATAGTTTATAATTTGTAAAGATTAAATATAGTAATTTATAATTTTTTTTTTTATTATATACAGAATACAAAGAAAAAACATAACTATCTAGTGTTTTATCACTTCCAGTACCCCTCGTACTAGTAGAATGTTCAGCAGCCATAGAGCGTCGTGGGGCCGTAGATGGTATATACCGTCTCTCGGGGGGCGCAGCCCTCACACAACGTCTAAGGGCGGCCTTCGACGCGGGCCTACCACCAGATCTTGCAGCACCCATGCAAAGAGACCCTCATGCGCTTGCCAGTTTACTCAAGATGTATTTTAGGTGAGTTAGGGTTGACTAAAATGAAATGTACCCCTAATAGATCTAATATGTCATTAAATGGAATGTACTGACGTTAATTTATAAATGATAACACACTTAGGGAATGAAATGCTTGTTCCAGTCTATTTAAAGTCCCGCCTCGTGTGTTGCGCCCATTTTTTCAGGCCTGTGACAGTAACTTTAGTAAATCGGTGGCAATATTTTTGATGTTAAAAAAATTAACAATCCTTTTTTTCTTCAGAATTCACTTGGGGTACACTGCACTATACTATACGACGACTGTTAAATCTATTAATTGAATTGATTTGTTGAAACAGAACAATAAAAGTTGAGTTCCGCTACTCATCAGGCTATGCCTCTCCGGCGGAAAGTGGAAACGGAATTTCTTAACACCTCTCCGTACTCTGTTCATGTAATCTTCCACACCTTCCAGGGAACTACCAAACCCCCTTTGCACCTACCAGCTGTACGACAGCTTCGTCCACTCTGTGCAAGTGCCGGAACAGTATCGACTGAAAGCGATGAGAGATACCGTCGTGAAGCTACCCCCGCCGCACTATAGGTGAGTAGAGACAGAGAGAGATAGAGAGGCTACACGTACATAGGCACACAACGTGTTACGTGCGACGGTGTGAGTCTAAATTTATATTGTTGAAAAACTACCTTTGAAAACGATATGAAGGCTTATTATAAAACTGTAGAATGAACATTCACGCTTTTTAATGATATTAGGTACTAAGAAATTTTTCCTCGTTTTATAGGAAATGGAAAAAGAATTTTTAAAAAATTACAGCATAGTTTAAAATGACAAATGTAATGATATATTTGCTTATAATTTAATCTCAAATCATTTTTATTCCAGAACCCTCTCCTACCTAATGCGACATCTGCGTCGAGTGTCCCTGCTAAGCGAGTCCACCGGCATGACGGCTCGCAACATGGCCATAGTGTGGGCACCGAACCTGCTACGATCGCCGAAGCCCCAACACGCGCTGCAGGGCGTCGCCGTGCAGGTGCGCGTTTGTTTCTTTGACTGTTACTCGAGTGTTTTATATATAACCTACCTAAGGAGCAACTCCTACACCTCAATAGTATTTGCAGCCCCTAACATCTATCGCTAGTATATTAAGGGACCTAGATTCATACTTCGTCATTTCTTTAATCCTGGTACAGAGACAAAGCGCGGCGTTCTGTTGCGCCACTCAAAACACAATATCTTAAAAATTGTGCAGTGGAGAAAGGGGAGTCTTAGCACTAACTTCCCTCTGCTTTATGGGGAATACAGTGTGACACTGATTTTTTATATAATAATGATTGTTTATATTGTTATATTTTCAGGCTGTAGTAACTGAATTTCTCATCTGTTATGCTGAAGACCTCTTCGCTCAGGAACAAGGCGCTGATTCGGGACCCAACTCTTTGGAGCAGGTAATAGGTTTATATAATTTGGTGCAATGTTGTTGCAGTTAGTGAGTTACCTCAAATTATTTTGATAAGATATTATTTAATATCTTTTAACTTGTGTTAATTATTTATTATTATTTACTTTTTATGCCGTCGTGTCGTAGTGCGACATTGTCGGATTCAAAGCGCGACGGTTGTAGGTTCGATCCCCACTTGAGAAAAGAATTGTTTTCATTTCAACGCTCTAGTAGACAAAACACAGCGTTGAATTCCGCCACTCAACAGGCACGGTCTTGTCAATAGGATCCCTTTATAAAAAAACTAAAAGTTATATTTAAATAAACTAACTTCGGTTTGTTTTCTTTTTTTCTAGGAACAATATGACTCCCATATAGAACTACGTGGCCTAGAAGCTGGTAGGCGACCTAAAAGTCTACCTCTGAACCCACCTACTAAATTATTAAGGTAATTAGTTAATAAAATAAAAGAAGCCAGCCGTGGCGCAGGGCGTTTAGTGGTGGAAAATAGGTGGGGAGAAATGTCTTAATGATTCCCTCTGGCTATTTGGCTGTGTGCAGTAAGCGTCGTGAAGTAAAAAAAAAATTCAATATTCACGCTGCATCCCGCACAGGTGAAGACGAAAACAGTCTATATTATTTATTTTAATTAACAGTTTAGAAGAAGCCCGTCGTCGTGGAAAATCTACTCTCTGTACTGAAGCGCTGTCCTCCGCCGCGCTGAGACCCGCAGGGCATCTACAGCCCAAGTATATTGAGGTTAGTGCGGGTTCATTTCCTATCCATTTGGTACACTTGTGATGTATACATATTAAGAAAATTATTATAGTTGAAGTAATGGAACTTAACGAAAAATGAAATGACTTAATATTAGATTCCTAAGTTCCTTTTGCCTACTCTATGTCTATGGTTACAGTAAGACGTACTATTCCACAGTGACACGACGGCCTATTAATTATTAATTTAATATGATGTTATCAGGTCGGTTCGGGACCTAACAATCTACCTCAGTACCACACAGTGTTGGATCTACCTATACCCGGTAAGATTATTTTGATATTATTTAATATCGATTTTACTTATAATGTTTAGGTACTTTATCTTTCTTTATTTTACTAATACTATAAATGTGAAAGTTTGTTACACTTTCACGCAAAAGCTGAAAAAAAAAATGAAACCTTATTGTATTACTAACAGTAATCTACATACGTATAATGAAATTACACTTATAAAATTCTTATTTATCTACAAACCTATAACAGACTAAATGATTTCTAACGGTATACAGGTTCAAAGCGTGCCTTGAAACGTTCACCATCAGGTTGGCGAGGATTATTTAGTAGAAGCAAATTACAAAGGGCACCGCGCCCACCCGACACGCCACCTATGCAGGTAATTACTATTATTATAAAGCTGAAGTGTTGGTTTGGTTGATCATACTAATCTCAGGAACTGTGGGCCTTTTTTGTCTTTGCTTAATGTTGTATCCCACATATAGCCGGGTAGTTAGAGGGAACCTAATGTTAAGACACTTTGTTTCCCATGCACCCCATCCTAATCTCAATTTGCTATTTCTTTTCCTCTAAGGTTGCCTTGCAGAGATTGCTGTTTACGTAATACATATTTTTATATTTTTTATTGTATTTCTGTCTTTTCTTTTTGGGTTTACTATAAAAAATTATAATTAGTAACTATTTATTTATTTTTCATTACAGGAACCAGTCCCAATCCATATAAATTCGAACATACGACCTGCTAAATCGTGTGAATCGTTAACATCTGAAACTGATATACTGCCGCCATTAGCGGCAAGTATAGCTGCGCCATTGAAACATCATACTAGGTAAGAATCACCAAAAAAATCGGAAAGGATTATTTTTTTGTGCGTCTGTCAAGATATTTTTTATTAAGGTAAAGGTCTACAATCCCTTGGGGCACAAAAAAAATTAAGCCTTTAACTCAAAGCAATCAATTTCAATCGGTTTTTTCAGTTTTCATGGGTGCTTAATATAATATATTTTACACAATGCTGTATATAAAAATCATTTCTAGTCTTTAATAGGAAGTTCATTTGTATTATTATTTTGATATATTTTTTCGCGGCGTTGAGTTTTGCCACTCAACAAGCAATGTCTCCAGAACTCGGCGGAAAGTAGGAAACGGAAGTGTCTTAATTAGAATGGAGTATCTTAAACCTGGCTTCCCCCTGCTGTGTGCGGTATACAGCGTGAAGAAAAAAAAATGTTGAAAGCTACGTTCTTCGTTTTCCGTTCAAATTCATGACATTACGTGTTGAGTGGTGAAACTCAACTCTACACTTTTTCTCACCAGAGTCAAATTTTACTTTTTGTAAATTAAATACATTTTTAAATAAATTCAACCTCGCTACCTCAGATCGTCCTCTTGCGACTCCTACTTCGAGCCGTGGCAGGCCGAGCTGGCGGGCATGCGCCTGCGCCTCTCCCCGCAGGAGAGAGACCGCAACATGTTCAGCGAGGAGGACGACACCGCCCTACACACTGGACAGGCACAGGTTTGTACTGACTGACATTACCTGACAATTGGCAAATATTCAAATAATTATTTGAAAAGAAAATATTTACTTATTGACGTCGACACTGTATAAAGCGGAAGTGCTTGTACTGACTGACCTTTACCTTTACTCCAAAAGTGAGATTTTATGTGTAGTTTGAAGGACGATTTCTCCGTCGTCGTCTTACATATTGGGCAAGCACAGGCACAAATAGACTAAACTAACTGACATTACATATAGTGAGGAAGATGACATGGCTCTACACGCTGGACAGGCGTAAGTGATTACTTGAATTACTTTTGGCAAGGGTTTGAACTCCCTACTCGTTTATATTAAGGCCAAGATTGAAATTATATGTTCATTGAGAACTGACTTCCGCTTCTTCTTCTTCTTAGTACTTGACAATTTAAAAAAGACTTGTCTATTAAAACATTTTTCTATTTTAATCTACAGGACGATTCTCTGTGTTCAACGCCGCCGGAATCAGGACCGTGCAGTGCAGTACCTAGCCCTAGACGGAATCGAGTCGATACTGACCTTGCTGAAAGGTAAACACCTGTTGTGACTACTGTACCACTATGTACTTTACTGGTACAGCATGGTCTGAGTCGTGGGCAACTTGATGATCTGACCTGTTGTCAGTTGATTTGATTGAATGAGTGTTGAGGGGATTTGATTTTAGTATTATCCATTAAAGAACTTAGTACCCTTTAAGGAGTGGGCCTATGTTTCTTTGCTTATGTAAAGAAGAAATAAATAGAGGCTATTTTAATTAGTTTTAGTCAGAATAGTAAATAATATAAAAATGTAATGTCTATCCAAATTAAATCTAATCAGTGAATTTGTGATCATAAACATTTTTATATATGTTATACAGGGTGGAAGTGTCAGCGCCACTTTAAATGAAACTACAGTTTCAACTACTCTATAAAAGCCTAATATAATTCGGAAAAAAAATAATTCTCAAAAATGAAAAAGTTATTTTTTCAAACAAAATAAATAATAAAATTATCGTTTTAAAATAAAACGCCATTTGTAAAGTATAACATAGGCACGCACACACTTACCTGTCAAAGCGGCAACGTCGCATACGTATGTGTGCGTGACACTAAATACAGGTACGGATAAAAATCGTGAAATGAAAAAAAAATCCTACGTCTAAACCGTTGAGGTACCTTGATTATTTTTTTTAATTCTGGGTTTGAAATATTTTACCCTATATGCAGTTTCAGTAAAAGAAGCGCTGCCTCTTCCACCCTGTATATTCCGGCCTATAACATAATATATTGCTTCCAAAATTCGGCGAAAAGTAGGGAACGGAGTGTCTTATCTTAACACTAGATTCCCACTGCCAAACCTGCTGTGTGCGGAATACAGTGAGAAGCTGATAAATTTGACTTATTTATTTATAAATTTCCCATACAGCAGGATCTAAATAATGAGTAATATTTTTTTCTTAATATTTTCACAGAAAAAGAGTAGCCCTAGAGCATTTAGAGCAACAAGTGGCACAACTGGGTTATATCGACGGTGACCCCGATACCTCCGTGCCGGATAAACGTACTGCAGCTAAACGGTGAGTGGGTTCGACTCCCGGTGGTGGTGTTTTGTTTTATATGGCCATTTTGTTTTTATGATTTGGGGTCATTTTTGGTACTTAATTTGAAAATAAATATAGTTGAATGTCAATATTTTAATCCTAGTAAACTACTTCACACTAATGATATACTTGATTATAGACTTGAATGATTGTGCGGATGTTTATTCTTCTTTTAATCAAAAATTTTTGAACGGATTTAGATGAAAATTTAAAGTAATATAGCTTAGCTCATATTTCAGGATAACAAGCTACAATTTATGTAAAGATTTAACAATAAGTCCAAGCAGGCGAGTTAGTCTATAGGTTTCTTGTGATTGATAAAACAAATATAGATAAAAGTTTTCTCTCTTTTTAATTTTTATTATTTTTTACCACAGAATATGCAAAGACCGCGACAGTCCTCTGTCATCGACGTCAGATTTTCAAACGTCACTCACTAATGTCAAATTAAGGTAAATATATATATATATATATATATAAATGGATATGTATTTATGTTTGTATATGTAAATATATTATTATTATTATACGTATATTAAAAGTAAGTTAAATGTTTTATATATTTTTTTATAATTACATCGATTTTGATAAGGTTGATTACTATTATTTCATCTATAATATATTTAGCTTACTTTTAAATTGCACAGTCAGTATCATATAGTTGATTTATTATAATTTATTAATATATTTGTAATTGTTATTTTATTTATAGTATGAGGTGTACTTGTTAAAATAAGTTTTTTTAAAAAGCTTGGAATTACAAAAGGAAATTTTGTAATAAATTGATAGTTATTGATATTTTGTAATAAACTGATTTGTAATTTTTTTGTTCTAAAGTCATTTGGTTATTTTATTGTTATATTTTTTATTTGTGACTAAACATTCTCCAGTTTCATGCATTTTGGATGTTAGAACCAAAGCGGTGGATGTTAGCGCCAAACTAATAATAAATATGATTTAATCAACTTCACATAACAGCAAATGTAGAAAGGACCAAGGAACCTAGTGTTACGACACTCCGTTCCCATCAAGACACTTTTGTTTCTCACTTTCCGACGAAATCGAACCGAAATTGGGAATGGAACGCACAATCTATAGCGTTTACATTCGCACGCTTGTGGCCCTGCGCCACGACTTCAAATTAGGTTCAAGTTTTTGTAAATTATTTTAATTTACACCATCTGCTTAGAAAATTAATATTATATTGTCTATAAATGGCTAAAAATAGGAAAATCTTAAGTTATTTTCTTAAAAAAAAATGTTTATAAGATAGGCCACTTTTGTTCTAACATACACATACTACACACATTTAGCATAGACGTCTCTTTGAAGTAGTAATATGCAGTAAGTTGGTAAAATATAGCATGGGATATAAATATTGTACTTTTAGAGAAAAAAATGTATTTTAACCTAGAATATCCACTATTATACATAATATAAGTACCCTCCAAACACGTAAAAAAGGGACACGATACATAGAAAATCGATCCAAAATATCAATAAAAAACATAGTATACAAACTCATTATCTTTCCAGGATAGTAAAACACACTTTTCTATCACCTATCAGATTCCAGGTAAAATTCCAGGTATAAAAAAAATAAAAAAAATGTAACATTAAAACTTTAACACTACTAAGCATCACCATACTAACTTACAGAGAAAGAAATTCGCCGAGAAAACAAAAAAACACTTCCCGGTACAGTGGAATGCATCACCCGGTACTATATGACCCGGAACAATCTATATCTAGACTTACTTGGCATGGCAAAGATGGACATTCCACTTTAATTAAAATCGATTGGCCAGCAGAGAATTCATCTATAAGTAATTTGACGAGTAGCACAATGAATTCGAACCCACTGACTCCTGTTACACCTGTTTATGACCCCTTAGAAAGCGATTCAGAAGTCAGTGACAATAAACATACCATAACAATCAAAAGTACGGATTGTAATAATTGTGACGAAGAAAAGTGTCTTAAATGTGAACTGAAAGCGACAGATTATGAGAATATGAAAGATATATCCAGAGAATATTCTGCACATAATCTACATGACAGTTTAGAAGCTAGTTCGTTACATTCTACAGATATTAGCTATCAGAATCTGAATAGACTATCAGCAGTGTCAACTTCATCGAATTCCGACCACCACTCCCATAAAAAAGAAGATTTGAAAATCATGACGTCGTCTCACGAAAGTTCGTCGAGCTATTCCAATGTCAGTTTTAAACACGACGAACTATATGAATGTTATAACTTTACACGACCAAACTATATTAATTTGTCGTCCAGCACGTCGAAAAGTTCGCCCGGTTCGCCTTTGAAAAGTCCTCTTAAATCTACTATTAGTATAACATTTCGATCACCCGTCAGAGTCAAAACTCCTGATTATGAACCTATTGGAAATATAGACACACCTACTAATGAAAGAGATTCAGTCTACGAAGATATCGATTTAGAAAAAAATCTGTCTATAGTGGAAGATGCGACGATACCTCAGAGTGACGCAAGTCTACCAACACAACAGGCTTGCCAACCTGAAGATTTCAATCAAGATCTGATTATTCTAGAAACACCAACTGAAACTGCTATAGACAACGTAGACGTGTACAGTCAAGTGAAATTCTTCAGAAAAAGTATAGAAGAAGTAAACGCAATGATATTAGAAACTCCTGAGAAGGAAACTGAGGATTATGAAAATGTACCGTTCGAACGTCAACGTAATTACGAAAATATTAATGTTGATACTCTAAAAATCTGTGATAAAATAGACATAAGTAAAAACAATATTGAAAAAGAGAACGGAAACGTCATAAAACCCAACACAACGAAGAATTTGAATGTTCGTGAATTGGCAATACGGTTTGAAAGTCCAACAGAACAAAAGGGACCGTTTACGTTCGAAAAATTCAAAACTGAAATTAAATATCCATCGCTAGAACGGAAAGAGGAGAAAGAAAGGAAAAAGGACACGAAACCACCTCCAATATCACCCAAAAGTTATAAATTGTCCAAAAACTCGAATGCAAGATCACTTGACGAGAATGCTTTTATTAAGGAATTTGGAAGTGACAAAGATAGACGGAAAAGTCTTGAAGTCAAGGATGTCAAACGACAATCTAAATATCTACCAGATTTAAATTTAAATATGGAGGAACCTGAAAACAAATTAGAGAGCATAACTCCGACCACCGAAAACAAATTATCATTAATACAAAGATTCGACATGAAAAAGCCAGCCGATTTAAAAAACCTTATAGGTTTCGACACAGAGAAGAAACTAAGTCGGGAAAGAATAGAAAAATATAAGGAAGAACGTAGAAATTTCCTTCGAGAAAAATACAGTTCCCAATCGTTCAGGAGTAATCCGGAACAACTTACAAGGATCAAATTGAAGAAAGAAGACAAAGAAGATCGATTCAAAGAAGATTTGCCCAAATTCGAAAGGAGAAATACTGTAGATTTGGGACAAAGAATGAGATTCTCATTAGCGAGAAGTGCAAACAACTTAGACACTATACCTTCACCGATAACTCCTGAAGAGTCACCGAGAAATGGTGGAACCAGCGAACAAACACTCGAAAGGTAGGTTGTTTGGAAAATCATTAATAACCCTATAGTCATTTCTTTTTAATAATCATCCGATCGCTTCACTAACTCGATTTTGATTGAAATTGAGTAAAATAAGTTAATTAGTTAGTTTTCTGTATGTTTTTGAATTACTTTTAATTTTGAAAGGTAACTAGAAAATTTATTTAGTCCTTCATTCAAAGAAAATAAAAATAATAATAGATATATTATGGTGTAGTGCCCCATAGAACTGACAATACTGAAATTTTTATATTGACTAACGACAAAAATGTTAGATGGTAATGGCCTACTAAATTAAAAATATTTTGATTTTAAATAAATGTAGGAAACTTTTCCTATGCCAAAACGCGGCGTGGTTGGCGGAAAGTGGGAAATAGAGTGTCTTAACACTAGGTTCCCTCTGCCTACCCTGCTGTGTGCGGAATACAGCGGGAAACAGATTGATTTATTTATTTTTACGTAAAAGAATTGAAATATCTATCAATTTTATTACTAAATATACGTTAAGTTTTGAAATAAATCAAACGAAGTTTAATAAAGGAGAAAATTTAATCCATTTATTTCCACAGGAGAGAAAAAGTCTCACCGTCATACAACATTCGCGACATGGCCGCCATTTTCGAGCAGAAATCACAAAGCAACGGTTGACATTAGACTCTATGTAACGAGTAAACTGTTATTACCTGGTAATAAATCGTGATTACCATTAAAAAATATAATAATATGTGAATAAATTGGTAATAACTATTTTGATTACCAACAATCGGTTAATGATTACTGCTTGGTTGGTTATCATCGGTAATGCTGGTAATACGTTTACCGTTACAAAGTCACCTTTAATCGTTATTCTGTTGTTAATACGGAAAGTAATCGAACGCTTTAAATTATTTAGAATTGTTATTATTTTTTGTCTAAGTTTTGTTTGTCAGTGTTGCTATATTATACATTTGCTATTTAAAAAACTATTAAAATGTATAACTTTTTAAATTTAGTTTTAAAGGCACAGATTAAATATATGTCATTTTTTTTTCAATGTGTATAACACAAATGGGTTGTTTTTTTTCCTATTAGTAAATGTATAGTATAATGCCATATACGATATACGAGCATTGCATTTTTTTATACAAAATATTCGAGCGTTTGCTATATTGTGATTGTTGTTTTGAGCGAAGAGTGTCTTTATTAATAATTCAATTTTAAAAAAAGTAACGAGAAAGAAAGTTAAAAAAAATCGAAATAATGACTGAATTTGAAAAAATCAAAATATTCTTTAATATTTATATCGACTTTAAAATATTGTTAATGTATCGCTGTTTCTTTTTCATAATGGGCTCAGGGGTTCGATTGATACTCGAGAAAAGTAAATATTTAATAATTTCATTTCCCTTTCTCTAGTAACGAGGCAAAAAGTGCGGCGTTGAGCCGCTAAACACGCAATGTTTCCAGGATTCGAAAAATGAGGAACGGAAATGTCTTAATGAAAACGTAGTGACTTAACACTAGGTTCCCAGGTTAACTCAGCCTACCCTTCTATGTGCAGCATATAGTGTGAAGTTAAAAATATTATAAAAAAATATTATAAACCAATTAAGATTGTTTTTTTTATAATAGTAGAAATGACTGTGAATGAGTATAATAGTAGAATATATTAACAATAGCTTAGAGCGAAATAGATATGTTTATTACTTTTTTTACGCAGAAGCCTAATTTTGATAAAATCTCACTAAGAATAGAATCATTTTCGTAATAAGTGACTGAAATAAGTATTGTTTTTTTGTTATTATTATTTATTTCTTTCTGTACTATTACTTTTTACTTAGATATATTAATAATGTAAACTACTTTTTCTTAATCATCGCACGTTTAATAATAAATGTAATATTTAAATATAAATAAATAATTGGAAATTGGTCAGTTAAAAAGAGAGACGTTTTTTTTTATTTTACATATTAATTAAAAAAAATAATAGAAAAATCTTATTTTTTTATTTATTATTAAACGTACAATTTTCAATTGGTAAAAATTTCAAAAGGACAGATTCTTTAACTGTTTAATGCTAAATGTTTTTTTTGTTACAGTATTTTTTTGTTTTTATTTAAAAAACATAACCTCAGAAACATCACACAAAGTATTATTTTTAATTTATTATTATTATTATATGTGTTGTGAATTATATTGACTCTATATTAGAATCTCCTTAAAAAAGTTTTAGTTATACCTTTTTACATACATTGTGCTCTCTTTAACTTTTTTTTGTTGTGTATTATGAATTTTGTAAATTAATTGACTAGCAGCTTTTTTTTTCAGCAAATATTAAAATATTTTAAATCGTCTAAATTTTGTTTTTATTAAAAAAAATCTTTATTATCTTTAATTGTTATTGCTGAAAGTAGTTGCCATATTTAAAAAAATAAGTACTTTTTGTTGTGTATTCTTAAAATCTCCTGTAAATAAAAATCAGAGTATGCCTTAAACTTTACACTTTTTATTAGTAAATTGCATTTTGAATCTGTAAAAAAATTTGATAGATTAAAAAAAATAATCATAATTTTAGAATTTACGTCGAATTTTGAACATAATATTCGTGTATAATAAAAATAAAATAATGACAATAAAGTGAATTGATATATATAAAGTCATTTTTCAACTTTCATAGCAATTATAACTTGAATGCTTTCGGTAAAAATGTGTTTTTTTTCCTTTGGAGGAAAAAAAGGTTCTCCTTTTTTTGAAAGAAATTATATAAATTTAAATTAATATAAATTAGTCTCATAAAGATTCTTATTCTTTATAAGGCTAATTTAATTTATATTGAATAGATGATTTTCCACTTTTTTTTTTTTTCAAGGAAATAAAAAATATGTTTTTAAAAAAACAGAAACAAACATTTAGAAGTAATAAAAGTTCTTACTGTATATTAACTTACTTAAAACTTTTGAAATCTTTTCTTGTTAAGTATATGAAAAAAAGTAGAAATAAAAATGAAATGGTTTTAATATTAAAAAAAAAATTAAAAGCAAAGTAAGCATACAATTACAGCAAAAGCTATGTTAATAGTAATAATGATGTTATAAAATATTGATATTAAAGTATAACAAACTAAAGGCTTGAATTGATTTGATAGATCTTAGATCTTATCTAAAATTGCTTGAAAATAATGAAAAAATAACGAAATATAGATTTAACCTGGAATCACATTGACATTCAAATTTTAAAGTACCTTCTTTCATTTATTGTTTATCAGCTTCTATCGTTATCTCGCATATAGCAGGCATAGTAGCGGAACTCAACGCCGTGACAGCCTAATCATTCTATATTAATAATAAAACCATTTCATTTAACTTATAAAAGTAATTCAGACTGGTTCTGCCAAATAAATATAAAGATATCTTCTTCCTTTTTGTATAAATATAAAAAAGAAACAATGTATAAAAAAATAGACGGAATTGATGCGTCGTTGGTAAAATTATTAAAATTGTAACAAAATTTTTGTCTCTTGACTTAATCGTGGAGTGTGTCACTTTAGTCGGTGCGGGATGGGGGGGAGGGGGGGTCCGATATCCACCCACGGGAATTATTATATTAATTATTCATATCTCCGATAGGAAAAGCTACGGCGTTAGATTCCGTTTTCTAATCCAGAATGGGGCTAATTATTTATCGGTTAATATACTAAAAGTTTTGATAATTATATCAACGACAATATTATATGTTCTAACAAGGTATTATTATATATCGAATTAAAAGTTTTTAAATAGTGAAAAGAACCCCTTTAAAAGAAAGTGACCTAACTAAACAATTTTTAATTGTTGAAAAAATTTTTGTGTTCAGTTTTTAACAAATTTAGAAATTATAGAGATTTTTAGAGTGCGTATTGTAAGCATATACATAATATATTTAAAACGGTCATCAAATAATTCCTAATTGGATATCGCATCCACAACTTATTAATCACTGAGGCATTTAATTCAATATACAATAATTAATATTTTTCAGACTCTTTCATGTGTAAAGTATTTATAATATAAATAGATATTGTAAAATATATAACGCTGTATTTGGGTATGTATAAAATGTCCTTATCTGTGTTCTTATCTTTCATTAACCTTTTATAAACAGTCTGTGTTTTCTAAAGGAAAATAGGCTTATATAACCATACTGATAATATACAAAACTCTTAAAGAAAATTATACATTATAATTAAATTATCTCAGCAGAACTGCCTTCCGAGTCTTTGGTAGATGTATGTTCATTCCACAATTCAAAAGTACTTAAGTCTTATTTGAATAAACAATGTTTTGAATTCGAATCGATACTAAAAAGTATTATTTTTTAATTTCTTGAATTTTATGGACTTGTGCCGATTTACTTTAGAAACGCAGACATTTTAAATTATCTGTTTTTTAATAATACTGGGACCACATTTATTGGTCAAGTCTTTATTTTTATATTTGGTTTTCTGGTTTCTTGTTTTTTTTATACTTTCAAAATGAAGTGCGGCCGCGTGATATATAAAATGGAGCTTTAAGCGCCACGAGGCAGTCTCGACCCCGGCTTGTAACTTAGTGTAGACATGCATACATACAATAAAACAACTATTATTGAATTACTTGTATTTTTATTTATATTTTAACTCTTGAGAAACTGATGAATATACTACTAAATTCACTCAGGATAGCCTCTATAACCTCCACTAATTAATTATCACACATAGCTGGCGACAATGATAACAATTAACTTGTGTCCTTGCTGTGGTAACAAGACAAAGCGTGGGTTTAATATTGAGTTCCGGAACTCAACTGCGTGTTGATATCTCGACAATTGAGTACAGGTGTAAAAGTAACGAAATCGAGCGAACCCGTACTTCGAGTTCGGTACTATTACAATCAGTACTCGTGTGAAGGAACGAAAACAGTGTAGGTACGAATGATGAAAAATGCGAGTAAAGATTTTTCATATAAAATTCTATTTATTTATATTTCGTTGATAACGTAATAATACAAGTCACGGTCACATGGACTTAGCGGGACTAGAACCCGCGCTTCTTGTTTACCGTCCAAGCACTTTGACCACTAAGCCATACATTCTTCATATCATATCCAGTTACTTAATATCTATAATTCAAGGTCATGAAATGTGACACAAAAAAATATAAGCTTTTTGTATAAGCACCCTTATTACAATTTACAAAGAGATCATTTAAATGTAAATAATTAATATAATATGATATATATTTTATATTGTCAACTAAATAGGATCGAGTTACAGCTCATAATTATTAAAATAAATTGTGATAAAATAAAAAAATCAACTAAAAATACAGAAAATGAAAAATAAAAGATGAATCTTCACAAATCTGTATTAACTAAAACTAAAAAAGAAGAAAACCTTTATGACTTCACTCGTTCGATCGGTCATGGCCGAGTCATATGGTATGGTCATATGGCAGCATCAGAAATAAATGCAACGGTTATGGGTTCGATTCCATTCCAGGGAATGATACGGAAATCCAGAGTTTTGACACAGAACTTCAGTCAATCAGAGAGTTTATATATTATTTATTTTATCAATAATTTATTCAATTAATTCTAACCATTTATTCTAACATAAAATGTATTTTAATGAAAACACAAGTGCTAAACTTTAAAATTTAATTTCACTTGTTATTATAATAATATATTTATTGTTTAAAAATTCGGGGAGAATAAATTAATCAATAAAATTTGTGTAAATTCTAAAACTTATGTTATATTTTGTGACTATGTAGTTTCATTGAATGGTTTTTAATTATTTTAGTCTTATATATCAAGTAGTATTACAAAATATTTTTAGTATTATTTATATTAAAAAATTGACTTATTGTAGTCAACAAACCCCTTTCTTATAATTTTCTTTGGTTTTTTAACTTTAATTAACTTTACTTTTTTTATAAAGTATAATATAACAAATCAACATTGACATCTATATAAACTTGTGTTATTAAAGTAATAATGTATGCAATTTAATTACTAATAATGACTATTTTACATAACCAAAAATATTTGTGACTGACAAACATTTACAAACGACAGACATATTGACAAACATACTTATATTTCTCGTATGACCTATACACAAACGAAAAGGAACCATAGCAATAAAGATCAATGAATGAGTTTATACAAATATACATCACACCTTACAATGAATATGACATATAGGGCTGCATATTTTTTCTTCATCCTATTTCTTACAAAAAAATAACTTAGCAACACAATTGTCATGGATGCCTATCAACACAAGTTTTTATTTTATTAACAGTGCATTATACAATAATATCATTCTATGTAATATTTTCTCTCTCTCTTTAGGTAATTAAAATAATATAATAATTATAAAGTAAAAATATAATTATATTTCATAATTAATAAATTCAATTGCTATCTATATTATATATAATTATCATAATAATAGTTTTTAAATATCACAATCACACCAATCTATCATTCCATCATCACACTGTTATCACTATCACATCAAAGCTACTATCACTAAAACACGGCAATGCGGTCACGCGGCACGCTGGAGAGGCTGTCGTCGAGGGAGAGGTAGACGAGCAGAGAGCAGCACATGGCGGCCGCGGAGAGCGCGTGCCAGAGGTCGTGGCCGTCGTACAGCTGGAGCGTACACGCCTTGTTTAGACGACGGGACTGGGCTGGTGACTCCTGCAGTTACATTAATGTGAAATTGTTGATATATTTTTTTGTATTTGTATTGTAATTAAATAAAAAAAGTATGGAGATTGTGTCAGTATTACTATTATTATTGTGAATTTAAATCCTATTAAGATTGATGTGGGGAATGGTGCGTGTCACAGACCGTGCGTCAGTGGTTGCAGTACGTACGTTGTTTCAACAATACGCCGATAATATGACGTCACTGTCACGGCAACATCATATTACTAGAACACAACAATTGTAGTTAAAATCCTGCTCAAAGAATAAATCTATAGGCGAAGAGTGCGTGCACACGCTTTATTAAGTAAGACGATTTTAGTGATTTACAATTTTTAAAGACTTTTTTTTTCTTTTTACCAACGGTTTTGGATTTAAGTTTTTCAGGCATGTTTAGACACAACGTCAATAATTTTCACAAATTTATAATCAATTTTTAATTAAACGAACAATAATATGAATGAAGATATAATACAACAAGAAACAATATGAACAATAATATGAATATGAATGAATGAAGACTAAAACGACGATGTATAATGCTTTTTCTATAAAATATGTAAAACAAAAAAATACAACGATGTATTAAACTTACCGCCCAATTAGTGTTGTAATCTAAGTAGAAATATCCCGCGGTGAACCAAATACTGTATGTCAGGAATATAAACACCCAACTGCGGAAAGAGAGAGGTATTGTAAAACACAACACAGATATTTATATTTTTGTGTTTTTTTACACCTTCACTCTGTACTGCAAATAAATGGGCAATGATAACTAAGTGTTATTACTTTATGAGTTTTTGTACGCCACAGATTTTGATCGTCCGTGCTTTTCTGGTTCCTGTGTTCTTGTTAAATAAGTTATGGCTTTGTGAAGTGAACATTAATATACCTATCAGTAAAGTAGACTAAATAGCTTGTGTTCATGAGGGCCAAGTGTTAAAACATTCCGTATTCTTTTCGAAATCAAGACATTGCGTGTGTGGCTGGCACTCAACACCACGCTTTGTCAAGTTTGATAACATAATATGTAGACAATGTGACAGCACAGAGAAAAATCAATTAGAACCAGCAGTTGCTGAAATTAGTGCGAGCAACCAACCAAACGAATAAACTGCAGCTTCATAAAAAAAATTAGAAAACGGAACAATTGGCCACTAAAAATAAAAAAAAACACTTACCAGTACCATCTTATGCTTTCTCTGTGCAACAACTTCATTGCAATATAAAACAAAGTATAGAGAAACAGATTGCTCATTAGGATCATTAGGAGATGAGACGCAAAATCTTTGCTGTGTTGTGATACGCTGGAAAACATTAAAATGGAATCAGAAAAAAAGTTTATATAGCGGAGTAAAATAATATTACAAAATACGATTAACATTATTAAAGTGTTATTCCACACTAAGGATATAAAACCAACTCATCGATATTATAAAATATTCAACCTTTTTTAAAAAAATAATTAATTTTAACGCGCCAAGACGGCCTCTAAATAAATAATCTTAATGTTACATTCAAGCAACTACATACAAGCGTACATATATAATAGTAAAAACTTCAATTCTCACCCATAGCCAGCGATGGCCCAATTAGCCAAGTTGGCGATGACCAGCAACACGCACCGGCCGCAGTGCGTAGGCGTGACCGCCGCCAGCGGACGCCGTACTAGCTCCCGCGCCGCGCGGTACACAACGCCGCCATCTGCGCACCCGTTATTATTTATTTATATTATTATATCTATTTATATATATATATATATATATATATATATATATATATATATATATAT